>JAEVFF010001216.1:69077-104923 GCA_018901945.1 Pugionium dolabratum | reverse complement strand
TCCATTTGCCTTTAGCGATCTTCTGCATAAAAATGTCCACGGAGCAATTGTAGGTACGTTTACATTATTTTATATATAATCATAATTTTAGATATTATATGATATTAACTTTTTTATTATGAAGGGATAGGTGCTTTTTCCGAGATTTATGTAAAAAATCACTTACTTGAGATGATATCCAAAATTTGGAGGAAAACAATACCGGTTCTCATTTGTAAGCTCGAGAAAATATTTCCACCATCATTTTTTGATGTTATGGAACATCTTCCTATTTACCTCCCTAAAGAAGCAGCGCTTGGAGGACCTGCTCAGAACCGGTGGATATATCCATTTGAGAGATATATGTTCCACCTAAACAAAAAGTTAAAAATCTTGCAAGGGTTAAAGGTTCAATGGTCGGACAAAGTATTAATGAAGAAACATCTAACTTTGCCAGCTACTATTTTCCATCAAAAATCCAAACAAAAAAAAAGATGACCTGCACGAGGAGGAGAAAAACCAAGCTATCCAGTGTATGTGCCAAAAGTATTTGCACAAATTAGACGTTTAAGTGGAAAAGGGAAGACGTGATGCCTATCAGAGGAAGAACACAGTCCCTTGCATATGTATATTTTGACAAATTGCGATGACATTTTGGAATATGAAAGGTACATTTAATTAATTTTTTGTAATTGTTATTATAATTTATTTTTAATTATTTTGTTTATAATTAACAGGATATACATGGATCAAATACGTTTTCATTATTGAAATTACACAAAAATGAGTTGGTCGAACTTACAAAGAACGAATTTTGCAAGATGGTTGCACTTTTATGTCATTGTTAGCACAATCACATAATTTTCAATAATAGTTTCATATTTATATATAAATATATAGTTGAGTGCATTGAATTATTTTGCAGGTTACTACGAGTCCTTCTAGGGGGATAACGTTTCCCACATTGTTAGTTGAGTTGGTGAGTGGTCCTACATTTACTGCAAAATCTTTTCCAATGTATTGCACTCCTGGATATGCATTTAAGAGTTATCACGAAGGAAACTCATAAACAACTTGTAATTATGGTATATCATCTGAATCTGGTGAAATTGTATACAATGGTTTTCTTCGTAAAATATTAGAAGTTCACTATCCAAGAATGATTGATTTGAGGTGTATTGTGTTCTACTGTGACTGGTATGACCCTGTCATGGGTTACCGTCAAGACGAATTTGGTGTTACATCTATCCACTCTCACAAGCGACATCAGAAATATGATCCTTTTATACTTTCATCACAAGCGGACAAGGTTTGTTACATTCGATATCCTCATGTGAGGAACAAGCAAGATCCTTGGATCATAGTGACCTCAATACACCCAAGAGAAATGGTATGTGGTGTTTCCAAACAAGACCCTATGCACCAAAGCGCAATTGGTAACTTAGGTTCCATAAAAATTTCTCTTGAAACTAACCTTGCTGTTGATGACACCACGGATGGAGATTGCAACGTATTTCAAGATTTAGAAGAAGACATTGGCGAGTTTGACGAAAAAAATTCAGATACTTCAGAATGTTCATCAGATTCAAATTAAATTTGTGATAATAGTTTTTAGTTTTTATCATAAATTAATTTTCAATGTTAAACAATGTTTTTAACATTTTGAATTACAAAACAATGTTAAACAATGTTTTTATCATTGTCTTGCGAGGGATTGGGAAAAACCTTTGCCATTCTGTCGCAATATCCAGTTGGAATACCGACGACATAGGGTATTGATATTATACCCTAAGTTCTCTGGAAAATATCGGAATAGGGACTGTTGGATTCCCAACGGTGTGTGACGCAGAGCAACGGGGTTCCGACAGAATTGGAAAAACCATCGCAATTCTGTCGCAAAATCCACTCGGATTACCCATGACATAGAGTATTGATATTATACCCTAACTTCTCTGGAAATATTGGAAAAAGGACTGACGGATTCCCAATGGTGTGTAAGGCTGGCCGACGGGGTTCCGATGGAATTGGAAAAACCATCGCAATTCCATCGGAAACTCCAGTCGTATTACCGATGACATAGGGTATTGATATTATACCCTAAGTTCTCTGAAAAATATTGGAAAAAGGACCGACAGATTCCCAATGGTGTGTAATGCTGTCCCACGGTGTTCCGATGGATTCCCAATGGTGTGTAATGCTGTCCGACGGAGTTCCGACGGAATTGGAAAAACCATCGCTATTCCGTCATAAATTCCAGTCGGATTCCCAATGACGTAGGGTATTGAGAATTTAGTAGACTTAAAATTTTTAAAAATATATGGGTTGAAAAAAACTAAATGGTACACATTCCAAAGATTATATAATAGATACTTTTTTGAAAGTAAACAGTTTTATAAATTGCAATTTCTAATATAAACCAAAAACCGTAGTTGTTTTATAAATTAAAAATTCTAATATAAATCAAAAACCATAGTTGTTTTAGAAATTATAAATTATAATATAAACCGTAAACCGTAGTTGTTATATAATAACTTATAAGTAATATGCTAATATTGTGAATGCTGAATTTAATGATATATATAAAGGTTTACTCTCGAAAAAAAAAATTTATATTCATGACTTTTTTTCATATTTTATAATGATGCAAATAATAAAACGGTTCCGTGTATATTCGAATTCCACATTATTTTTATATATTCTTAAGAACAAACTAAATCTTTCAAATAAATCAATATTGGTTTTTTAAAATTCTTATAAATTACATTTTTTTTAAAAAAAAATCTACTATTTTCTACAAATAAAGAACTCCATCGGAAATATATCGGTAATTACTAACGGCTTCCCAATAGTTTGAACTGGCCACGTGAACTGACTAATTGGCAAACATGCATGAATTTTGAACTCCGTCGGAAATCCATTGATTGTATCCGACGGCTTTCCGACAATGTTAAATTATACGCGGAATCCAAAATTTATTACGTGGGTTTTCGCAAAAATATTTAATACTATACGGACAGATTTCCGACGGATCTGTCCGTCGAAAATATCTAATATAATCTAACTCCTTTCTCTTTCAGTTTTCATTTCCGACCTCTCTCTCAGCTCTCTGTACGTCACCTGAACGCCTCCTCTCTGCCTCTTCCTCTCGTGCTCTCTGTACGTTGCCAGAACGCTCGTCGAACGTTCTGTATGTAAATTTCGCCAGAAATTCAGTGCCTCCATGTAAGTTTCACCAATATTCTCTGTAAAATTCTTTGTAGGTTTGAACTAGAATATGTAAAATGCACACTGCGACAATTTGGAAACTATGTATTGCTTCAATTTGTGTATCCTTAATTCATATTTCTCACAAGGTTTTTCTCGCTATTAGTGCTATCTTTGATTATATTTCTCTGAATTTTTGTTATGTTCAAGTATCTAATGATCGCTTATTTGTTCATCTCACTATCTTTGATAGAATTGAGCTTTACAAAATGTCTTCACTTTCATCGCTCCTCGGAAATTACCTATACGAAAGAAAACAGAGGAATTCTTGACTTTGGTTTTGAAAATAAAAAAATTGAATGTCTCTGCAAATATATTACGGATTGATGAAATTGGGTTTTGTTCCATTCGTTTGCATTCTTCTTTCCGTCATATGCTTATTCTATTTGTTTTATGGTTATCCACTTTCACTACAGTGACTATTAATACCTGCAAGGAAAACAATATACAGAGAGCATAGAAAATTGATTAGGAATAAAACTATGTAGTTACCCGCATAGCGTTGACTATATAATTAAATATAGGTTATGTTCGTATGTTTGTTTAATAATTTTTTAAGGTCGTATCAAGAGTACCAAAGACGTGATTACTCGTCTAGTCTGATTTTATGCCAACTGAAGTTCAAGAATGTAGAAATGATTTTTATCGACCAATGACAATTGAATTAGTAGTTTAACAGTCTCGATGTGAATTTCGTACTTTTTTTGATCCGAGACGTCAAGGCAATTCGACATGGTATATTAATTTTTTTATAAATATATTTAAAATAGTTATTTTAACGTTATTCTAATAAAAATTTGTAGCTTTGGTATTTCAAACAACGGAATAAGCAAATCTATATTAAATATGTTTCATTCTCTTTTGAATAAATCATATACAAAATTTAGAGATATTCCATACAAGAAACGTCATATATGGTTCAAGAAATTTGCGGTATGATAATTTATTTTTAAGAATGCAATTGTTTTAAATATTTTTTAGTAATATATAAGTAAATTTTGCAATAAGAATTGACATGATATCCCATGAACACAAAGCTGGTGGCAGAAGCTTTTCAAAAAGAGGTTGCGGTACAATTTTCCTGCCACATGAACGAGTGGAAACAAAAGGGAAAAGACAAACCAAAAGGATTGAATGAATCGGTTTGGAATGAATTTATTCGTTATTGGGAATCTTCGAGCGCTGAGGCCATCTCGAGGACTAATTTGGGAAACCGGAATAGCGACCGACTAGTTTTCGGAGACGAGCAGATCAATTCATAAATTTAATATAATTTTTTTACTTTTAAACACAAGAATTTGGAGCCTCTCTAGATCAGCTGCAACTTCTCGAGGCCATCCACACCAACAAAAAGATTTTTGGCATCCAAGATGGTTTGTTAGTGAGATCATCGAAAAAGTAAAAAAAGTGATATTTTGTCTTAGCAGTATCAAGTTGGTTCTTCATCTTCGGTCGCCGAATTGGCTAGTTCTGAGATTAACCGTGTGGTTCTTAATTTAGGTTTGATTTCATTTTTTATTTTATTTTATATTTAATATTATAATATTTTTCTAATAATATTTTAAAATGTTTTACCAGAAATACCATTTTTGAAAGATAGTCATCAAGAACTCGGTAGAGTTGTAGATACCAATGGTGCATCATCTACAGCTGGAAATGAGGAGAACGCCAAACTTAAAGAAAAAGTGATGGCTATAGAGATAGATATGACCACGCTGAAATATTTTGCATATTTTATGAAAACTAAATTCTTGGATTATTCAGATGAATTTTTTCCTGCTTCTGCTACTCCTCCGATGTAATTTGTAGATCTTAGATTTTAAAACAAATAAAATTTAAATATTATTATTTTTTTAAAATTTGAAACATTATTCTTATTTAATTCTTTTTTAATATTTTAAATAAATATTTAAAAAGTATTTATCAAATTGAAAAATTTAAAATTCATTTAAACATTTAAAAGTTGAATACCGAAATAGCTACGACTAAGCCTCCAGGTAATCCAATCAATCCCAGACTGCGTGATGCCATGCATTATGCTTTATTTATGAGCCCTTACTCAATGAGCACCAATGATCAGTTTAGAATGATCATTTTAACTAGCTGATCAACTTGAAATTGTCCACACTAAATCGTCTTTAACTTTTAATTAGAGCTCAAATTGACATGACTCCAATGCCCAAATTAAACTAGCTCAATTTTTTATATTGTGATAACATGACGACTGAAAGAGTTACGATAAAGTATTTAACATAGCAAAAACGGCGTGATGTCATGTGTTATGATTCATTTATAAGCTTTTAATCAAGGAGCACCAATGATCAGTTTGGAATGATCATTTTAGCTATCCGATCAAACTAACATGTATGCACTTCATCGTTTGTAACTTTTGATTTAGAGTTTAACATGGCATGAATCCAACACCCACGTTAAGCAAGCTCAATTTTCTATATTGTGACAAATTTAAGACCGAAATAGCTACGACAAAGCCTCCAAGTAATCCAATGTATCCCAAAGCTGCATGATGACATGCAATATACTTCATTTACAAGCCTTTACTCAAAAACAAGCAGTGCTAATTTTAGTATGATCATTTTAACTAGCTGATCAACTTGACATGTCCGCAATAAATCATCCGTTAAGCTAGCTCAATTTTCTATATTATGATAACATTTGGTATTGAAAGAGTTACGACAAATCCTCCAAGTAATACAATCTATCCCAAACTGCGTGATGTAATGCATTATACTTCATTTATAAGCTTTTCCTCAAACAGCACCAATGATCAGTTTAGAATGATCATTTTAACTTACCAATCAATTTGACATGTCCGCTGTAAATCGTTCGTAACTTTTGATTCAGAGTTAAAAATGATGCAAAATCCAACACCCACGTTAAGATATCTCAATTTTCTATATTGTTACAAAATTTTAGATCGAAAGAGATACGAAAAAGTCTCCAAGTAATCCAATCTATCCCAAACTGTGTGACGTTATGCGTTATGCTTCATTTATACGTTTTTACTCAATGAGCATCAATGATCAGTTTAGAATGATCATTTTAACTAGCTTATCAACTTGACATGTCCACACTAAATCATCTTTAACCTTTTATGGAGAGCTCAAAATGACATGAGTCCAACACTCACGTTAAAGCTAGATCAATTTTCCATATTGTGAATACATTTGAGATTGAATCAGCTACGACACAAACTCCAAATAATCCAATATATCCCAAACAGCTTCATGCCATGCATTATTCTTCATTTATAAGCAATTAATCAGCGAGCAGTAATGATCAGTTTACAATGATCATCTTAACTGGCCGATCAAATTGAAATGTCCGCACTAAATGTCAATAACTTTTGATTTTGAGTTCATAATGACACTAATCCAACGCCCATGTTAAACTAGCTCAATTTTCTATATTGTGACAAAATTTAGGACCAAAATAGATTCGACAAAGCCTCCAAATAATTCAATCAATCGCAAACTACTTGATGCCATGCATTATGCTTCATTTATATAAGCCTTTACTCAAGGAGCACCAATGATCAGTTTAGAATGTTCATTTTAACTAGATGATCAACTTGACTTGTCCACACTAAATCGTGTTTAAATTTTAATTAGAGCTCAAAATGACATGACTCCAATGCCCAAGTTAAGCTAGCTCAATTTTCCATATTTTGACAATATTTAAGATTGAAAGAGTTGCGACAGAGCTTCTAAGTAATCCAATATATCCCAAACTGCGTGATGCCATACATTATGCTTCATATATAAGCCATTGAAAAAGGAGCACCAATGATCAATATAGAATGATCATTTTAACTCACAGATCAACTTGACATCTCCGCGCTTAATCGTCAATAACTTTTGATTTAGAGTTCAAAATTAAACGAATCCAAAACCACGTTAATCTAGCTCAATTTTCTATATTGTGACAAAATTTAAGATTGCAATAGCTACGACAAAGCCTCCAAATAATCCAATTTATCCCAAACTATGTGATGCTATGCATTATGCTTCATTTATAAGCCTTTACTCAAGGAGAACCAATGATCCGTTTAAATGTATCATTTTAACTAGCTAATCAATTTAACATCTCTACACTAAATACTCTTTAACTTTTGATTTAGAGATCAAAATGACATGAATCCAACATCCACGTTAATCTAGCTCAAATTTCCATATTTTGACAAAATTTGAGACTACAAGAGCTATGTCAAAGCCTCAAAGTAATCCACTGTATCCCAAACTGTGTAATGTCATGCATTATGCTGATATTATAAGCCTTTACTCAAGAAGAATGTATGATCAATGTAGAATGATCACTTTAACGGGCCGATCAACTTGACATGTCAGCACTAAATCGTACGTAACTTTTGATTTAAAGTTCAGAATGACACGAATCTAACTCCCACATTCATCTAGCTCATTTTTTATGTCGTGAAAAAATTTAAGACCAAAATAGCTACGACAAAGCCTCAAATTAATCCAATCAATCCCAAACTGTGTGATTACATGCACTATACTTCATTTATAAGCCTTTACCCAAGCAGCACCAATGATCAATTTATAATGATCATTTGAACTGACTGATCAACTTGACATGCCCGCACTAAATCGTATGTAACTTTTTTTTTAGAGTTCAGAATGACATGAATCCAATGCCCACATTAAACTATCTCAATTTTCTATACTGTGACAAAATTTAAGACCGAAATAGCTACGACAAATCCTCCAAGTAATCCAATCTTCAAACTGCGTGATGCCATGCATTATGCTTCATTTATAAGCCTTTATTCATAGGAGAACGAATGATCAATTTAGAATGATCATTTTAACGAGCTGATCAACTTGACATGTCCGAATTAAATCCTCTTTAACTTTTGATTTAGAGCTCAAAATGACATGAGTCTAACGTCCACGTTAATCTAGCTTAATTTTCTATATTGTGATAAAATTTAAGACCGAAGTAGGTACGAAAGAGCCTCCAAATAATCCAATCTATCCCAGACGGTGTGATTGCATCCATTATGCTTCATTTATAAGCCGTTACTCAAGGACCACCAATGACCAATTTAGAGTGATCATTTTAATTGGCTAATCAAATTGACTTGTCCGCAGTAAATGGTTAGTCATTTTTGATTTAGAGTTCAAAATGACAAGAATCCAACGCCCACGTTAAGCTGGCTAAATTTTCTATATCGTGAGAAAATTTAAGACCAAAATAGCTACGAGAAAGACTCAAAGTAATCCAATCTATCCCAAACTGAATGATGCCATGCATGCTGCTTTATTTATAATCCCTTACTCAAGCAGACCAAATGATCAATTTAGAATGATCATTTTAACTAGCTGATCAACTTGACATGTCTGGACTAAATCGTTCGTAACTTTTGATTTAGAGTTTAGAATGATATGGATCCAACGTCCACGTAACTCTAGCTCAATTTGTTTATATTGTGACAACATTTGAGACTGAAAGGCCTACGAAAAAGCCTCCAAATAATCCAATATATCCCAAACTGGGTGATGCCATGCATTATTCTTCAGTTATAAGCCTATACTGAAGGAGTACGAATGATCAGTTTAGAATGTTCATTTTAACTGGCCGATCAACTTGACAAGTCGGCACTAAATTGTACGTAACTTTTGATTTAGAGTTCAAAATGATACGAATCCAACGCCCATGTTAAGCTAGCTCAATTTTCTATTTTGTGACAAAAATTTAAGACCAAAATAGCAAGAAAAAGCATCCAAGTAATCCAATCTCTCACAAACTGCGTGATGCCATGCATTATGATTCATTTATAAGCCTTTACTCAAGGAGCACCAATGATTAATTTAGAATGATCATTTTAACTAGCTAATCAACTTGATATGCCGCACTAAATCGTCTTTAACCTTTGATTTAGAGCTCAAAATGACATGAGTCTAACGTCCACGTTAAGCTAGCTCAATTTTCTATATTGTAGCAAAATTAAGACCGAAATAGCTACGACAAAGCATACAAATAATCCAATATATCCCAAACTGCGTGATGACATGCATAATGCTTCATTTATAAGCCTTTACTCAAGGAGCACCAATGACCTGTTTAAAATGATCATTTTCACTCGCCGATCGACCTGACATATCCGCACGAAATCATCTTTAACCTTTGAATTAGAGGTCAAAATGACATGTGTCCAACGCCCACGTTAACCTATCTCAATTTTCCAAAATGTAAAACCATTTGAGACTATAAGAATTACAAAAAAGCCTACAAGTAATCCAATGACTCCCAAACTGCGTGATGCCATGCATTATGCTTCATTTATAAACTTTTACTCAAGGATCACCAATGATCAGTTTAGAATTGTCATTTTTATCTAGCCGATAACCTTGAAATGTCCGCACCAAATTTTTTGTAACTTTTGATTTAGAATTCAGAATGACACGAATCCAATGCCCACGTTAAGCTAGCTCAATTTTCTATATTGTGATAAAATTTAACACCCAAATAGCTACAACAAAGCCTCCAAGTAATACAATGTCCCAAACTGCGTGATGTCATGCATTAGGCTTAATTTATAATCGTTTATTGAAGGAGTACCAATGATCAGTTTAGAATGATCATTTTAACTAGCTGATACCTTGACATGTCTACACTAAATCATTTGTTACTTTTGAGTTAGAGTACAAAATTACATGAATCCAATGCCCACGTTAAGCTATCTTAATTTTCTATATTGTGACAAAATTTAAGACTGAAATAGATACGATCAAGCCTCCAAATAATCCAATGTATCCCAAACTGTGTGATGCAATGCATTATGTTTCATTCATAAGCCTTTGCTCAAGGAGCACCAATGATCAGTTTAGAATGATCATTTTAACTAGCTGGTAAACTTGACATATCCGCACTAAATCGTCTTTAACCTTTGAATTAGAGCTCAAAATGACATGAGTACAATGCCAACGTTAAGCTAGCTCAATTTTCCATATTGTGACAACATCCGAGACTAAAAGAGCTACGAAAAACCTCCAAGTAATCCAATTTATCCGAAACTGTGTGATGTCACACATTATGCTTTATTGATAAGCCTTTACTCAAGGAGCACCAGTGATCAATATAGAATGATCATTTAACTGGCCGATCAACTTGACATTTATGTACTAAATCTTCCATAAATTTGAATGAGAGCTCAAAATGACATGAGTCCAACGCCCACGTTAAGCTAGCTCAAGCTCTATATTGTGACAAAATATAACACCAAAATAGCTATGATAAAGCCTCAAAGTAATCCAATTTATCACAAAGTGCGTGTTGCCATGCATTATCCTTCATTTATAATCATTTACTCAAGGAGCACCAATGGTCATTTTATAATGATCATTTTAACTGGCCGTTAAAACTTGAAATGTCCGCACTAAATTGTCCGTCACTTTTGATTTAGAGTTCAAAATCACACAAACCCAATGCCCACGTTAAGCTGGATCAATTGCCTATATTGTGATAAAATATAACACCAAAATAGCTAAAACTTATCCTCCAAGTAATCCAATCTATCCCAAACTGCGTGATGCCATCCACTATGCTTAATTTATAAGCCTACTGAAGGTGCACCAATGATCTGTTTAGAATGATCATTTTAACTGGCCGATCAACTTGATATATCCGCACTAAATCATCTGTAACTTTTGATTTATAGTTCAGAATGACATGAGTCTAATGCCCACATTAAGCTAGCTCAATTTTCTATATTGTGACAAAATTTAAGATCGAAATAGCTAAGACAAATCCTCCAAGCTTTTGCTCAAGGAGCAAAAATGATCAGCTTATAATGATCATTTTAACTAGCTGATCAACGTCACATATCCGCACTAAATTGTCTTTAACCTTTGAGTTAGAACTCAATATGATATTAGTCTAATTCCCACACTAATCTAGCTCAATTTTCCATATTTTTAGAACATTTGAGACTGAAAAAGCTACGAAAAGCCTCTAAGTAATCCAATCTATCCCAAACTGCATGATGCCATACATTTTTCTTCATTTATAAGCCTTTACTCAAAGAGCCCTAATGATCAGTTTAGAATGATTTTTTTATCTAGCTGATGAACTTGACATGTCAGCACTAAGTCATCTTTAACCTTTGAATTAGAGCCTAAAACGTCATGTGTTAAATGCCCATGTTAACCTAGCTCAATTTTCCATATTTAAAACCATTTGAGACTGAAAGAGCTACAAAAAACCTTCAAGTAATCCAATGTATCTCAAACTAGGTGATGCCATGCATTATGCTTCATTTATAAGCTTTTACTCATGGGACACCAATGATAAGTTTAGAATGATCATTTTAACTAGCTGATAACCTTGACATGTCTCCATTACATATCCGTAACTTTTTGATTGATAGTTTAGAATGACACGAATCCCACGCCCACGTTAAGCTAGCTCAATTTTCTTTATTGTGATAAAATTTAACACCAAAACACCTAAACAAAGCCTCTAAGTAATCCAATCTTTCCCAAACTGCACAATGCCATACATTATGCTTCATTTATAAGCCTGTACTCAAGGAGCACCAATGATCATTTTAAAATGATCATTTTATCTAAATGGTCAACTCGTCATGTCCGCACTAAATCATGTTTAACTTCTGATTTAGAGCTCAAAATGACATGAGTCCAACACCCATGTTCAGCTAGCTCAATTTTCCATATTGTGACAAGATTTGAGACTAAAAGAGCTACAAAAAGCCTCCAAGTAATCCAATGTATCCCAGATTACGTGATGCCATGCATTATTCCTCATTTATAAGCCTTTACTCAAGGAGCACTAGTGATCAGTTTAGAATGATCATTTTAACTGGCCGAGCAATTTTACATGTCTGCACTAAATCATCTGTAACTTTTGATTTATAGTTTAGAATAACCCTAATCCAACGCCCACGTTAAGCTAGCTCAATTTTCTATGTTGTGACAAAATTTAATACCAAAATAGCTACGACAATGCCCCCAAGTAATTCAATCTATACCAAACTGTGTGATGCCATGCACTATGTGTGATTTATAAGGTTTTGCTCAAGGAGCACCAATGATCAGCTTAGAATAATCATTTTAACTAGCTGATCAACTTGACATGTCCGTACTAAATCATCTTAAACTTTTGATTTAGATCTCAAAATGAAATAAGTCCAACGCCCACGTTTTGCTAGCTCAATTTTCCATATTCTGAAAACATTTAAGAGTGAAAGAGATACTACAAAGCCTCCAAGTAATCTAATATACCCCAAAATGTGTGATGCCAGACATTATGCTTCATTTATAAGCCTTTACTAAAGGAACACCAATGGTCAGTTAAGAATGATCATTTTAACTGGCCAATAAACTTGACATGTCCACACTAAATCGTCCGTAACTTTTGATTTGGAGTTCGAAATGACACGAATCCAATGCCCACGTTAAGCTAGCTCAATTTTCTATATTGTGACAATATTTGAGACAAAATAGCTACGATAAAGCCTCCAAGTAATCCATTGCATCCCAAATTGCATGATGCCATGTATTAAGCTTCATTTATAAGCCCTTACTCAAGGAGCAACAATGTTCATTTTAGAATTATCATTTCAACAAGCTCATAAACTTGTCGTGTCAGCTATAAATCGTATTTCACTTTTATTTAGAGCTCAAAATGACATCAGTCCAACGCCCACATTAAGCTAGCTCAAATTTCCATATTGTGACAATATTTAATACTGAAAGAGCTACTACAAAGCCTGAAAGTAATCCAATGTATCCCAAACTGAGTGATGCCATGCATTATACTTGATTTATAAGCCTTTACTCAAGGAGCACAAATCACTTTAGAATGAAAATTTTAACTGGCCGATCAACTTTACATGTCCACACTAAATCGTCCATAACTTTTGATTTAAAGTTTTGAATGACACGAAACAAACGCCCACATTAACCTAGCTCAATTTTATATAATGCGACAACATTTGACACTGAAGAGCAATGACAAACCTCCATGTAATCCAATGTAGCCCAAACTGCTTTATGCCATGCAGTATGCTTCATTTATTATCCTTTACTCAAGGAGCACCAATGATCAGTTTTGAATGATTATTTTAACTAGGCGATCAACTTTACATGACTGGACTAAATCGTCTGTAACTCTTGATTTATAGTTTAGAATGACATGAACCAACACCTACGTCAAGCTAGCTCAATTTTCTATATTGTGACAACATTTAAGGCTGAAAGAGCCACGACAAAGCCTCCAAGTAATCAAATGTTTGCCAAACTGCCTGGTTCCATGCATTATGCTTCATTTATATGCCTTTATTCAAGAAGCACCGATGATCAGTTTAGAATGATGATATTAACTGGCAGATCAACCTGACATCTCCACACTAAATCGCCTGTATCTTTTGATTTAGAGTTCAGAATGACATGAATGCAACGCCCACATTAAGCTAGCTCAATTTTCCATATTGTGACAACTTTTGAGACTGAAAGAGCTACTAAGAAGCCTCCAAGTAATCCAATAAACCCAACGCTGTGTGATGCCAGACATTATGCTTCATTTATAAGCCTTAACTCAAGAAGCACCAATGATCAGTTTATAATGATCATTTTAACTGGCTGATCAACTTGACATATGCGCACTAAATCGTCCCTAACTTTTTATTCAGAGTTCAAAATAATATGAATCCAATGTGCACGTTACGGTAGCTCAATTTACTATATTGTGACAAAATTTAATACCAAAATAGCTACGACAAAGCCTCGAAGTAATCCAATCTATCCCAAACTAATGATGCAATACATTATGCTTCATTTATAAGCCTTTACTCAAGGAGCACCAATGATCAGTTTTGAATGATTATTTTAACTAGGCGATCAACTTTACATGACTGGACTAAATCGTCTATAACTCTTGATTTATAGTTTAGAATGACATGAAACCAACACCCACGTCAAGCTAGCTCAATTTTCTATATTGTGACCACATTTAAGGCTGAAAGAGCCACGACAAAGCCTCCAAGTAATCAAATTTTTCCCAAACTGCCTCGTTCCATGCATTATGCTTCATTTATATGCCTTTATTCAAGGAGCACCGATGATCAGTTTCGAATGATGATGTTAACTGGCAGATCAACGTGACATCTCCACACTAAATCGCCTGTATCTTTTAATTTAGAGTTTAGAATTACATGAATGCAACACCCACATTAAACTAGCTCAATTTTCCATATTGTGACAACATTTGAGACTGAAAGAGCTACTAAGAAGCCTCCAAGTAATCCAATGTACCCCAAGCTGTGTGATGCCAGACATTATGCTTCATTTATAAGCCTTAACTCAAGAAGCACCAATGATCAGTTTACAATGATCATTTTAACTGGCCGATCAACTTGACATATGCGCACTAAATCGTCTGTAACTTTTTATTCAGAGTTCAAAATAATATGAATCCAATGCGCATGTTATGGTAGCTCAATTTACTATATTGTGACAAAATTTAATACCGAAATAGCTACAGCAAAGCCTCGAAGTAATCAAATCTATCCCAAACTAATGATGCCATACATTATGCTTCATTTATAAGCCTTTACTCAAGCAGCACCAATGATCAGTTTAGAATGATCATTTAAACTAGTTTATCAAATTGACATGTCCGCACTAAATCGTCTTTATCTTTTGATTTAGAGCTCAAAATGACATGAGTCCAACGTCCATGTTAAACCAGCTCAATTTTCCATATTGTGAAAACATTTGAAACTAAAAGAGCTATGGCAAACCCTCCAAGTAATCCAATGTATTCCAAACTATGTGATGCCATGCATTATGCTTCATTTATTAGCATTTACACAAGGAGCAGTAATGATCTACTTAGAAAATCATTTTAACGGGCTGATCAACTTGAAAAATCCGCATTAAATCGTTTTTAACTTTTGATTTAGAGTTCAGAATGACACTAATCAGACGCACACGATAAGCTAGCTCAATTTTCTATCTTGTGACAACATTAGAGACTAAAATAGCTACGACAAAGCGTCTTAATAATCCAATGTATCCCAAAGTGCGTTATACCAAGCATTATGCTCCATTTATAAGCCTTTACTCACGGAGCACCAATGATCAGTTTAGAATGATCATTTTTAATTCGCCGATTAATTTGACATGTCCGCACTAAATCATCTGTAACTTTTGATTAAGGGTTAAGAATGACACGAATACAATGCCCACGTTCAGTTAGCTCAGCTTTCTATATTGTGACAACATTTGAGATTGAAAGAGTTACAAAAAAGCATCTAAGTAGTCCAATGTGTCCCAAAGACATGTCATGCTTTATGCTTCTTTTATAAGCTTTTACTCAAGGAGCACTAATGCTCACTTCAGAATGATCATTTTAACTAGTTGATCAATTTGACATGTCTTTAACTTTTCATTTAGAACTCATAATAACATGAGTCCAACACCCACGTTAAGCTCCCTCAATACTCCTTATTGTGACAATATTTGAGACTAAAAGAGCTAATAAAAAGCCTACTAGTAATCCAATATATTATAAGCTTTATGCTTCTTTTATAAGCTTTTACTCAATGAGCACCAATGATCACTTTAGAATGATCATTTTAACTAGTTGATCAATTTGACATGTCTTTAACTTTTCATTTAGAACTCATAATAACATGAGTCCAACGCCCATGTTAAGCTCCCTCAATACTCTTATTGTGACAATATTTGAGACTAAAAGAACTAATACAAAGCCTCCAAGTAATCCCAAAATGCGTGATGCCATGCATTATGCTTCATTTATAAGCTTTTACTCAAGGAGGACCAATGATCAGTTTAGAAGGATCATCTTAACTAGTTGATAAAATTTACATCTCCGCACAAAATGAAGGAGCACCAATGATCAGTTTACAGTGATCATTTAAACTGGCTAATCAACTTGACATGTCCGCAGCAAATCGTCTTTATCATTTCATTTTGAGCTCAAAATGACATGAATCCAACGGCCAGGTTAATATAGCTCAATTTTCAATATTGTGACAAGATTTAATATCGAAAGAGCTACGAAAAAGCCCTCCAAGTAATCCAATGTATCAAAAACTGTGTGATGCCATGCATTATGCTTCATTTATAAGTCTTTACTCAAGTAGAACCAATGATCAGTTTAGAAGGGTTATTTTAACTGGCCGATCAACTTAACATGTTTGCGCTAAATCTTTTGTAGCTTTTGATTTAGAATTTAGAATCGCATGAATCAAACGCCCATGTTAAGCTAACTCATTATTCTATATAGTTACAAAATTTAATACCGAAATAGCTAAGAAAAGGCATCCAAGTAATCCAATCTATCCCAAACTTCGTGATACCATGCATTATGATTCATTTGTAAACCTTTGCTCAATGAACACCAATGATTAGTTTAGAATGATCATTTTAACTATCTGATCAACTTGACATGACTGCAATAAGTCATCTTTAACATTTCATTTAGAACGCAAAATGACATGAATCCAATGCCCATGTTCATCCAGCTCACTTTTCAATATTTTGACAACATTTGACACTGAAAGACCTATGACAAAGCCTCTAAGTAATCCATTATATCCTAAAGTGTGTGATGCCATGCATTATGCTTCATTAATAAGCCTATAATCAAACAATGATCAGTTCAGAGTTATCATTTTAACTGGCCGATTAAACTTGATATGTCCGCACTAAATCGTCTATAACTTTTGATTTAGACTTCAGAATGACACGAATCTAACGCCCACGCTAAGCTAGTTAAGTTTTCTATATTTTTATTAAATATAAGACCATAATAGCTATGAGAAAGCCTCCAAGTAATCAAATCTATCCCAAACTGTGTGATGCCATGCATTATGCTGAATTTGTTAACCTTTACTCAAGGAGCACCAATGATCAGTTTAGAATGATCATTTTAACTGTCCGATCAACTTGACATGTCCACAAGAAATCATCCGTCACTTTTGATTTACATTTTAGAGAGGCATGAATCCAATGCCCACGTTAAGCTAGCTCATTATTCTATAAAGTTACAAAATTTAAGACCGAAATAGATACGACAAGGCCTCCAAGTAGTCCAATCTATCCCAAACTCCATGAAACAGTGGATTATGCTTCATTTGTAAACCTTTGCTCAATGAGCCCCAATGATAGTTTGATATTATCATTTTAACTATCTCATCAAATTGATATGTCTGAACTAAATCATCTTTAACATTTCATTTAGAATGCAAAATGATATCAATCCAATGCCCATGTTCATCCAGATCACTTTTCAATATTTTGACAACATTTGAGACTGAAACACCTATGACAAAGCCTCTAAGTAATCCAATATATCCTAAAGTGTGTGATGCCATGCATAATGCTTCATTTATAAGACTTTAATCAAGGAGCAACAATGATCAGTTTAGAATTATCATTTTAACTGGTCGATTAAACTTGATATGTCCGCACTAAATCGTCCGTATCTTTTCATTTAGAGTTCAGAATGACACGAATCTAACACCCACACTAAGCTAGATAAGTTTTCTATATTTTTATTAAATATAAGACCACAATAGCCATGAGAAAGCCTCCAAGTAATGAAATCTATCCCAAACTGCGTGATACCATGCATTATGCTGCATTTGTTAACTTTTACTCAAGGAGCACCAATGATCAGTTTAGAATGATCATTTTAACTGTTCGATCAACTTGACATGTCTTAAATAAATCATCCTTCACTTTTGATTTAGATTTCAGAATGACATTAATCCAGTGCCCACGTGAACCTAGCTCAATTTTCAATATTTTGACATAATTTAAGACCGAAATAGCTATGACAAGGCCTCCAAATATTCAAATATATCCCAAACTGCGTGATGCCATGCATTATGCTTCATTTGTAAACATTTTCTTAATGAGCACCAATGATCAGTTAGAATGATCATTTTAACTAGCTGATCAACTTGACATATCCACACTAAATCGTCTTTATCATTTAATTTAGATTTCAGAATGACATGAATCCAACGTTCAGGTTAAGCTAGCTCAGTTTTCTATATTGTGATTAAATATAAGACTAAAAGAGCTACGAAAAAGCCTCAAGGTAATCCAATGTATCCCAAACTGCGTGATGCCATGCATTATACTTCATTTAGAAACCTTTGCTCAATGAGCACCAATGATCAGTTTACAATGATCAATTTAACTAGCCGATAAACTTTATATGTCTGGAGTAAATCTTTTGTCACTTTTGATTTAGAGTTCAAAATGTCATGAATCCAATGCCCATGTTAAGATAGCTGAATTTTTTATATTGTTACAAAATTTAAGACCAAAATAGATTTTACAAAGTCTTCAAATAACCCAATCTATCCCAAAGTGTGTGATGCCTTGCATTATGTTTCATTTGTAAACCGTTGGATTCGTGTCATTCTGAGCTCTTTTAATGCCTAGTTGTTAAGTTGGTCTAAACTGATAATTATAAACTGATTATTAGTGTTCCTTGAGTAAAGGCTTATAAATGAAGCATAATGCATGGCATCACGCAGTTTAGGATAGATTGGATAACCTGAAGGCTCTGTGGTAGGTTTTTCAGTTTTAAATGTTGTCAATATATAGAAAATTGAGCTAGTTTAACGTACCAATTGGATTCGTATCATTTTTAACCCTAGATCAAAAGTTACAGACGATTTAGTACGGACATGTCAAGTTGATCAGGTAGTTAAACTGATCATTCTAAACAGATCACTGGTATTCCTTGATCCAAGGATTATAAATGAAGCATGATACATGGCATCACACAGTTTTGGATATATTGGATTACTTGGAGGCTTTATTGTAGCTATTTTGGTATTAAATTTTCACACAATAGAGAAAGTTGAGGTAGCTTAGTGTGGGCATTGGATTCCTGTCATTCTAAACTCTAAATCAAAATTTACGGATGATTTAGTGTGGACATCTCAAGTTTATCGGCTAGTTAAAATTGATGATTCTAAACTGATCATTGATGCACATTGAGCAAAGGTTTAGAAATGAAGCATAATGCACGGCATCATGCAATTTGGGATAGATTGGATTACTTGGAGGCTTTTTCGTAGCTATTTCGGTCTTAAATGTTCTCTTAATATAGAAAATTGAGCTAGATTAATGTGGATGTTGGATTCGTGTCAATTTTAACTATAAATCAAAAGTTATATACGATTTAGTGCGTACATGTCAAGTTTATCGGCAGGTTAAATTGATCATTCTAAACTGATCATTCGTGCTCATTGTGCACATGTTTACAAATGAAGCGTAATGCATGACACCATTCAGTTTGAGGTAGATTGGATTACTTGGAGGCTTTGTCGTAGCTATTTCGGTATTAAATTTTTTCCAATTATTAGATTCACGTGATTCAGAACAATAAATCAAAAGTTATGCACGATTTCTTGCGGAAATATCAAGTTTATCGATTAGTTAAATTTATCATTCTAAAATGATCGTTGGTGGTCATTGAGAAAAGCTTTACAAATGAAGCATAATGCATGGCAGTACGTAGTTTGAGATATATTTGATTACTTGGAGGCATTGTTGTAGCTATTTTGGTACTAAATTCTCATTAGTGCTTATTGAGTAAATGCGTATAAATGAAGCATAATGCATATTATGTCACCATATAGAAAATTTGAGCTAGCTTAACGTGCGCGTTGGATTCGTGTCAATCTGAACTCTAAATCAAAACTTAGGGACGATTTAGTTTTGAAATGTCAAGTTGATCGGCTAGTTAAAATGATCATTCTAAACTGATCATTATTGCTCCTTGAGTTAAGGCTTATAAATAAAGCATAATGCATGGCATCACACAATTTTGGGATAGATTGCATTACTTTGAGGTACTGTCTAGCTCTTTAAGTCTTACATGTTGTCATAATATAGAAAATTGAGCTAGCTTGACCTGGGCGTTCGATTCATGTCATTTTGAGCTCTAAATCCAAAGGTAAGGACTATTCAGTGCGAACATGTGTCAAGTTGACCACCTAGTTAAAATGATAATTCTAGAATGATCATTGGTGTTCCTTGTGTAAAGGCTTATAAATGAAGCATTACGCATGTCAGCACGCAGTTCTGGATAGATTGGTTTACTTGTAGGCTTTGTCATAGGTATTTTAGACTTAAATTTCGTCACAATATAGAAAATTGATCTAGCTTTACTTGGGTGTTGGATTCGTGTACTATGAACTCAAAATCAAAAGCTATAGATGATTTATTGCAGACATGAAAAGTTGATCAGCTGGTTAAACTGATCATTCTAAAGTGATCATTGGTGCTCATTGAGCAAAGGACTACAAATGAAGCATAATGCATGGCATCACGCAATTTTGGATAGATTGGATTACTTGGATGCTTTGTCGTAGCTATTTTGGTTTTAAATTTTATCACACTATAGAAAATTGAGGTTGCTTTACTTGGGCATTGGATTCGTGTACTCTGACCTTTGAATTAAAAGTTACAGACGATTTAATGTGGAAATGACAAGTTTATCGGCTATTTAAAATGATCATTCTAAATAGATCATTGGTGCTCATTGAGCAAAGGATTACAAATAAAGCATAATGCATGGCATCACGTTCTTTAGGATAGATTTGGTTACTTGAAGGCTTTGTGGTATCTCTTTCAGTCTGGAATTTTGTCACAATATAGACATTTGAACGAGATTAACGTGGGCATTGGATTTATGTCATTCTAAACTCTTCATCAAAAGTTACGTACGATTTAGTGCATACATATCAAGTTGATCAGCAAGTTAAAATGACCATTGTAAACTGATCAATGGTGCTGCTTGAGTAAACACAAATAAATGAAGCATAATGCATGGCATCACGAAGTTTGGGATAGATTAGATTACTCAGAGGCATTGTCGTCAAATGTTGTCAAAATATGGAAAATTGAGCTAGCTTAATGTGGCCATTGGATTCATGTCATTTTGA
The DNA here is from genome assembly GCA_018901945.1 of Pugionium dolabratum. Lineage (NCBI taxonomy): Eukaryota > Viridiplantae > Streptophyta > Magnoliopsida > Brassicales > Brassicaceae > Pugionium > Pugionium dolabratum. The sequence continues at coordinate 83,682 of JAEVFF010001216.1, read as the reverse complement.
GATCTAAATAAAAAGTTAAAAACGATTCAGTGCAGACATGTCAATTTGACCAGCTAGTTAAAATGATCATTCTAAACTGATCATTGGTGATCCTTGAGTATGAGCTTATAAATGGAGCATAATGCATGACATTAGTCAGATTGGGATATATTGGATTACATGGAGGCTTTGCGTAGCTATTTCAGTCCTAAATTTTGTCACCATATAGAAAATTGAGATAGGTTAATGTAGATGTTGGATTCGTGTTATTATGAACTCTAAATAGAGATTTACATACGATTTAGTGCGGACATGTCAAATTAAGCATCCAGTTAAAATGATCATTTTAAATTAGGAATGTTAAAATGGGTATACCCACCCCATTTAGACCTACCCCATATAAAACCCACCCCATTTAGACCTACCTCATATAAAACCCACCCCATTTACACCTACCCCATATAAAACCCACCACATTTAAACACCAAATCTTATATAACCCACCCCATTTAGACCTACCCCATATAAAACCCACCACATTAAAACACCAAATCCTATATAACCCATTTATTATAAAGATTTAATAGGGTTGCGCATTTAAACCCATTTATAATTACACTAACGCTTTTATACCCATTTAAACCCATTTAATCCATTTTAGGTTGTAGTTTTTTTTCTTGATTATATTTATTTATAGACATTATATTTGTAATAATCCAATATTATATTTTTATTTGAAAAAAATAGGTAAAAAATTTATGTATTTGTTAAAAATATATGAAATTATTTTACAAAATAAAATTTTGAATTTTTGTCATATGTTTCATAGGAAATTTAAGTTTTCTAACATTTTTAAATATTAAAATGGGTAAATTTATCTCATTTACAATTCATCCCGTTTAAATTCATTTTTTTGTCAAGAAAGTATTCTAGATTTTTATCAAAAATTAAGCATTTTTCATCCAAAACGTGATTTCCACATTTTTTCGTCAAAAACATAATTCAGGATTTTTCCCCCAAAAAAATAATTCAGAATTTTTTTTGTCAAAAACGTAATTCGATATTTTTCCACGAAAAAATGTTATTCAGCATTTTTCCACTAGAAACGTGATTTCGTATTTTTACGCTAAAACGTGATTTCACATTTTTCCATCTAATTTCGCATTTTTCATGCCAAAAATGTAATTTTGCATTTTCTTGTCAAAAACACAATTTTACATTTTCACGTTAAAAGTATAATTTTGTATTTTTTACTAAAACGTGATTTTTATTTTTTATTTTTGACAAAAAGTTATTGATTAGTATTTTTTGAATCATTATTGATTAAACAAAAACAAATTTTAAATGGGTTTAATACGGTACCCATTTTTTAAAAACAAAAACCCTTTTAATAAATGGGTTTTAAATGGATACCCATTTAAACCCATTAATATTAGTTTTAATAAATGGGTCTAAATGGGTTTTAAATTTTATAAGTACCCACTAAAAACCCATTAAGTATAACTCCATTTGAACATCCCTATTCTAAACTCATCATTGGTGCTACTTGCGTAAAAGCTTATAAATAAAGCATAATTCATGGCATCGCACAGTTTAGTATAGATTAGATTACTTGAAAGCTTTGGGGTATCTCTTTCAGTCTTAAATGTTGTCACAATATAGAAATTTTGGCTAGCTTAACGTGGGCATTTGATTCGTTCCATTCTTAACTCTTTATATAAAGGCACGAACGACTTAGTGCGCACATGTCAAATTGATCGGGCAGTTAAAATGATCATTCCAAACTTATCATTAGTGCTCATTGGGTAAAGGCTTATCAATGAAGCAAAATGCATGGCATCACGTAGTTTGGGATAGATTGGATTAGTTGAAGACTTTGTCGCAGCTCTTTCAGTCTCAAATGTTGTCACAATATGAAAAATTGAGCTAGTTTAATGTGGGCGTTGATTCATGTCATTTTGAGCTCTAAATCAAAAGGCAAAGACGTTTAGTGCAGACATTTAAAATTGATCAGCTAGGTAAAATGATCATTCTAATATGATCGTTGGTGCTCCTTAAGTAAAAGCTTATAAATGAAGTATGATGCATGCCAACACACACTTTGGGTTAAAATCGATTATTTGGATGCTTTGTCCTAACTATTTTGGTCTTAAATTTTGTCACAATTTAGAAAATTGAGCGAGCTTTACTTGGGCATTGGATTCATGTACTCTGAACTCTAAATCAAAAGTTATGTACGATTTCGTGCGGATATGACACGTTGATCTGCTAGTTAAAATGATATTTTCAAACTGATTATTAGTGCTCATTGAGTAAAGGATTACAAATTCAGCTAGCTTAACGTGGGCATTGGATTCATGTCATTCTGAGCTCTAAATCAAAAGTTAAAGATGATTCAGTGCGGACATGTCAAGTTGACCAGCTAGTTCAAATGATCATTCTAGATTGATCATTGGTGCTCCTTGAGTAAGGGCTTATAAATGGAGTATACTGCATGGCATCAGTCAGTTTGGGATATATTGGATTACATTGAAGCTTTGCTTAGCTATTTCAGTCTTAAATTTTGTCACCATATAGAAAGTTGAGCTAGATTAACTTGTGTGTTGGATTTGTGTCATTGTGAACTCTAAATCAAAACTTGCGAACGAATTAGTGGACATGTCAAATTAATCAGCCAGTTAAAATGATCATTCTAAAATGATCATTGGTGCTCCTTGCGTAAAGGCTTATAAAGGAAGCTTAATGCATGGCATCGTGTAGTTTAGGATAGATTGCATTACTTGAAGGCTTTGTGGTATCTCTTTCAGTCTCAAATGTTGTCACAATACAGAAAATTGGGTGAGGTTAATGTGGGCGTTGGATTCGTGTCAGTCTTAACTCTACATAAAAAGGCACAAACAATTTATTGCGTACATGTCAAGTTGATCGGGTAGTTAAAATGATCATTCTAAACTTATCATTGGTGCTCCTGGGTAAAGGCTTATAAATGAAGCATAATGCAAGGCATCACACAGTTTGGGATAGATTAGATTAGTTAAAGGCTTCGTCATAGCTCTTTTAATCTTAAATGTTGTCACAATATGGAAAATTGAGCTAGCTTAATGTGGGCGTTGGATTCATGTTATTTTGAGCTCTAAATGAATAGTTAAAGACGATTTAGTGCAGAATTGATCAGGTAGTTAAAATGATCAATCTAATCTGATCGTTGGTGCTCCTTGAGTAAAGGCTTATAAATGAAGCATAATGCATGCCATCGGGCATTTTGGGTTAGACTCGATTACTTGGAGGCTTTGTCGTAACTATTTTGGTCTTAAATTTTGTCACAATATAGGAAATTAAGGTAGCTTTACTTGAACATTGGATTCGTGTACTCTGAACTCTAAATCAAAAGTTACGGATGATTTAGTGCGGACATGACAAGTTGATCNGTCTAAATGTTTTTCACAATATAGAAAATTGAGCTACCTTAATGCGGGCGTTGGATTCATATCATTTTGAGATCTAAATCAAAATTTAAAGATGATTTAGTGTGTACATGTCAAGTTGATCAACTGTGTAAAATGATCATACTAAACTGATCATTAAAGTTCATTGAGTAAAGGGGTATAAATGAAGCATAATGAATGGCATCACGCAGTTTGGGTTTGATTGGATTACTTGTAGGCTTTTTCGTAGTTATTTCGGTTTTAAATTTTTTCATAATATAGAAAATTGAGCTAGTTTTACTTGGGAGTTGGATTCGTGTAGTCTCAACTCTAAATCAAAAGTTACGGACGATTTCTTTGTACATGACAAGTTGATCAGCGTTGAAATGATCATTTTAAACTAATCATTGGTGCTCATTGAGGGAAGAATTACAAATGAAGCATAATGCATGACATCACACAGTTTTGGATAGATTGTATTGCTTGGAGGCATTGTCGGAGTTATTTAGTCTCAAATTTTCTCACAATATAGAAAATTGAGGTAGCTTTACTTGGGCGTTGGATTCGTGTACTCTCAACTCTAAATCAAAAGTTACGGACGATTTACTGCAGACATGACAAGTTGATCAGCTAGTTGAAATGATTTTTCTAAACTAATAATTGGTGCTTATTGAGGGAAAATTTACAAATGAAGCATAATGCATGGCATCACACAGTTCGGGATATATTGTATTACTTGGAGGCGTTCTCGTAGGATTTTCAGTATCAAATTGAGCTAGCTTAACATGGATATTGGATTCAAGTCGTTCTGAACTCTAAATCAAAAGTTACGGACGATTTAGTGTGGACATGTAAAGTTTATCGGCCAGTTAAAATGATTATTCTAAACAGGTCATTGGTGCTCCTTGAGTAAAGGCTTATAAATGAAGCATAACGCATGCTATTACACAGTTTGGGATACATTGGAATACTTGGAGGCTTTGTCATAGCTCTTTTAGTCTAAATTTTTTTCACAATATAAAAAATTGAGCTATCTTACTACGGACGTTGGATTCATGTCATTTTGAGGTCTAAATCAAAAGTTAAAGACAATTTTTTGCTGGCATGTCAAGTTGATAAGCTACTTGAAATGATCATTCGTGCTCACTGAGCAAAGGCATATAAATGAATGGCATGACGCAGTTTGGTTTTGATTGCTTTACTTGGAGGCTTTATCGTAGCTATTTTGGTCTTAAATTTGGTCATCATGTAGAAAATTAAGGTAGCTTTACTTAGGCGTTGGATTCTTGTACTCTCAACTCTAAATCAAAAGTTACGGACAATTTAATGCGGACATGACAAGTCGATCAGCTAGTTGGAATGATCATTCTAAACTAATCATTCATGCTCATGGAGGGAAGAATCAAAAATGAAGTATAATGCATGTCATCACGCTGTTTGGGATAGACTGTATTAGTTGGAGGCGTTGTCGTCGCTTTTTCAATCTCAAATTTTGTCACAATATAGAAAAGTCAGATATCTTAACGTGGGAGTTGGATTCATATCGTTCTGAACTCTAAATCAAAAGTTATTGAATTTTTAGTGCGGACATGTAAAGTTTATTGGCTAGTTAAAATGATCATTATAAACTGATCAATGGTGCTCTTTGAGTAAAGCCTTATAAATGTAGCATAACGCATGGTATCACGCAGTTTGGATACATTGGATTACTTGGAGGCTGTATCATATCTCTTTCAGTCTAAATTTTTTTCACAATATAGAAAACTGAGATAACTTAACGCGAGCGTTGGATTCATGTCATTTTGGGCTCTAAATCAAAAGTTAAAGATGATTTTGTGCGGACATGTCAGTTTAAACAGCTACTTAAAATGATCAATCTAAATTGATCATTAGTGCTAATTGAGTAAAGGGTATAAATAAAGCAGAATGCATGACATCACGCAGTGTTGGTTTGATTGGTTTTCTTAGAGGCTTTATCGTAGCTATTTTGGTCTTAAATTTTGTTACAATATAAAAAATTGAGTTAGCTTAACTTGGGCATTGTATTCGTGTACTCTCAACTCTAAATCAAAAGTTACGGACGATTTAATACGGACATGACAAGTCGATCAGCTAGTTGGAATGATTTTTCTAAAGTAATCACTCGTACTCATTGAGGGAAGAATTAAAAATGAAGCATAATGCATGGCATCATGCAGTTCGGGATAGATTGTATTACTTGGAGGCGTTGTCGTAGCTTTTTTAGTCCCAAATTTTGTCACAATATAGAAAATTCATCTATCTTAACATGGGGGTTGGATTCATATCGTTCTGAAATCTAAATCAAAAGTTATTGACAATTTAGTGCCAACATGTAAAGTTTATCAGACAGTTAAAATGATCATTCTAAACTCATCAACCGTGCTCCTTGCGTAAAGGCTTATAAATGTAGCATAAGGCATGCTATCACACATTTTGGATACATTGGATTACTTGGAGACTCTATCATATCTCTTTCAGTCTAAAATTTTTTCACAATATAGAAAATTGAGCTACCTTAACGCGGGCATTAGATTTATGTCATTTTGAATTCTAAATCAAAAGTTAAAGACGATTTAGTGTGGACATGTCAATTTATGCAGCTACCTAGAATGATCATTCTAAATTGATCATTAGTGCTAATTGAGTAAAGGGTATAATTGAGTTAATGCATGACATCATGCAGTGTTGGTTTGATTGGTTTACTTGGAGGCTTTATCGTAACTATTTTGCTGTTAAATTTTGTCACAATATAGAAAATTGAGCTAGCTTTACTTGTGCATTGGATTTGTGCACTCTCAACTATAAATCAAAAGTGACAGACAATTGACTTCGAATATGACAAGTTGACCAGCTGGTTGAAATGATCATTTTAAACTAATCACTGGTGCTCAATGAGGGAAGAGTTACAAATGAAGCATAATGCATAGCATCACGCAGTTTGGGATAGATTGTATTACTTGGAGGCATTTTCGTAGCTTTTTCAATCTCAAATTTTGTCAAAATATAGAAAATTCAGCTAGCTTAACGTGAGTGTTGGATTCATGTTGTTCTAAACTCTAAATCAAAAGTTACTAACGAATTAGTGCAGTGATGTAAAGTTTATCGGCCACTTATAATGAATATTTTAAAGTGATCATTGGTGCTCATTGAGTAAAGCTTTATGAATGAAGCATATAACACATGCTATCACCCAGTTTGTGATACATAGGATTACTTGAAGGCTTCGTCATAGTTCTTTAAGTCTAAATGTTTTTCGCAATATTGAAAATTGAGCTACCTTAACGTGGGAGTTGGATTCATGTCAATTTGAGCTCTAAATGAAAAGTTAAAGACGGTTTAGTGCGTACATGTCAATTTGAAGAGCTACTTAAAATGCTCATTCTAAACTACTCATTGGTGCTCACTGAGTAAAGGCGTATAAATGAAGCATAATACATGACATCACGCAGTGTTGGTTTGATTGGTTTACTTGGAAGCTTTATTGTACCTATTTTGGTCTTAAATTTTTTTACTATATAGAAAATTGTGCTAGCTTTACTTCGGCATCGGATTCGTGCACTCCCAACTCTAAATCAAAAGTTACGGATGATTTAATGCGGACATGACAAGTCGATCAGCTAGTTGGAATGATCATTCTAAATTAATCATTCATGCTCATGGAGGGAAGAATCAAAAATGAAGCATAATGCATGCCATCACGCAGTTTGGGATAGATTGTATTAGTTGGAGGCGTTGTCGTTGCTTTTTCAGTCTCAAATTTTGTCACAATATAGAAAATTCAGCTATCTTAACGTGGGAGTTGGATTCATATCGTTCTGAACTCTCAATCAAAAGTTATTGAATTTTTAGTGCGGACATGTAAAGTTTATTGGCCAGTTAAAATGATCGTTATAAACTGATCAATGGTGCTCCTTGAGTAAAGGCTTATAAATGAAGCATAACGCATGCTATTACACAGTTTGGGATACATTGGAATACTTGGAGGCTTTGTCATAGCTCTTTTAGTCTAAATTTTTTTCACAATATAAAAAATTGAGCGACCTTACTACGGACGTTGGATTCATGTCATTTTGAGGTCTAAATCAAAAGTTAAAGACAATTTTTTGCTGGCATGTCAAGTTGATAAGCTACTTGAAATGATCATTCGTGCTCACTGAGTAAAGGCATATAAATGAATGGCATGACGCAGTTTGGTTTTGATTGCTTTACTTGGAGGCTTTATCGTAGCTATTTTGGTCTTAAATTTGGTCATCATGTAGAAAATTAAGGTAGCTTTACTTAGGCGTTGGATTCTTGTACTCTCAACTCTAAATCAAAAGTTACGGACAATTTAATGCGGACATGACAAGTCGATCAGCTAGTTGGAATGATCATTCTAAACTAATCATTCATGCTCATGGAGGGAAGAATCAAAAATGAAGTATAATGCATGTCATCACGCTGTTTGGGATAGACTGTATTAGTTGGAGGCGTTGTCGTCGCTTTTTCAATCTCAAATTTTGTCACAATATAGAAAAGTCAGATATCTTAACGTGGGAGTTGGATTCATATCGTTCTGAACTCTAAATCAAAAGTTATTGAATTTTTAGTGCGGACATGTAAAGTTTATTGGCTAGTTAAAATGATCATTATAAACTGATCAATGGTGCTCTTTGAGTAAAGCCTTATAAATGTAGCATAACGCATGGTATCACGCAGTTTGGATACATTGGATTACTTGGAGGCTGTATCATATCTCTTTCAGTCTAAATTTTTTTCACAATATAGAAAACTGAGATAACTTAACGCGAGCGTTGGATTCATGTCATTTTGGGCTCTAAATCAAAAGTTAAAGATGATTTTGTGCGGACATGTCAGTTTAAACAGCTACTTAAAATGATCAATCTAAATTGATCATTAGTGCTAATTGAGTAAAGGGTATAAATAAAGCAGAATGCATGACATCACGCAGTGTTGGTTTGATTGGTTTTCTTAGAGGCTTTATCGTAGCTATTTTGGTCTTAAATTTTGTTACAATATAAAAAATTGAGTTAGCTTTACTTGGGCAATGTATTCGTGTACTCTCAACTCTAAATCAAAAGTTACGGACGATTTAATGCGGACATGACAAGTTGATCAGCTAGTTGGAATGATTTTTCTAAAGTAATCACTCGTACTCATTGAGGGAAGAATTAAAAATGAAGCATAATGCATGGCATCATGCAGTTCGGGATAGATTGTATTACTTGGAGGCATTGTCGTAGCTTTTTCAGTCCCAAATTTTGTCACAATATAGAAAATTCATCTATCTTAACGTGGGGGTTGGATTCATATCGTTCTGAAATCTAAATCAAAAGTTATTGACAATTTAGTGCCAACATGTAAAGTTTATCAGACAGTTAAAATGATCATTCTAAACTCATCAACCGTGCTCCTTGCGTAAAGGCTTATAAATGTAGCATAAGGCATGCTATCACACATTTTGGATACATTGGATTACTTGGAGACTCTATCATATCTCTTTCAGTCTAAAATTTTTTCACAATATAGAAAATTGAGCTACCTTAACGCGGGCATTAGATTTATGTCATTTTGAATTCTAAATCAAAAGTTAAAGACGATTTAGTGTGGACATGTCAATTTATGCAGCTACCTAGAATGATCATTCTAAATTGATCATTAGTGCTAATTGAGTAAAGGGTATAATTGAGTTAATGCATGACATCATGCAGTGTTGGTTTGATTGGTTTACTTGGAGGCTTTATCGTAACTATTTTGCTGTTAAATTTTGTCACAATATAGAAAATTGAGCTAGCTTTACTTGTGCATTGGATTTGTGCACTCTCAACTATAAATCAAAAGTGACAGACAATTGACTTCGAATATGACAAGTTGACCAGCTGGTTGAAATGATCATTTTAAACTAATCACTGGTGCTCAATGAGGGAAGAGTTACAAATGAAGCATAATGCATAGCATCACGCAGTTTGGGATAGATTGTATTACTTGGAGGCATTTTCGTAGCTTTTTCAATCTCAAATTTTGTCAAAATATAGAAAATTCAGCTAGCTTAACGTGAGTGTTGGATTCATGTTGTTCTAAACTCTAAATCAAAAGTTACTAACGAATTAGTGCAGTGATGTAAAGTTTATCGGCCACTTATAATGAATATTTTAAAGTGATCATTGGTGCTCATTGAGTAAAGCTTTATGAATGAAGCATATAACACATGCTATCACCCAGTTTGTGATACATAGGATTACTTGAAGGCTTCGTCATAGTTCTTTAAGTCTAAATGTTTTTCGCAATATTGAAAATTGAGCTACCTTAACGTGGGAGTTGGATTCATGTCAATTTGAGCTCTAAATGAAAAGTTAAAGACGGTTTAGTGCGTACATGTCAATTTGAAGAGCTACTTAAAATGCTCATTCTAAACTACTCATTGGTGCTCACTGAGTAAAGGCGTATAAATGAAGCATAATACATGACATCACGCAGTGTTGGTTTGATTGGTTTACTTGGAAGCTTTATTGTACCTATTTTGGTCTTAAATTTTTTTACTATATAGAAAATTGTGCTAGCTTTACTTCGGCATCGGATTCGTGCACTCCCAACTCTAAATCAAAAGTTACGGATGATTTAATGCGGACATGACAAGTCGATCAGCTAGTTGGAATGATCATTCTAAATTAATCATTCATGCTCATGGAGGGAAGAATCAAAAATGAAGCATAATGCATGCCATCACGCAGTTTGGGATAGATTGTATTAGTTGGAGGCGTTGTCGTTGCTTTTTCAGTCTCAAATTTTGTCACAATATAGAAAATTCAGCTATCTTAACGTGGGAGTTGGATTCATATCGTTCTGAACTCTCAATCAAAAGTTATTGAATTTTTAGTGCGGACATGTAAAGTTTATTGGCCAGTTAAAATGATCGTTATAAACTGATCAATGGTGCTCCTTGAGTAAAGGCTTATAAATGAAGCATAACGCATGCTATTACACAGTTTGGGATACATTGGAATACTTGGAGGCTTTGTCATAGCTCTTTTAGTCTAAATTTTTTTCACAATATAAAAAATTGAGCGACCTTACTACGGACGTTGGATTCATGTCATTTTGAGGTCTAAATCAAAAGTTAAAGACAATTTTTTGCTGGCATGTCAAGTTGATAAGCTACTTGAAATGATCATTCGTGCTCACTGAGTAAAGGCATATAAATGAATGGCATGACGCAGTTTGGTTTTGATTGCTTTACTTGGAGGCTTTATCGTAGCTATTTTGGTCTTAAATTTGGTCATCATGTAGAAAATTAAGGTAGCTTTACTTAGGCGTTGGATTCTTGTACTCTCAACTCTAAATCAAAAGTTACGGACAATTTAATGCGGACATGACAAGTCGATCAGCTAGTTGGAATGATCATTCTAAACTAATCATTCATGCTCATGGAGGGAAGAATCAAAAATGAAGTATAATGCATGTCATCACGCTGTTTGGGATAGACTGTATTAGTTGGAGGCGTTGTCGTCGCTTTTTCAATCTCAAATTTTGTCACAATATAGAAAAGTCAGATATCTTAACGTGGGAGTTGGATTCATATCGTTCTGAACTCTAAATCAAAAGTTATTGAATTTTTAGTGCGGACATGTAAAGTTTATTGGCTAGTTAAAATGATCATTATAAACTGATCAATGGTGCTCTTTGAGTAAAGCCTTATAAATGTAGCATAACGCATGGTATCACGCAGTTTGGATACATTGGATTACTTGGAGGCTCTATCATATCTCTTTCAGTCTAAATTTTTTTCACAATATAGAAAACTGAGATAACTTAACGCGGGCGTTGGATTCATGTCATTTTGGGCTCTAAATCAAAAGTTAAAGATGATTTTGTGCGGACATGTCAGTTTAAACAGCTACTTAAAATGATCAATCTAAATTGATCATTAGTGCTAATTGAGTAAAGGGTATAAATAAAGCAGAATGCATGACATCACGCAGTGTTGGTTTGATTGGTTTTCTTAGAGGCTTTATCGTAGCTATTTTGGTCTTAAATTTTGTTACAATATAAAAAATTGAGTTAGCTTTACTTGGGCAATGTATTCGTGTACTCTCAACTCTAAATCAAAAGTTACGGACGATTTAATGCGGACATGACAAGTTGATCAGCTAGTTGGAATGATTTTTCTAAAGTAATCACTCGTACTCATTGAGGGAAGAATTAAAAATGAAGCATAATGCATGGCATCATGCAGTTCGGGATAGATTGTATTACTTGGAGGCATTGTCGTAGCTTTTTCAGTCCCAAATTTTGTCACAATATAGAAAATTCATCTATCTTAACGTGGGGGTTGGATTCATATCGTTCTGAAATCTAAATCAAAAGTTATTGACAATTTAGTGCCAACATGTAAAGTTTATCAGACAGTTAAAATGATCATTCTAAACTCATCAACCGTGCTCCTTGCGTAAAGGCTTATAAATGTAGCATAAGGCATGCTATCACACATTTTGGATACATTGGATTACTTGGAGACTCTATCATATCTCTTTCAGTCTAAAATTTTTTCACAATATAGAAAATTGAGCTACCTTAACGCGGGCATTAGATTTATGTCATTTTGAATTCTAAATCAAAAGTTAAAGACGATTTAGTGTGGACATGTCAATTTATGCAGCTACCTAGAATGATCATTCTAAATTGATCATTAGTGCTAATTGAGTAAAGGGTATAATTGAGTTAATGCATGACATCATGCAGTGTTGGTTTGATTGGTTTACTTGGAGGCTTTATCGTAACTATTTTGCTGTTAAATTTTGTCACAATATAGAAAATTGAGCTAGCTTTACTTGTGCATTGGATTTGTGCACTCTCAACTATAAATCAAAAGTGACAGACAATTGACTTCGAATATGACAAGTTGACCAGCTGGTTGAAATGATCATTTTAAACTAATCACTGGTGCTCAATGAGGGAAGAGTTACAAATGAAGCATAATGCATAGCATCACGCAGTTTGGGATAGATTGTATTACTTGGAGGCATTTTCGTAGCTTTTTCAATCTCAAATTTTGTCAAAATATAGAAAATTCAGCTAGCTTAACGTGAGTGTTGGATTCATGTTGTTCTAAACTCTAAATCAAAAGTTACTAACGAATTAGTGCAGTGATGTAAAGTTTATCGGCCACTTATAATGAATATTTTAAAGTGATCATTGGTGCTCATTGAGTAAAGCTTTATGAATGAAGCATATAACACATGCTATCACCCAGTTTGTGATACATAGGATTACTTGAAGGCTTCGTCATAGTTCTTTAAGTCTAAATGTTTTTCGCAATATTGAAAATTGAGCTACCTTAACGTGGGAGTTGGATTCATGTCAATTTGAGCTCTAAATGAAAAGTTAAAGACGGTTTAGTGCGTACATGTCAATTTGAAGAGCTACTTAAAATGCTCATTCTAAACTACTCATTGGTGCTCACTGAGTAAAGGCGTATAAATGAAGCATAATACATGACATCACGCAGTGTTGGTTTGATTGGTTTACTTGGAAGCTTTATTGTACCTATTTTGGTCTTAAATTTTTTTACTATATAGAAAATTGTGCTAGCTTTACTTCGGCATCGGATTCGTGCACTCCCAACTCTAAATCAAAAGTTACGGATGATTTAATGCGGACATGACAAGTCGATCAGCTAGTTGGAATGATCATTCTAAATTAATCATTCATGCTCATGGAGGGAAGAATCAAAAATGAAGCATAATGCATGCCATCACGCAGTTTGGGATAGATTGTATTAGTTGGAGGCGTTGTCGTTGCTTTTTCAGTCTCAAATTTTGTCACAATATAGAAAATTCAGCTATCTTAACGTGGGAGTTGGATTCATATCGTTCTGAACTCTCAATCAAAAGTTATTGAATTTTTAGTGCGGACATGTAAAGTTTATTGGCCAGTTAAAATGATCGTTATAAACTGATCAATGGTGCTCCTTGAGTAAAGGCTTATAAATGAAGCATAACGCATGCTATTACACAGTTTGGGATACATTGGAATACTTGGAGGCTTTGTCATAGCTCTTTTAGTCTAAATTTTTTTCACAATATAAAAAATTGAGCGACCTTACTACGGACGTTGGATTCATGTCATTTTGAGGTCTAAATCAAAAGTTAAAGACAATTTTTTGCTGGCATGTCAAGTTGATAAGCTACTTGAAATGATCATTCGTGCTCACTGAGTAAAGGCATATAAATGAATGGCATGACGCAGTTTGGTTTTGATTGCTTTACTTGGAGGCTTTATCGTAGCTATTTTGGTCTTAAATTTGGTCATCATGTAGAAAATTAAGGTAGCTTTACTTAGGCGTTGGATTCTTGTACTCTCAACTCTAAATCAAAAGTTACGGACAATTTAATGCGGACATGACAAGTCGATCAGCTAGTTGGAATGATCATTCTAAACTAATCATTCATGCTCATGGAGGGAAGAATCAAAAATGAAGTATAATGCATGTCATCACGCTGTTTGGGATAGACTGTATTAGTTGGAGGCGTTGTCGTTGCTTTTTCGATCTCAAATTTTGTCACAATATAGAAAAGTCAGATATCTTAACGTGGGAGTTGGATTCATATCGTTCTGAACTCTAAATCAAAAGTTATTGAATTTTTAGTGCGGACATGTAAAGTTTATTGGCCAGTTAAAATGATCATTATAAACTGATCAATGGTGCTCTTTGAGTAAAGCCTTATAAATGTAGCATAACGCATGGAATCACGCAGTTCGGATACATTCGATTACTTGGAGGCTCTATCATATCTCTTTCAGTCTAAATTTTTTTCACAATATAGAAAATTGAACTACCTTAACGCGGACATTGGATTCATGTCATTTTGAGATCTAAATCAAAAGTTAAATACGATTTTGTGCGGACATGTCAATTTAAACAGCTATTTAAAATGATCATTCTAAATTGATCATTAGTGCTAATTGAGTAAAGGGTATAAATGAAGCATAATGCATGACATCACTCAGTGTTGGTTTGATTGGTTTATTTGGAGGCTTTATCGTAGCTATTTTGGTCTTAAATTTTGTTACAATATAGAAAACTGAGTTAGCTTTACTTGGGCATTGTATTCGTGTACTCTCAACTCTAAATCAAAAGTTATGGAAGATTTAATGCGGACATGACAAGTTGATCAGATAGT
>JAEVFF010001216.1:0-65180 GCA_018901945.1 Pugionium dolabratum | reverse complement strand
TTAGAGTTCAGAATGATACGAATCCAATGCCTACGTTAATCTAACTCAATTTTCTATATTGTGATAAAATTTAAGACCAAGATAGCTACGACAAAGCCTCCAGTAATCCAATCTATCCTAAACTGTGTGATTCCATGCATTATGCTTCATTTATAAGCCTTTACTCAAGGAGCACCAATGATCAGTTTGGAATGATCATTTTAACTAGCTGATCACTTGACATGTCTGCACTAAATCGTCTTTAACTTTATTATTTAGAGCTCAAGATGACATGAATTCAACACCCACGTTAATCTTGTTCAATTTTCCATATTGTGAAAACATTTGAGACTCCAAGGGCTAGACAAAGCATCAAAGTAATGCAATCAATCCCAAACTGCATGATGCCATGCATTTTGCTTCATTTATAAGCTTTTACTGATGGAGTACCAATGATCTGTTTAGACTGATCATTTTAAGTAACTCATCATCTTGAC
The DNA here is from genome assembly GCA_018901945.1 of Pugionium dolabratum. Taxonomy (NCBI): domain Eukaryota; kingdom Viridiplantae; phylum Streptophyta; class Magnoliopsida; order Brassicales; family Brassicaceae; genus Pugionium; species Pugionium dolabratum. Next base: position 64,704 of record JAEVFF010001216.1, on the reverse strand, counting down.
TTGTACACACTAAATCGTCTTTAACTTTTTTTAGAGCTCAAGATTTCATGAATCCAACGCCCACGTTTAGCTAGCTTAATTTTCCATATTGTGAAAACATTTGAGACCGAAAGAGCTAGAAAAGTATCAAAGTAATGCAATCTATCCCAAAATGCATGATGCCATGAATTATACTTCTTTTCTAAGCCTTTACTCAAGGAGCACCAATGACCAGTTTAGAATGATCATTTTAACTGGCCAATCAACTTGACATTTCCGCACTAAATTAGCTGTAACTTTTGATTTAGAATTCAAAATGACACAAATCCAACACCCACATTAAGCGAGCACGATTTTCTATATTGTGATAAAATTTAAGACCAAAAAAGCTACGAAAAAGCCTCCATGTAATCCAATCTATCCCAACCTGCGTGATGTCTTGCATTATGCTTAATTTATAACCCTTTACTCAAAGAGCACCATTAATAAGTTTACAATAATCATTTTAACTAGCTGATCAACTTGACATGTCCGCACTAAATCTTCTTTAACTTTTTATTTAGAGCTCAAGATGACATGAATCCAATGCCCACGTTAAGCTAGCTCAATTTTCCATAGTGTGATTTGACACTTAAAGAGCTATACAAAATATCAAAGTAATGCAATAAATCCAAAACTGTGTGATGTCATGCATTATGCTTCATTTATAATCCTCTACTCAAGGAGAAGCAATGACCAGTTTAGAATGATTGTTTTAACTAGCCAATCAACTTGACATGTCTGCACTAAATCGTCTGTAACTTTTAATTTAGAGTTAGAATGACACAAATCCAACACCCACGTTAAACTAACTCAATTTTTATATTGTGACAAAATTTAAGGCCAAAATAGCTAAGCCTCCAAGTAATCCAATCTATCCTAAACTCAGTGATGCAATGCATTATGCTTCATTTATAGGCCCTTACTCAAGGAGGAAAATGATCAGTTTAGAATGATCATTTTAACTAGCTTATATACTTGACATGTCCGCACTAAATCATCTTCAACTTTTTATTTAGAGCTCAAGATGACATCAATTCGAAGACCACATTAAGCTAGCACAATTTTACATATTGTGAAAACATTTGAAACTGAAAGAGGTAGAAAAAGCTTCGAAGTTATGCAATCTATCTCAAACTGCGTGATGACATGCATTATCCTTCATTTCTAAGCCTTTACTGAAGGACCAATGACCAGTTTAGAATTATTATTTTAACGGGCCGATCAACTTAACATATCCGCACTAAATAATTCGTAACTTGTGATTTAGAATTCAAAATGACACGAATCCAATATCCACGTTAAGTTAGCTCGATTTTCTATATTATGACAAAATTTAAGACCAAAATAGCTATGACAAAGCCTCCAAGTAATACAATCTATCCCAAATTGGGTGATGCCCTGCATAATGCTTCATTTCTATGCGTTTACTCAAGGAGCACCAATGATTTCTTTAGAATGATCATTTCAACTAGCTCATCAACTAGATATGTCCGCACTACATCTTTTTAACTTTTTATTTGGAGTTCAAGGTAACATCAATCGAACACCCAAGAGTAGCTAGATCAATTTTCCATATTTTGAAAACATTTGAGACTGAAAGAGTTAGACAAAGCATCAAAGTAATGCAATCTATCCAATACTTCGTTATGTCATGAATTATGCTTCTTTTATAAGCCTTCACTCAAGAAGCACCAATGACCAGTTTAGAATAAGCATTTTAATTTGCCGGTCAACTTGACATACAAATTCAACACCTGAGTTAAGCTACCTCAATTTTTCTATATTGTGATAAAATTTAATAATAAAATAGCTAAGACAAAGTCTCCAAGTAATCTAATCTATCCAAAATTGTGTGATGCAATGCATTATGCTTCATTTATAACCCTTTAGTCAAGGAGCACCATTGATCAGTTGAGAATGATCATTTTAACTAGCTGATCAACTTGACATGTTCGCACTAAAACTTCTTTGACTCTTATTTAGAGCTCAAGATGACATGAATTCAACGCCCATGTTAAGCTATCTCAATTTTCCATATTGTGAAAACATTTGAGACTGAAAGAGCTAGACAAATCATCAAAGTAAATCCAATCTATCTCAAACTGCGTGATGCCATGCATTATCCTTCATTAATAAGCCTTGACTGAAGCACCAATTACTAGTTTAGAATTATCATTTTAACTGACCGATGAACTTGACATGTGTGCACTAAATCATCCGTAACTTGTGATTTAGAAATAAAAATTACACGAATCCAATACCCACGTTAAGCTAGCTCGATTTTCTATATTATGACAAAATTTAAGCCCGAAATAGCTACGACAAAGCCTCCATGTAATCCAATCTATCCCAAACTGGGTGATGCCATGCATTATGCTTCATTTCTAAGCCTTTACTCAAGGAGCACCAATGGTTAGTTTGGAATGATCATTTCAACTAGCTCATCAACTTGACATGTCCGCAATAAATTGTCTTTAACTTTTTATTTAGAGCTCAAAATGACATGAATCCAAAGCCCATGTTTATCTAGCTCATGTTTCCATTTTGTGAAAACATTTGAGGCTGAAAGAGCTATACAAAACATAAAAGTAATGAAATCTATCTAAAATTGTGTGATGCCATGCATTATGCATCATTTATAAGCCTTTACTAAAGGAGCACCAATGATTAGGTTAGAGTGATCATTTTAACTGGCCGATCAACTTGACATGTCCGCACTAAATCGTTCGTAACTTTTTGATTTAAAGTTCAAAATGACACGAATCCAACACCCATGTTAAGCTAGCTCAATTTTCTATATTGTGACAAAATTTATGAACGAAATATCTGCGAGAAAGCCTCCAAGTAATTCAATCTATCCCAAACAGCGTGATGCCATGCATTATACTTAATTTATAAGCCTTTACTTAAGGAGCACTAATTATCAATTTAGAACGATCATTTTAACTAGCTGATCAACTTGACATGTCCTAACTAAATCGACTATTAACTTTTATTTGGAGCTCAAGATGACATGAATCCAATGCCCACATTAAGCTAGCAAAATTTTCCATATTGTCAAAATATTTGAGATTGAAAGAGTTAGACAAAGCCTCAAAGTAATACATTGCATTCCAAACTACGAGATGTCATGCATTATACTTCATTTATAATCCTTTATTTAAGCAACACCAATGATCAGTTTAGAATGATCATTTTAACTGGCCAATAGGTTTGATATTTCCGCACTAAATCATTTTAGAGTTAAAAATGACAAGAATCAAACACCCACGTTACGGTAGCTCAATTTTCTATATTTTTAGAAATTTTAAGATCGAAATAGCTATGAAAAAGCCTCCATGTAAACCAATCTATCTCAAACTGCGTGACTCTATCCATTTAAACTGAATGAGCACCAATGATAAGTTTAGAATGATTATTTTAGCTAGCTGATCAACATGACATGTCCACACTACATCGGCTTTAACTTTTGATTTAGATCTCAAAATGACATGAGCCCAACGCCCACGCTAAGCTAGCTCAAGTTTCCAGATTGTGACAAGATTTGAGACTGAAATAGCTACGACAAAGCCTCCACGTAATGCCATGCATTATGCTTAATTTATAAGCCTTTACTCAAGGAGCACCAATGATCATTTTAACTAGCTGATCAACTTGACATGTCCGCACTAAATAATTTTTAATTTTTATTTAGAGCTCAAGATGACATGAATCCAATGCCACGTTAAGCTAGCTCAATTTTCCACACTATGAAAACATTTGAGATTGAAAGACCTAGACAAAGCATCAAAGTAATGCAATCTATCCCAAACTATGTGATGACATGCATTATGCTTCATTTATAAGCATTTATTCAAGGAGCACCAATGACCAGTTTCTAATCATCATTTTTACTGGCCGATCAACTTGACATGTCCTAGCTACATCATCTTTTAATTTTTATTTAGAGCTCAATATTACATGAATCAAACACCCACCTTAAGCTAGCAAAATTTTCAATATTAGAACAATATGTGAAAGAGCTACAACAAAACCTCCAAGTAATCCAATGTATCCCAAATTGTGTGATGCCATGCATTATGCTTCATTTATAAGCGTTTTCTCAAGGAGCACCAATGATCAGTTTAGAATGGTCATTTTAACTAGCTGCCCAACCTGACATGTCCACACTAAATTCTCTATAACTTTTTATTTAGAGCTTAAGATGACATGAATCCAACACCCACGTTAAGCTAACTCAATTTTCCATATTGTGACAATATTACAAACTGAAAGAGCTAGATAAATCCTCAAAGCAATGCAATCTATCCCAAACTGCGTGATACCATGCATTATGCTTCACTTAAAAGCCTTAACTCAAGTAGCACCAATGATCAGTTTAGAATGATCATTTTAACGAGCCGATCAATTTGACATGTTCACAATAAATCATCTTTAACTTTTAATATAAAGCTTAAGTTGATATGAATCCAACGCTCCCATTAAGCAAGCTCAATTTTCCATATTGTTACAACATTTGAGACAGAAAGAGCTAGACAAAGCATCAAAGTAATGTAATCTATCTCAAACTCCGATGCCATGCATTATCCTTCATTTCTAAGCCTTTACTAAAGCACCAATGACCAGTTTAGAATTATTATTTTAACTGGCCGATCAACTAGACATGTCCGCACTAAATTATTCGTCACTTGTGATTTAGAATTCAAAATGACAAGAATCCAATACCCCACGTTAAGCAAGCTCAATTTTCCTTATTGTGACAACATTTGAGTAGAAAGAGCTACTACAAAGCCTCCAAGTAATCCAATGTATCCAAAATTGCGTGATGCCATGCATTATGCTTCATTTATAAGCCTTTACTAAAGGAGAACCAATGATCAGTTTAGAATGATCATTTTAACTGGACGATAAATTTGAAATTTCCACACTAAATCATCTGTAACTTCTGATTTAGAGTTCAGAATGACAGGAATCCAACGCCTATGTTATGCTAGCTGAATTTTCTTTATTGTGACAAAATTTAAGACTGAAATAGCTACAAAAAAGTGTCCAAGTAATCCAATCTATGCCAAAATGTATGATGCTATGCATTATCCTTCATTTATAAGGCTTTACTCAAGCAGCACCAATGATCAGTTTAGAAAGATTATTTTAACTAGCTGATCAATTTGTCATGTCTGCACTAAATCCTTTTTAACATTTTATTTAGAGTTTAAAATGATATAATTCCAAAGCCCACGTTAAGCTAGCGCAACTTTCCATATTGTGAGTTCATACCAAAAGAGCTATAACAAAGCGTCCAAGTAATCAAACGTATGACAATCTGCATGATGCCATGCATTATTCTTCATTTATAAGCCTTTAATGAACTAGCACTAATGATCAGTTTAGAATTATCATTTTAACTGGACGATCAATTTGACATGTCCACAATAAATCGTTTGTAACTTCTGATTTAGAGTTCAGAATAACAGTAATCCAACACCCATGTTAAGCTAGGTGAATTTTCTATATTGTGACAAACTTTAAGACCGAAATAGCTACAAAAAGCCTCCAGGTAATCCAATCTATACCAAAATGTATGATGCTATGCATTGTCCTTCACTTAGAAGGCTTTACTCAAGGAGCACTAATGATCAGTTTAGAAAGATCATTTTAACTAGCTGATCAATTTGTCATGTCTGCACTAAATCCTCTTTAACTTTTTATTTAAAGGTCAAAATGACATGAATCCAAACCCCACGTTAAGCTAGCACAACTTTCCATATTGTGAGAATATTTCATACTGAAAGAGCTACAACAAAGCCTCCAAGTAATCAAATGTATGACAAACTGCATGATGCCATGCATTATTCTTCATATATAAGCCTTTAATGAACTAGCACCAATGATCAGTTTAGAATGATCATTTTAACTTTCCGATCAATTTGACATGTCCACAATAAATCGTCTGTAACTTCTGATTTAGAGTTTAGAATAACAGGAATCCAATACCTTTGTTAAGCTAGCTAAATTTTCTATATTGTGAAAAATTTTAAAACTGAAATAGCTACAAAAAAGCCTCCAAGTAATCTAATATATACCAAAATGTGTGATGTTATGCATTATCTTTCATTTATAAGGCCTTACTCAAGGAGCACTAATGATCATTTTGGAAAGATCTTTTTAACTAGCTGGACAAGTTGTCATGTCTGCACTAAATCCACTTTAAATTTTTATTTAAATCTCAAAATGACATGAATCCAAAGCCCACGTTAAGGTAGCGCAACTTTCCATATTGTGACAATATTTCATACTGAAAGAGCACAAACCCTCCAAGTAATCAAATGTATGAAAAACTGCATGATGCCATGGATTATTCTTCATTTATAAGCCTTTAATGAAGTAGCACTAATGATCAGGTTAGAATGATCATTTTAACTAGCGGATAATTTTCCCATGTTCACACTAAATTGTCTGTAACTTTTCATTTAGAGTTCAAATTGACATCAATCCAACACCCACGTTAAGATAGCACAATTTGCTTTATACTGACAAAATTTAAGACCAAAATAGCTACGGAAAAGCCCCCAAGTAATCCATTCTACCCCGACATGTGTGATGCCATGCATTATGCTTCATTTATAAGCCTTTACTCAAGGAGCACCAATGATCAGTTTAGAATGATTATTTTAACTGGATAATCAACTTGACATGTCTGCCATATATCGTCCGTAACTTTTGATTTCGAGTTCAAAATGATCCGAATCCAACATACACGTTTAGCTAGCTTAATTTTCAATATTTGACAAAATTTAAGATCGAAATAACTATGGAAAACCCTCCAAGTAGTCCATTCTAACCCAAAATGCGTGATGTCATGCAATATGCTTTATTTATAAGCCTTTACTCAATGAGCACCAGTAATGAGTTTAGAATGATCATTTTAACTAGCTTATGCGCTAAATCGTCTTTAACTTTTGATTTACAGGTAAAAATGACATGAGTCCAACGGCCACGTTAAACTAGTTTAATTTTTCATATTGTGAAAATTTTTGAGACTAATAGAGCTACGATGAACCTTCCAAGTAATACAATCTATCCCAATATGCATGATTCCATGCATTATGCTTCATTTATAAGCCTTTACTCAAGGAGCACCAATGATCAGTTTAGAAAGATCATTTTAACTAGGTCCTCAACTTGGCATGTCCGCACTAAATCTTCTTTAGCTTTTGATTTTTAGCTCAAAATGACATGAATCCAACTCCCACGTTAAGCTGGATGAATTTTCCATATTGTGACAACATTTTCCAAAGCTTCCAAGTAATACAATGTATCCCAAACTGCATGATGCCATGCATTATGCTTCATTTATAAGCCTTTACTCAAGGAGCACCAATGATCAGTTTAGAATGATCATTTTAACTAGCTGATCAACTTGACATGTCTGCACTAAATTGTCTTTAACTTTCGATGTTGAGGTAAAAATAACATGAATCCAACTCCCGTTAAGCTACTTTCCATATTGTGACAACATTTAAGACCAAAATAGCTACGAAAAAACATCCAAGTAATCCAATCTATCCCCAAATGCGTGATGCCATGCATTATGCTTCATTTGTAAGCCTTTATTCAAGGAGCACCAATGATCACTTTAGAATGATAATTTTAACTAGCTCATCAACTTAACATGTTCACACTAAATCAACTTTAACTTTTTATTTAGAGCTCAAGATGACATAAATCCAACGCTCACTTTAAGCTTGCTCAATTTTCCATATTGTGACAACATTTGAGACTGAAAGAGCTAGACAAATCCTCAATGTAATCCAATCTATCCCAAAATGGGTGATCTCAGGCAATATGCTTCATTTATAAGCCTTTACTCAATGAGCACCAGTAATGAGTTTAGAATGATCATTTTAACTAGCTTATCAATTTGACATGTATGCACTAAATCGTCTTTGACTTTTGATTTACAGGTAAAAATGACATGAGTTCAACGACCATGTTAAGCTAGTTTAATTTTCCCTATTGTGAAAACTTTTAAGACTAATAGAGCTACGACAAACCTTCCAAGTAATACAATCTATCCCAATATGCATGATTCCATGCATTATATCATTTATAAGCCTTTACTCAAGTAGCACCAATGATCAAGTTAGAAAGATCATTTTTACTAGGTGCTCAACTTGGCATGTCCGCACTGAATCGTTTTTAGCTTTTGATTTTTAGCTCAAAATAACATGAATCCAACTCCCAAGTTAAGCTGGATCAATTTTCCATATTGTGACAATATTTGAGGCTGAAAGAGGTAGATAAAGCCTCAAAGTAATGCAATCTATCCCAAACTGCGTGATGCCATGCATTCTTTATTTATAAGCCTTTACTCAAGGAGCACCAATGATCAGTTTATAATGATTATTTTAACTAGCTGACCAACTTGATATGTCTGCACTAAATTGTTTTTGACTTTCGATGTTGAGGTAAAAATGACATGAATCCAACTCCCGTTAGGATACTTTCCATATTGTGAGAACATTTAAGACCAAAATAGCTACGAAAAAACCTCCAAGTAATCCAATCCAACGGCCACGTTAATCTAGCTCAATTTTCCATATTGTGACAACATTTGAGACTGAAAGAGCTAGACGAATCCTCAATGTAATGCAATCTATCCCAAACTGTGTGATATCATTCAAAATGATTCATTTATAAGCCTTTACTAAGGAGCAGCAATGATCAGTTTAGAATGATTATTTTAACTGGCCGATCAACTTGACAGGTCCGCAATAAATCGTCCATAACTTTTGATTTAGAATTCAAAATGACACAAATTCAACACTCACGTTAAACTAGCCCAATTTTCTATATTTTGACAAAATTTAAGAGTCAAATAGCTATGGAAAAGCATCCAAATAATCCAATCTATCCCAAAATATGTGATGTCATGCAATATGATTCATTTATAAGCCTTTACTTAATGAGTAGCAGTAATCAATTTAGAAAGATCATTTTAACTAGCTGTTCAATTGACATGTCTGTAGTAAATTGACTTTAACTTTTGAATTAGAGATCAAAATGACATGAGTCCAACGATAACGTTAAGCTAGTTCAGTTTTCCATATTGTGAAGACTTTTGAGACTAAAAGAGCTACGACAAACCATCCAAGTAATACAATCTATCCCAAACTGTGTGATGCCATGCATTATGCTTCATTTATAAGCTTTTACTCAAGGAGCACCAATGATTAGTTTAGAATGATCATTTTAACTGGCCGAACAATTTGACATGTCAACACTAAATCGTCTTTAACTTTTTATTGAAAGTTTAGAATGACACGAATCCAACGCCCAAATTAAGGTAGCTGAATTTTCTATATTGTGACAAAACGTAAGACCGAAATAGCTAAGACAAAGCCTCTAAGTAATCCAATATATCCCAAAATATGTGATGTCATGCATTTTTCTTCATTTATAAGCCTTTACTCAAGGAGCACCAATGATCAGTTTAGAATGATCATTTTAACTGGCCGATTAATTTGACATGTCAACACTAAATCGTCTTTAATTTTTCGTTTAGAGCTTAAAATGACATGAATACAACGCCAATGTTAAGCTAGCTCAACTTTCCATATTGTGAAAACATTTCCAACTGGAAGAGCTATGACAAAGCCTACAATTAATCCATTGTATCCCAAACTTCGAGATGCCATGCATTATGCTCCATCAAGAATTCGATGGTAAAACCCGACGGTCATCCGTTGAATTACCAACAACATCAATGGTGTCGGGTTCTCCTCGTTAGAATTTTGGTCAGTTCCAATGAAATCAAAGCCATCAGACTTTACCAACTTTGTCCCAATGGATTTTGTTTTTCATAATCTATCGGTACTCCGTCGGTAATATATTGGTTGATGGATTCCACATAAATATTTTTTTAGTTGACTAAATCTTAATGTCGTCGAAAATCTATCGGTATTTCTGATGACTTTCCGACGAAGTCCTATTTTTTTGCAGTTGTTTGTTTGACCGATCCGTAAATCTAAAGTTTCGTCGGTACTTCGTCGGAAACTATCCAGAAATGGTCGGAACCCATCAGAACTGATGAAACAAATTTCATCCTAATATTCTTAAGAATAATTTGTTAAAAATTCTTGATAATCTGTTAAATATTTGGGAAAATCTGTTAAAATTTGTGATAATCTTCTAATTTCCATTATAAATACACTTTGCTCCGTCACAATTTCACCAAAACAAAAAATCTTAACAAAATGTCTTCTTCAGGTTCTTATTATTATTTTCGATCTTGGATGGATAAGCCTCGGTATGATTCAACTACGGGGGAATTGACAGATGAATTTGCGCAAGGTGGTGAGGAGTTCATGACATTGGCATCAAACAATAGCATGACATCAGAATACGGTAAAATGTATTGTTGGTGTATTAAATGTCGAAATCATAGATTAATCTCTATAGGAGAAGTATGTAATCATTTGTATAGGACTGAGTTTATGCCGGGTTACAAAATTTGGTATTCACATGGAGAAACTGATGCAACGATGCACTATTATGGTAGTACTTCAACAAGGTTAGATAGTACTAATGTTAGAGTAAAGGAATCGGAATCAAAAGTTGATATAAATGGAAGTATTGTTCAGATGGTGAATGATGTATTTCGTGAACAAAGAGTCGTACACTGATGGTAGGAGTAGAATATAGGAACCTAATTTGGAAGCATAGAAGTAGCCTGTGTACAAAGGATGTAGAGATCGATTATTGCCTTCATCTACTGCAAGCAGGTTGATGGCGATAAAGACGGATTTCAACTTGACTGAAGATTATGTGAATGTGAATAGCTAATTTTGTCAAAGATATATTACCTAAAGATAATATTGCACCTACTTCATATTACGAGGTTCAAATACTTGTAGCTGGTCTTGGATTGCCGTATCAGATGATCGATATATATATATATATATTGAAAATTGCATGATCTATTGGAGAAATGATGAAAACCGCATGAAGTGCTGATTTTGTCACAAACCTCGATTTAAAGAGACAAGCGATAGAGTACCTATTCTGTACAAATGGATGTGGTATTTTCCATTACCAGAGATGTTAAAGAGGTTATATCAATCTGAACACACGGCAAAGCCTATGAGATGGCATGCCGAACATAACTCAAATGGATAAATTGTGCATCCCTCGGATGCAGAAGCATGGAAACATTTTAAAGAGGTCTATCCTAGTTTGCATATCAGCCTAGGAACGTATACCACGGATTATCTACAGATGGGTTCAACTCTTTTGCGAAACATGTGAGGCAATATTCGTCGTGGCCAGTTATCGTGAGACCTTATAATTTGCCTCCTTTGTTGTGCATGAAACAAGAGCTTTTGTTTCTAACAATTCTCGTCCGCGGTCCAGAGCATCCAAAGCGATCGCTTGATATTTTCTTGCAACATCTAGTTCATGAGTTAAATATATTGTGGAAAAATGGTGTCGAAGCATTCGATGTTTCCAACCAACAGAACTTCTTAATGCGAGTATTACTTATGTGGAACATAAGTGATTTTCCAGCATATGATATGTTTTCGGGATGGTTGACACATGGAAGGTTAGCATGCCCATATTGTCAAGATAATACTGATGTGTTCCAACTGAAACACACATGAGAGACTAGTTGGTTCGATTGTCATCGACGATTTCTACCAGAAGATCATCCATATTGTCGGAAAACGACATTTTTTAGAAAAAAAAATTTGATGGTCCACCTCCTATGCTTGACGGGAATTATATGATGACTCAACTTAGAGATTTTGGTGCTGAGAGAACGGTTTCATGTGGAGGTAATAGACATTACCCTGTTGATGGTTGTGGCGAATACCATAATTGGCACAAGAAGAATATTTTTTGGGATTTACCATATTGGAAGGACCATCTGTTGGGCCATAATCTAGATGTTATGCATATTGAGAAAACCAAATTTCGACAATATAATGAATACCATTCTTAATGTGCAAGGAAAAAAAATAATTTGAAACCTTGATTGGATTTGCCAGATATTTGTTCCAGGAAGGAACTACATGTAATGTCAAATGGAAAATCATTGTCTCCCGCATTCCGGTTGTATGCGCAAGAAAACGACGAGTTCTTTGAGTGGATTGAGGATAGTGTCAAATTTTCAGATGGATACGCATGTAATCTTCATAACTGTGTCGATATTATAAAAGGCAAATTTTCAGGGATGAAAAGTCATGACTGTCATGTTGTCATGCAAATACTATTTCCATTTGCCTTTAGCGATCTTCTGCATAAAAACGTCCACGGAGCAACTGTAGGTACGTTTACATTATTTTATATATAATCATAATTTTAGATATTATATGATATTAACTTTTTTATTATGAAGGGATAGGTGCTTTTTCCGAGATTTATGTAAAAAATCACTTACTTGAGATGATATCCAAAATTTGGAGGAAAACAATACCGGTTCTCATTTGTAAGCTCGAGAAAATATTTCCACCATCATTTTTTGATGTTATGGAACATCTTCCTATTTACCTCCCTAAAGAAGCAGCGCTTGGAGGACCTGCTCAGAACCGGTGGATATATCCATTTGAGAGATATATGTTCCACCTAAACAAAAAGTTAAAAATCTTGCAAGGGTTAAAGGTTCAATTGTCGGACAAAGTATTAATGAAGAAACATCTAACTTTGCCAGCTACTATTTTCCATCAAAAATCCAAACAAAAAAAAAGACGACCTGCACGAGGAGGAGAAAAACCAAGCTATCCAGTGTATGTGCCAGAAGTATTTGCACAAATTGGACGTTTAAGTGGAAAAGGGAAGACGTGATGCCTATCAGAGGAAGAACACAGTCCCTTGCATATGTATATTTTGACAAATTGCGATGACATTTTGGAATATGAAAGGTACATTTAATTAATTTTTTGTAATTGTTATTATAATTTATTTTTAATTATTTTGTTTATAATTAACAGGATATACATGGATCAAATACGTTTTCATTATTGAAATTACACAAAAATGAGTTGGTCGAACTTACAAAGAGCGAATTTTGCAAGATGGTTGCACTTTTATGTCATTGTTAGCACAATCACATAATTTTCAATAATAGTTTCATATTTATATATAAATATATAGTTGAGTGCATTGAATTATTTTGCAGGTTACTACGAGTCCTTCTAGGGGGATAACGTTTCCCACGTTGTTAGTTGAGTTGGTGAGTGGTCCTACATTTACTGCAAAATCTTTTCCAATGTATTGCACTCCTGGATATGCATTTAAGAGTTATCACGAAGGAAACTCATAAACAACTTGTAATTATGGTATATCATCTGAATCTGGTGAAATTGTATACAATGGTTTTCTTCGTAAAATATTAGAAGTTCACTATCCAAGAATGATTGATTTGAGGTGTATTGTGTTCTACTGTGACTGGTATGACCCTATCATGGGTTACCGTCAAGACGAATTTGGTGTTACATCTATCCACTCTCGCAAGCGACATCAGAAATATGATCCTTTTATACTTTCATCACAAGCGGACAAGGTTTTTACATTCGATATCCTCATGTGAGGAACAAGCAAGATCCTTGGATCATAGTGACCTCAATACACCCTAGAGAAATGGTATGTGGTGTTTCCGAACAAGACCCTATGCACCAAAGCGCAATTGGTAACTTAGGTTCCATAAAAATTTCTCTTGAAACTAACCTTGCTGTTGATGACACCACGGATGGAGATTGCAACGTATTTCAAGATTTAGAAGAAGACATTGGCGAGTTTGACGAAAAAAATTCAGATACTTCAGAATGTTCATCAGATTCAAATTAAATTTGTGATAATAGTTTTTAGTTTTTATCATAAATTAATTTTCAATGTTAAACAATGTTTTTAACATTTTGAATTACAAAACAATGTTAAACAATGTTTTTATCATGGTCTTGCGAGGGATTGGGAAAAACCGTTGCCATTCTGTCGCAATATCCAGTTGGAATACCGACGACATAGGGTATTGATATTATACCCTAAGTTCTCTGGAAAATATCGGAAAAGGGACTGTTGGATTCCCAACGGTGTGTGACGCTGAGCAACGGGGTTCCGACAGAATTGGAAAAACCATCGCAATTCTGTCGCAAAATCCACTCGGATTACCCATGACATAGAGTATTGATATTATACCCTAACTTCTCTGGAAATATCGGAAAAAGGACTGACGGATTCCCAACGGTGTGTAAGGCTGGCCGACGGGGTTCCGATGGAATTGGAAAAACCATCGCAATTCCATCGGAAACTCCAGTCGTATTACCGACGACATAGGGTATTGATATTATACCCTAAGTTCTCTGAAAAATATTGGAAAAAGGACCGACGGATTCCCAATGGTGTGTAATGCTGTCCCACGGTGTTCCGATGGATTCCCAATGGTGTGTAATGCTGTCCGACGGAGTTCCGACGGAATTGGAAAAACCATCGCTATTCCGTCATAAATTCCAGTCGGATTCCCAATGACGTAGGGTATTGAGAATTTAGTAGACTTAAAATTTTTAAAAATATATGGGTTGAAAAAAACTAAATGGTACACATTCCAAAGATTATATAATAGATACTTTTTTGAAAGTAAACAGTTTTATAAATTGCAATTTCTAATATAAACCAAAAACCATAGTTGTTTTATAAATTAAAAATTCTAATATAAACCAAAAACCATAGTTGTTTTAGAAATTATAAATTATAATATAAACCGTAAACCGTAGTTGTTATATAATAACTTATAAGTAATATGCTAATATTGTGAATGCTGAATTTAATGATATATATAAAGGTTTACTCTCGAAAAAAAAATTTATATTCATGAATTTTTTTCATATTTTATAATGATGCAAATAATAAAACGGTTCCGTGTATATTCGAATTCCACATTATTTTTATATATTCTTAAGAACAAACTAAATCTTTCAAATAAATTAATGTTGGTTTTTTAAAATTCTTATAAATTACATTTTTTTTAAAAAAAAATCTACTATTTTCTACAAATAAAGAACTCCGTCGGAAATATATCGGTAATTACTGACGGCTTCCCGATAGTTTGAACTGGCCACGTGAACTGACTAATTGGCAAACATGCATGAATTTTGAACTCCGTCGGAAATCCATTGATTGTATCCGATGGCTTTCCGACAATATTAAATTATACGCGGAATCCAAAATTTATTACGTGGGTTTTCGCGAAAATATTTAATACTATACGGACGGATTTCCGACGGATCTGTCCGTCGAAAATATCTAATATAATCTAACTCCTTTCTCTTTCAGTTTTCATTTCCAACCTCTCTCTCAGCTCTCTGTACGTCACCTGAACGCCTCCTCTCTGCCTCTTCCTCTCGTGCTCTCTGTACGTTGCCAGAACGCTCGCCGGATGTTCTGTATGTAAATTTCGCCAGAAATTCAGTGCCTCCATGTAAGTTTCACCAATATTCTCTGTAAACTTCTTTGTAGGTTTGAACTAGAATATGTAAAATGCACACTGCGACAATTTGGAAACTATGTATTGCTTCAATTTGTGTATCCTTAATTCATATTTCTCACAAGGTTTTTCTCGCTATTAGTGCTATCTTTGATTATATTTCTCTGAATTTTTGTTATGTTCAAGTATCTAATGATAGCTTATTTGTTCATCTCACTATCTTTGATAAAATTGAGCTTTACAAAATGTCTTCAGCATCATAGTCTTTGGCAAATTAACAATCATCTTCACTTTCATCGCTCCTCGGAAATTACCTATACGAAAGAAAACAGAGGAATTCTTGACTTTGTTTTTGAAAATAAAAAAATTGAATGTCTCTGCAAATATATTACGGATTGATGAAATTGGGTTTTGTTCCATTCGTTTGCATTCTTCTTTCCGTCATATGCTTATTCTATTTGTTTTATGCTTATCCACTTTCACTACAGTGACTATTAATACCTGCAAGGAAAACAATATACAGAGAGCATAGAAAATTGATTAGGAATAAAACTATGTAGTTACCCGCATAGCGTTGACTATATAATTAAATATAGGTTATGTTCGTATGTTTGTTTAATAATTTTTTAAGGTCGTATCAAGAGTACCAAAGACGTGATTACTCGTCTAGTCTGATTTTATGCCAACTGAAGTTCAAGAATGTAGAAATGATTCTTATCGGCCAATGACAATTGAATTAGTAGTTTAACAGTCTCGATGTGAATTTCGTACTTTTGTTGATCCGAGACGTCAAGGCAATTCGACATGGTATATTAATTTTTTTATAAATATATTTAAAATAGTTATTTTAACGTTATTCTAATAAAAATTTGTAGCTTTGGTATTTCAAACAACGGAATAAGCAAATCTATATTAAATATGTTTCATTCTCTTTTGAATAAATCATATACAAAATTTAGAGATATTCCATACAAGAAACGTCATATATGGTTCAAGAAATTTGCGGTATGTTAATTTATTTTTAAGAATGCAATTGTTTTAAATATTTTTTAGTAATATATAAGTAAATTTTGCAATAAGAATTGACATGATATCCCATGAACACAAAGCTGGTGGCAGAAGCTTTTCAAAAAGAGGTTGCGGTACAATTTTCCCTCCACATGAACGAGTGGAAACAAAAGGGAAAAGACAAACCAAAAGGGTTGAATGAATCGGTTTGGAATGAATTTATTCGTTATTGGGAATCTTCGAGCGCTGAGGCCATCTCGAGGACTAATTTGGGAAACCGGAATAGCGACCGACTAGTTTTCAGAGACGAGCAGATCAATTCATAAATTTATTTATTAGTTTTATTTATTATTATTTGAAAATTTTTTTAATATAATTTTTTTACTTTTAAACACAAGAATTTGGAGCCTCTCTAGATCACCTGCAACTTCTCGAGGCCATCCACACCAACAAAAAGATTGGTGGCATCCAAGATGGTTTGTTAGTGAGATCATCGAAAAAGTGAAAAAAGTGATATTTTGTCTCAGTATCAAGTTGGTTCTTCATCTTCGGTCGCCGAATTGGCTAGTTCTGAGATTAACCGTGTGGTTCTTAATGTAGGTTTGATTTCATTTTTTATTTTATTTTATATTTAATATTATAATATTTTTCTAATAATATTTTAAAATGTTTTACCAGAAATACCATTTTCGAAAGATAGTCATCAAGAACTCGGTAGAGTTGTAGATACCAGTGGTGCATCATCTACAGCTGGAAATGAGGAGAACGCCAAACTTAAAGAAAAAGTGATGGCTATAGAGATAGATATGACCACGCTGAAATATTTTGCAGATTTTATGAAAACTAAATTCTTGGATTATTCAGATGAATTTTTTCCTGCTTCTGCTACTCCTCCGATGTAATTTGTAGATCTTAGATTTTAAAACAAATAAAATTTAAATATTATTATTTTTTTAAAATTTGAAACATTATTTTTATTTAATTCTTTTTTAATATTTTAAATAAATATTTAAAAATTATTTATTAAATTGAAAAATTTAAAATTCATTTAAACATTTAAAAGTTGAATACCGAAATAGCTACGACTAAGCCTCCACGTAATCCAATCAATCCCAGACTGCGTGATGCCATGCATTATGCTTTATTTATGAGCCCTTACTCAATGAGCACCAATGATCAGTTTAGAATGATCATTTTAACTAGCTGATCAACTTGAAATTGTCCACACTAAATCGTCTTTAACTTTTAATTAGAGCTCAAATTGACATGACTCCAATGCCCAAATTAAACTAGCTCAATTTTTTATATTGTGATAACATGACGACTGAAAGAGTTACGATAAAGTATTTAACGTAGCCAAAACCGCGTGATGTCATGTGTTATGATTCATTTATAAGCTTTTAATCAAGGAGCACCAATGATCAGTTTGGAATGATCATTTTAACTATCCGATCAAATTAAGATGTATGCACTTCATCGTCTGTAACTTTTGATTTAGAGTTTAAAATGGCATGAATCTAACACCCACGTTAAGCAAGCTCAATTTTCTATATTGTGACAAATTTAAGACCGAAATAGCTACGACAAAGCCTCCAAGTAATCCAATGTATCCCAAAGCTGCATGATGACATGCAATATACTTCATTTACAAGCCTTTACTCAAAAACAAGCAGTGATAATTTTAGTATGATCATTTTAACTAGCTGATCAACTTGACATGTCCGCAATAAATCATCCGTTAAGCTAGCTCAATTTTCTATATTATGATAACATTTGATATTGAAAGAGTTACGACAAATCCTCCAAGTAATACAATCTATCCCAAACTGCGTGATGTAATGCATTATACTTCATTTATAAGCTTTTCCTCAAACAGCACCAATGATCAGTTTAGAATGATCATTTTAACTTACCAATCAATTTGACATGTCCGCTGTAAATCGTTCGTAACTTTTGATTCAGAGTTAAAAATGATGCAAAATCCAACACCCACGTTAAGATATCTCAATTTTTTATATTGTTACAAAATTTTAGATCGAAAGAGATACGAAAAAGTCTCCAAGTAATCCAATCTATCCCAAACTGTGTGACGTTATGCATTATGCTTCATTTATACGCTTTTACTCAATGCGCATCAATGATCAGTTTAGAATGATCATTTTAACTAGCTTAACCTTTTATGGAGAGCTCAAAATGACATGAGTCCAACACTCACGTTAAAGCTAGATCAATTTTCCATATTGTGAATACATTTGAGATTGAATCAGCTACGACACAAACTCCAAATAATCCAATATATCCCAAACAGCGTCATGCCATGCATTATTCTTCATTTATAAGCAATTAATCAGCGAGCAGTAATGATCAGTTTACAATGATCATCTTAACTGGCCGATCAAATTGAAATGTCCGCACTAAATGTCAATAACTTTTGATTTTGAGTTCATAATGACACTAATCCAACGCCCATGTTAAACTAGCTCAATTTTCTATATTGTGACAAAATTTAGGACCAAAATAGATTCGACAAAGCCTCCAAATAATTCAATCAATCGCAAACTACTTGATGCCATGCATTATGCTTCATTTATATAAGCCTTTACTCAAAGAGCACCAATGATCAGTTTAGAATGTTCATTTTAACTAGATGATCAACTTGACTTGTCCACACTAAATCGTGTTTAAATTTTAATTAGAGCTCAAAATGACATGACTCCAATGCCCAAGTTAAGCTAGCTCAATTTTCCATATTTTGACAATATTTAAGATTGAAAGAGTTGCGACAGAGCTTCTAAGTAATTCAATATATCCCAAACTGCGTGATGACATACATTATGCTTCATATATAAGCCATTGAAAAAGGAGCACCAATGATCAATATAGAATGATCATTTTAACTCATAGATCAACTTGACATCTCCGAGCTTAATTGTCAATAACTTTTGATTTAGAGTTCAAAATTAAACGAATCCAAAACCACGTTAATCTAGCTCAATTTTCTATATTGTGAAAAAATTTAAGATTGCAATAGCTACGACAAAGCCTCCAAATAATCCAATTTATCCCAAACTATGTGATGCTATGCATTATGCTTCATTTATAAGCCTTTACTCAAGGAGAACCAATGATCCGTTTAAATGTATCAATTTAACTAGCTAATCAATTTAACATCTCTACACTAAATACTCTTTAACTTTTGATTTAGAGATCAAAATGACATGAATCCAACATCCACGTTAATCTAGCTCAAATTTCCATATTGTGACAAAATATGAGACTACAAGAGCTATGTCAAAGCCTCAAAGTAATCCACTGTATCCCAAACTGTGTAATGTCATGCATTATGCTGATATTATAAGCCTTTACTCAAGGAGAATGTATGATCAATGTAGAATGATCACTTTAACGGGCCGATCAACTTGACATGTCAGCACTAAATCGTACGTAACTTTTGATTTAAAGTTCAGAATGACACGAATCTAACTCCCACATTCATCTAGCTCAATTTTTTATGTCGTGAAAAAATTTAAGACCAAAATAGCTACGACAAAGCCTCAAAGTAATCCAATCCATCCCAAACTGTGTGATTACATGCACTATACTTCATTTATAAGCCTTTACCCAAGCAGCACCAATGATCAATTTATAATGATCATTTTAACTGACTGATAAACTTGACATGCCCGCACTAAATCGTCTGTAACTTTTTATTTAGAGTTCAGAATGACATGAATCCAATGCCCACATTAAACTATCTCAATTTTCTATACTGTGACAAAATTTAAGACCGAAATAGCTACGACAAATCCTCCAAGTAATCCAATCTTCAAACTGCATGATGCCATGCATTATGCTTCATTTATAAGCCTTTATTCATAGGAGAACGAATGATCAATTTAGAATGATCATTTTAACGAGCTGATCAACTTGACATGTCCGAATTAAATCCTCTTTAACTTTTGATTTAGAGCTCAAAATGACATGAGTCTAACGTCCATGTTAATCTAGCTTAATTTTCTATATTGTGATAAAATTTAAGACCGAAGTAGGTACGAAAGAGCCTCCAAATAATCCAATCTATCCCAGACGGCGTGATTGCATCCATTATGCTTCATTTATAAGCCGTTACTCAAGGAGCACCAATGACCAATTTAGAGTGATCATTTTAATTGCCTAATCAAATTGACTTGTCCGCAGTAAATGGTTAGTCATTTTTGATTTAGAGTTCAAAATGACAAGAATCCAACGCCCATGTTAAGCTGGATCCAACGTCCACGTAACTCAAGTTTAGAATGATTTAGCTCAATTTGTTTATATTGTGACAACATTTGAGATTGAAAGACCTACGAAAAAGCCTCCAAATAATCCAATATATCCCAAACTGGGTGATGCCATGCATTATTCTTCAGTTATAAGCCTATACTGAAGGAGTACGAATGATCAGTTTAGAATGTTCATTTTAACTGGCCGATCAACTTGACAAGTCGGCACTAAATTGTACGTAACTTTTGATTTAGAGTTCAAAATGATACGAATCCAACACCCATGTTAAGCTAGCTCAATTTTCTATTTTAAGACAAAGATTTAAGACCAAAATAGCAACGAAAAAGCATCCAAGTAATCCAAACTCTCACAAACTGCGTGATGTCATGCATTATGATTCATTAATAAGCCTTTACTCAAGGAGCACCAATGATTAATTTAGAATGATCATTTTAACTAGCTAATCAACTTGATATGCCGCACTAAATCGTCTTTAACCTTTGATTTAGAGCTCAAAATGACATGAGTCTAACGTTCACGTTAAGCTAGCTCAATTTTCTATATTGTAGCAAAATTAAGACCGAAATAGCTACGACAAAGCCTACAAATAATCCAATATATCCCAAACTGCGTGATGACATGCATAATGCTTCATTTATAAGCCTTTACTCAAGGAGCACCAATGACCTGTTTAAAATGATCATTTTCACTCGCCGATCGACCTGACATATCCGCACGAAATCATCTTTAACCTTTGAATTAGAGGTCAAAATGACATGTGTCCAACACCCACGTTAACCTATCTCAATTTTCCAAATTGTAAAACCATTTGAGACTATAAGAATTACAAAAAAGCCTACAAGTAATCCAATGACTCCCAAACTGCGTGATGCCATGCATTATGCTTCATTTATAAGCTTTTACTCAAGGATCACCAATGATCAGTTTAGAATTGTCATTTTTAACTAGCCGATAACATTGACATGTCCGCACTAAATTTTTCGTAACTTTTGATTTAGAATTCAGAATGACATGAATCCAATGCCCACGTTAAGCTAGCTCAATTTTCTATATTGTGATAAAATTTAACACAACAAAGCCTCCAAGTAATACAATGTTTCCCAAACTGCGTGATGCCATGCATTAGGCTTAATTTATAATCGTTTATTGAAGGAGTACCAATGATCAGTTTAGAATGATCATTTTAACTAGCTGATACCTTGACATGTCTACACTAAATCATTTGTAACTTTTGAGTTAGAGTACAAAATTACATGAATCCAATGCCCACGTTAAGCTATCTTAATTTTCTATATTGTGACAAAATTTGAGACTGAAATAGATACGATCAAGCCTCCAAATAATCCAATGTATCCCAAACTGTGTGATGCAATGCATTATGTTTCATTCATAAGCCTTTGCTCAAGGAGCACCAATGATCAGTTTAGAATGATCATTTTAACTAGCTGGTAAACTTGACATATCCGCAATAAATCGTCTTTAACCTTTGAATTAGAGCTCAAAATGACATGAGTACAACGCCAACGTTAAGCTAGCTCAATTTTCCATATTGTGACAACATCCGAGACTAAAAGAGCTACGAAAAACCTCCAAGTAATCCAATTTATCCCAATCTGTGTGATGTCACACATTATGCTTTATTGATAAGCCTTTACTCAAGGAGCACTAGTGATCAATATAGAATGATCATTTAACTGGCCAATCAACTTGACATTTATGTACTAAATCTTCCATAAATTTGAATGAGAGCTCAAAATGACATGAGTCCAACGCCCACGTTAAGCTAGCTCAAGCTCTATATTGTGACAAAATATAACACCAAAATAGCTACGATAAAGCCTCGAAGTAATCCAATTTATCACAAAGTGCGTGTTGCCATGCATTATCCTTCATTTATAATCATTTACTCAAGGAGCACCAATGGTCATTTTATAATGATCATTTTAACTGGCCGTTAAAACTTGAAATGTCCGCACTAAATTGTCCGTCACTTTTGATTTAGAGTTCAAAATCACACAAACCCAATGCCCACGTTAAGCTGGATCAATTGCCTATATTGTGATAAAATATAACACCAAAATAGCTAAAACTTATCCTCCAAGTAATCCAATCTATCCCAAACTGCGTGATGCCATCCACTATGCTTAATTTATAAGCCTACTGAAGGTGCACCAATGATCTGTTTAGAATGATCATTTTAACTGGTCGATCAACTTGATATATCCGACCTAAATCATCTGTAACTTTTGATTTATAGTTCAGAATGACATGAGTCTAATGCCCACGTTAAGCTAGCTCAATTTTCTATTTTGTGACAAAATTTAAGATCGAAATAGCTAAGACAAAGCCTCCAAGTAATCCAATCCATCCCAAACTTATAAGCTTTTGCTCAAGAAGCAAAAATGATCAGCTTATAATGATCATTTTAACTAGCTGATCAACGTCACATATCTGCAGTAAATTGTCTTTAACCTTTGAGTTAGAACTCAATATGATATTAGTCTAATTCCCACACTAATCTAGCTCAATTTTCCATATTTTTAGAACATTTGAGACTGAAAAAGCTACGAAAAGCCTCTAAGTAATCCAATCTATCCCAAACTGCATGATGCCATACATTTTTCTTCATTTATAAGCCTTTACTCAAAGAGCCCTAATGATCAGTTTAGAATGATTATTTTATCTAGCTGATGAACTTGACATGTTAGCACTAAGTCATCTTTAACCTTTGAATTAGAGCCTAAAACGTCATGTGTTAAATGCCCATGTTAACCTAGCTCAATTTTCCATATTTAAAACCATTTGAGACTGAAAGAGCTACAAAAAACCTTCAAGTAATCCAATGTATCTCAAACTAGGTGATGCCATGCATTATGCTTCATTTATAAGCTTTTACTCATGGGACACCAATGATAAGTTTAGAATGATCATTTTAACTAGCTGATAACCTTGACATGTCTCCATTAAATATCCATAACTTTTTGATTGATAGTTTAGAATGACACGAATCCCACGGCCACGTTAAGCTAGCTCAATTTTCTATATTGTGATAAAATTTAACACCAAAACACCTAAACAAAGCCTCTAAGTAATCCAATCTTTCCCAAACTGCACAATGCCATACATTATGCTTCATTTATAAGCCTGTACTCAAGGAGCACCAATGATCATTTTAAAATGATCATTTTATCTAAATGATCAACTCGTCATGTCCGCACTAAATCATGTTTAACTTCTGATTTAGAGCTCAAAATGACATGAGTCCAACGCCCATGTTCAGTTAGCTCAATTTTCCATATTGTGACAAGATTTGAGACTAAAAGAGCTACAAAAAGCCTCCAACTAATCCAATGTATCCCCGATTACATGATGCCATGCATTATTCCTCATTTATAAGCCTTTACTCAAGGAGCACTAGTGATCAGTTTAGAATGATCATTTTAACTGGCCGAGCAATTTTACATGTCTGCACTAAATCATCTGTAACTTTTGATTGATAGTTTAGAATAACCCTAATCCAACGCCCACGTTAAGCTAGCTCAATTTTCTATGTTGTGACAAAATTTAATACCAAAATAGCTACGACAATGCCTCCAAGTAATTCAATCTATACCAAACTGTGTGATGCCATGCACTATGTGTGATTTATAAGGTTTTGCTCAAGGAGCACCAATGATCAGCTTAGAATAATCATTTTAACTAGCTGATCAACTTGACATGTCCGTACTAAATCATCTTAAACTTTGATTTAGAACTCAAAATGAAATAAGTCCAACGCCCCCGTTTTGCTAGCTCAATTTTCCATATTGTGAAAACATTTAAGAGTGAAAGAGATACTACAAAGCCTCCAAGTAATGTAATATACCCCAAAATGTGTGATGCCAAACATTATGCTTCATTTATAAGCCTTTACTAAAGGAACACCAATGGTCAGTTAAGAATGATCATTTTAACTGGCCAATAAACTTGACATGTCCGCACTAAATCGTCTGTAACTTTTGATTTGGAGTTCGAAATGACACGAATCCAATGCCCACGTTAAGCTAGCTCAATTTTCTATATTGTGACAGTATTTGAGACAAAATAGCTACGATAAGGACTCCAAGTAATCCATTGCATCCCAAATTGCATGATGCCATGTATTAAGCTTCATTTATAAGCCCTTACTCAAGGAGCAACAATGTTCATTTTAGAATTATCATTTCAACTAGCTCATAAACTTGTCATGTCAGCTATAAATCGTATTTCACTTTTATTTAGAGCTCAAAATGACATCAGTCCAACGCCCACATTAAGCTAGCTCAAATTTCCATATTGTGACAATATTTAATACTGAAAGAGCTACTACAAAGCCTGCAAGTAATCCAATGTATCCCAAACTGAGTGATACCATGCATTATACTTGATTTATAAGCCTTTACTCAAGGAGCACAAATCAGTTTAGAATGAAAATTTTAACTGGCCGATCAACTTTACATGTCCACACTAAATCATCCATAACTTTTGATTTAAAGTTTTGAATGACACGAAACAAACGCCCACATTAACCTAGCTCAATTTTATATAATGCAACAACATTTGACACTGAAGAGCTATGACAAACCTCCATGTAATCCAATGTAGCCCAAACTGCTTTATGCCATGCAGTATGCTTCATTTATTACCCTTTACTCAAGGAGCACCAATGATCAGTTTGAATGATTATTTTAACTAGGCGATCAACTTTACATGACTGGACTAAATCGTCTGTAACTCTTGATTTATAGTTTAGAATGACATGAAACCAACGCCTACGTCAAGCTAGCTCAATTTTCTATATTGTGACAACATTTAAGGCTGAAAGAGCCACGACAAAGCCTCCAAGTAATCAAATGTTTGCCAAACTGCCTGGTTCCATGCATTATGCTTCATTTATATGCCTTTATTCAAGAAGCACCGATGATCAGTTTAGAATGATGATTCTAACTGGCAGATCAACCTGAAATCTCCACACTAAATTGCCTGTATCTTTTGATTTAGAGTTCAGAATGACATGAATGCAACGCCCACATTAAGCTAGCTCAATTTTCCATATTGTGACAACTTTTGAGACTGAAAGAGCTACTAAGAAGCCTCCAAGTAATCCAATAAACCCAACGCTGTGTGATGCCAGACATTATGCTTCATTTATAAGCCTTAACTCAAGAAGCACCAATGATCAGTTTATAATGATCATTTTAACTGGCTGATCAACTTGACATATGCGCACTAAATCGTCCGTAACTTTTTATTCAGAGTTGAAAATAATATGAATCCAATGTGCACGTTACGGTAGCTCAATTTACTATATTGTGACAAAATTTAATACCGAAATAGCTACGACAAAGCCTCGAAGTAATCCAATCTATCCCAAACTAATGATGCCATACATTATGCTTCATTTATAAGCCTTTACTCAAGGAGCACCAATGATCAGTTTAAATGATTATTTTAACTAGGCAATCAACTTTACATGACTAGACTAAATCGTCTGTAACTCTTGATTTATAGTTTAGAATGACATGAAACCAATGCCTACGTCAAGCTAGCTCAATTTTCTATATTGTGACAACATTTAAGGCTGAAAGAGCCACGACAAAGCCTCCAAGTAATCAAATGTTTGCCAAACTGCCTGGTTCCATGCATTATGCTTCATTTATATGCCTTTATTCAAGAAGCACCGATGATCAGTTTAGAATGATGATTCTAACTGGCAGATCAACCTGACATCTCCACACTAAATCGCCTGTATCTTTTGATTTAGAGTTCAGAATGACATGAATGCAACGCCCACATTAAGCTAGCTCAATTTTCCATATTGTGACAACTTTTGAGACTGAAAGAGCTACTAAGAAGCCTCCAAGTAATCCAATAAACCCAACGCTGTGTGATGCCAGACATTATGCTTCATTTATAAGCCTTAACTCAAGAAGCACCAATGATCAGTTTATAATGATCATTTTAACTGGCTGATCAACTTGACATATGCGCACTAAATCGTCCGTAACTTTTTATTCAGAGTTCAAAATAATATGAATCCAATGTGCACGTTACGGTAGCTCAATTTACTATATTGTGACAAAATTTAATAGCGAAATAGCTACGACAAAGCCTCGAAGTAATCCAATCTATCCCAAACTAATGATGCCATACATTATGCTTCATTTATAAGCCTTTACTCAAGGAGCACCAATGATCAGTTTTGAATGATTATTTTAACTAGGCGATCAACTTTACATGACTAGACTAAATCGTCTGTAACTCTTGATTTATAGTTTAGAATGACATGAAACCAACGCCTACATCAAGCTAGCTCAATTTTCTATATTGTGACAACATTTAAGGCTGAAAGAGCCCAACAAAGCCTCCAAGTAATCAAATGTTTGCCAAACTGCCTGGTTCCATGCATTATGCTTCATTTATATGCCTTTATTCAAGAAGCACCGATGATCAGTTTAGAATGATGATTCTAACTGGCAGATCAACCTGACATCTCCACACTAAATCGCCTGTATCTTTTGATTTAGAGTTCAGAATGACATGAATGCAACGCCCACATTAAGCTAGCTCAATTTTCCATATTGTGACAACTTTTGAGACTGAAAGAGCTACTAAGAAGCCTCCAAGTAATCCAATAAACCCAACGCTGTGTGATGCCAGACATTATGCTTCATTTATAAGCCTTAACTCAAGAAGCACCAATGATCAGTTTACAATGATCATTTTAACTGGCCGATCAACTTGACATATGCGCAC
Organism: Pugionium dolabratum; assembly: GCA_018901945.1. Taxonomy (NCBI): domain Eukaryota; kingdom Viridiplantae; phylum Streptophyta; class Magnoliopsida; order Brassicales; family Brassicaceae; genus Pugionium; species Pugionium dolabratum. The sequence continues at coordinate 37,139 of JAEVFF010001216.1, read as the reverse complement.
TAAATCGTCTGTAACTTTTTATTCAGAGTTCAAAATAATATGAATCCAATGCGCATGTTATGGTAGCTCAATTTACTATATTGTGACAAAATTTAATACCGAAATAGCTACAGCAAAGCCTCGAAGTAATCAAATCTATCCCAAACTAATGATGCCATACATTATGCTTCATTTATAAGCCTTTACTCAAGCAGCACCAATGATCAGTTTAGAATGATCATTTAAACTAGTTTATCAAATTGACATGTCCGCACTAAATCGTCTTTATCTTTTGATTTAGAGCTCAAAATGACATGAGTCCAACGTCCATGTTAAACCAGCTCAATTTTCCATATTGTGAAAACATTTGAAACTAAAAGAGCTATGACAAAGCCTCCAAGTAATCCAATGTATTCCAAACTATGTGATGCCATGCATTATGCTTCATTTATTAGCATTTACACAAGGAGCAGCAATGATCTACTTAGAAAATCATTTTAACGGGCTGATCAACTTGGAAAATCCGCATTAAATCGTTTTTTACTTTTGATTTAGAGTTCAGAATGACACTAATCAGACGCACACGATAAGCTAGCTCAATTTTCTATCTTGTGACAACATTGGAGACTAAAATAGCTACGACAAAGCGTCTTAATAATCCAATGTATCCCAAAGTGCGTTATACCAAGCATTATGCTCCATTTGTAAGCCTTTACTCAAAGAGCACCAATGATCAGTTTAGAATGATCATTTTTAATTCGCCGATTAATTTGACATGTCCGCACTAAATCATCCGTAACTTTTGATTAAGGGTTAAGAATGACACGAATACAATGCCCACGTTAAGCTAGCTCAGCTTTCAATATTGTGACAACATTTGAGACTGAAAGAGTTACGAAAAAGCATCCAAGTAGTCCAATGTGTCCCAAAGACATGTCATGCATTATGCTTCTTTTATAAGCTTTTACTCAAGGAGCACCAATGATCACTTTAGAATGATCATTTTAACTAGTTGATCAATTTGACATGTCTTTAACTTTTCATTTAGAACTCATAATAACATGAGTCCAACGCCCACGTTAAGCTCCCTCAATACTCCTTATTGTGACAATATTTGAGACTAAAAGAGCTAATAAAAAGCCTCCAAGTAATCCAATATATTATAAGCTTTATGCTTCTTTTATAAGCTTTTACTCAAGGAGCACCAATGATCACTTTAGAATGATCATTTTAACTAGTTGATCAATTTGACATGTCTTTAACTTTTCATTTAGAACTCATAATAACATGAGTCCAACGCCCACGTTAAGCTCCCTCAATACTCTTATTGTGACAATATTTGAGACTAAAATAGCTAATACAAAGCCTCCAAGTAATCCCAAAATGCGTGATGCCATGCATTATGCTTCATTTATAAGCTTTTACTCAAGGAGGACCAATGATCAGTTTAGAAGGATCATCTTAACTAGTTGATAAAATTTACATCTCCGCACAAAATGAAGGAGCACCAATGATCAGTTTACAGTGATCATTTAAACTGGCTAATCAACTTGACATGTCCGCAGCAAATCGTCTTTATCATTTCATTTTGAGCTCAAAATGACATGAATCCAACGGCCAGGTTAATATAGCTCAATTTTCAATATTGTGACAAGATTTAGTATCGAAAGAGCTACGAAAAAGCCCTCCAAGTAATCCAATGTATCAAAAACTGTGTGATGCCATGCATTATGCTTCATTTATAAGTCTTTACTCAAGTAGAACCAATGATCAGTTTAGAAGGGTTATTTTAACTGGCCGATCAACTTAACATGTTTGCGCTAAATCTTTTGTAGCTTTTGATTTAGAATTTAGAATCGCATGAATCCAACGCCCACGTTAAGCTAGCTCATTATTCTATATAGTTACAAAATTTAATACCGAAATAGCTAAGAAAAGGCATCCAAGTAATCCAATCTATCCCAAACTTCGTGATACCATGCATTATGATTCATTTGTAAACCTTTGCTCAATGAACACCAATGATTAGTTTAGAATGATCATTTTAACTATCTGATCAACTTGACATGACTGCAATAAGTCATCTTTAACATTTCATTTAGAATGCAAAATGACATGAATCCAATGCCCATGTTCATCCAGCTCACTTTTCAATATTTTGACAACATTTGACACTGAAAGACCTATGAAAAAGCCTCTAAGTAATCCAATATATCCTAAAGTGTGTGATGCCATGCATTATGCTTCATTTATAAGACTTTAATCTAGGAGCAACAATGATCAGTTTAGAATTATTATTTTAACTGGTCGATTAAACTTGATATGTCCGTACTAAATCGTCCGTAACTTTTGATTTAGAGTTCAGAATGACACGAATCTAACACCCACACTAAGCTAGATAAGTTTTCTATATTTTTAATAAATATAAGACCATAATAGCTATGAGAAAGCCTCCAAGTAATCAAATCTATCCCAAACTGTGTGATGCCATGCATTATGCTGAATTTGTTAACCTTTACTCAAGGAGCACCAATGATCAGTTTAGAATGATCATTTTAACTGTCCGATCAACTTGACATGTCCACAAGAAATCATCCGTCACTTTTGATTTACATTTTAGAGTGGCATGAATCCAATGCCCACGTTAAGCTAGCTCATTATTCTATAAAGTTACAAAATTTAAGACCGAAATAGATACGACAAGGCCTCCAAGTAATCCAATCTATCCCAAACTGCATGAAACAGTGGATTATGCTTCATTTGTAAACCTTTGCTCAATGAGCCCCAATGATAGTTTGGAATTATCATTTTAACTATCTGATCAAATTGATATGTCTGAACTAAATCATCTTTAACATTTCATTTAGAATGCAAAATGATATCAATCCAATGCCCATGTTCATCCAGCTCACTTTTCAATATTTTGACAACATTTGAGACTGAAACACCTATGACAAAGCCTCTAAGTAATCCAATATATCCTAAAGTGTGTGATGCCATGCATTATGCTTCATTTATAAGACTTTAATCTAGGAGCAACAATGATCAGTTTAGAATTATTATTTTAACTGGTCGATTAAACTTGATATGTCCGTACTAAATCGTCCGTAACTTTTGATTTAGAGTTCAGAATGACACGAATCTAACACCCACACTAAGCTAGATAAGTTTTCTATATTTTTATTAAATATAAGACCACAATAGCCATGAGAAAGCCTCCAAGTAATGAAATCTATCCCAAACTGCGTGATACCATGCATTATGCTGCATTTGTTAACTTTTACTCAAGGACCACCAATGATCAGTTTAGAATGATCATTTTAACTGTTCGATCAACTTGACATGTCTTAAATAAATCATCCTTCACTTTTGATTTAGATTTCAGAATGACATTAATCCAGTGCCCACGTGAAGCTAGCTCAATTTTCAATATTTGGACATAATTTAAGACCGAAATAGCTATGACAAGGCCTTCAAATATTCAAATATATCCCAAACTGCGTGATGCCATGCATTATGCTTCATTTGTAAACATTTTCTTAATGAGCACCAATGATCAGTTAGAATGATCGTTTTAACTAGCTGATCAACTTGACATATCCACACTAAATCGTCTTTATCATTTAATTTAGATTTCAGAATGACATGAATCCAACGTTCACGTTAAGCTAGCTCAGTTTTCTATATTGTGATTAAATATAAGACTAAAGAGCTACGAAAAAGCCTCAAGGTAATCCAATGTATCCCAAACTGCGTGATGCCATGCGTTATACTTCATTTAGAAACCTTTGCTCAATGAGCACCAATGATCAGTTTACAATGATCAATTTAACTAGCCGATAAACTTTCTATGTCTGGAGTAAATCTTTTGTCACTTTTGATTTAGAGTTCAAAATGTCACGAATCCAATGCCCATGTTAAGATAGCTCAATTTTTTATATTGTTACAAAATTTAAGACCGAAATAGCTTTTACAAAGTCTTCAAATAACCCAATCTATCCCAAAGTGTGTGATGCCTTGCATTATGTTTCATTTGTAAACCGTTGGATTCGTGTCATTCTGAGTTCTTTTAATGCCTAGTTGTTAAGTTGGTCTAAACTGATAATTATAAACTGATTATTAGTGTTCCTTGAGTAAAGGCTTATAAATGAAGCATAATGCATGGCATCACGCAGTTTAGGATAGAATGGATAACCTGAACGCTCTGTGGCATCACGCATCACGCAGTTTTAAATGTTGTCAATATATAGAAAATTGAGCTAGTTTAACGTACCAATTGGATTCGTATCATTTTTAACCCTAGATCAAAAGTTATAGACGATTTAGTACGGACATGTCAAGTTGATCAGGTAGTTAAACTGATCATTCTAAACAGATCACTGGCGCTCCTTGATCCAAGGATTATAAATGAAGCATGATACATGGCATCACACAGTTTTGGATATATTGGATTACTTGGAGGCTTTATTGTAGCTATTTTGGTATTAAATTTTCACACAATAGAGAAAATTGAGGTAGCTTAGTGTGGGCATTGGATTCCTGTCATTCTAAACTCTAAATCAAAATTTACGGATGATTTAGTGTGGACATCTCAAGTTTATCGGCTAGTTAAAATTGATGATTCTAAACTGATCATTGATGCACATTGAGCAAAGGTTTAGAAATGAAGCATAATGCACGGCATCATGCAATTTGGGATAGATTGGATTACTTGGAGGCTTTTTCGTAGCTATTTCGGTCTTAAATGTTCTCTTAATATAGAAAATTGAGCTAGATTAATGTGGATGTTGGATTCGTGTCATTTTTAACTATAAATCAAAATTTATATACGATTTAGTGCGTACATGTCAAGTTTATCGGCAGGTTAAATTGATCATTCTAAACTGATCATTCGTGCTCATTGAGCACATGTTTACAAATGAAGCGTAATGCATGACACCATTCAGTTTGAGGTAGATTGGATTACTTGGAGGCTTTGTCGTAGCTATTTTGGTATTAAATTTTTTCCAATTATTAGATTCACGTGATTCAGAACAATAAATCAAAAGTTATGCACGATTTCTTGCGGAAATATCAAGTTTATCGATTAGTTAAATTGATCATTCTAAAATGATCGTTGGTGGTCATTGAGAAAAGCTTTACAAATGAAGCATAATGCATGGCAGTACGTAGTTTGAGATATATTTGATTACTTGGAGGCATTGTTGTAGCTATTTCGGTACTAAATTCTCATTAGTGCTTATTGAGTAAATGCGTATAAATGAAGCATAATGCATATTATGTCGAAGATTGAGATAGATTGGATTAATTGGAGGATTTGTTGTATCTATTTTGCTCATAATGTCACCATATAGAAAATTTGAGCTAGCTTAACGTGCGCGTTGGATTCGTGTCAATCTGAACTCTAAATCAAAACTTAGGGACGATTTAGTTTTGAAATGTCAAGTTGATCGGCTAGTTAAAATGATCATTCTAAACTGATCATTATTGCTCCTTGAGTTAAGGCTTATAAATAAAGCATAATGCATGGCATCACACAATTTTGGGATATATTGCATTACTTTGAGGTATTGTCTAGCTCTTTAAGTCTTACATGTTGTGAGAATATAGAAAATTGAGCTAGCTTGACCTGGGCGTTGGATTCATGTCATTTTGAGCTCTAAATCCAAAGGTAAGGACGATTCAGTGCGAACATGTGTCAAGTTGACCACCTAGTTAAAATGATAATTCTAGAATGATCATTGGTGTTCCTTGTGTAAAGGCTTATAAATGAAGCATTACGCATGTCAGCACGCAGTTCTGGATAGATTTGTTTACTTGTAGGCTTTGTCATAGGTATTTTAGACTTAAATTTCGTCACAATATAGAAAATTGATCTAGCTTTACTTGGGTGTTGGATTCGTGTACTATGAACTCAAAATCAAAAGCTATAGATGATTTATTGCAGACATGAAAAGTTGATCAGCTGGTTAAACTGATCATTCTAAAGTGATCATTGGTGCTCATTGAGCAAAGGACTACAAATGAAGCATAATGCATGGCATCACGCAGTTTGGGATAGGTTGGATTACTTGGATGCTTTGTCGTAGCTATTTTGGTTTTAAATTTTATCACACTATAGAAAATTGAGGTTGATTTACTTGGGCATTGGATTCGTGTACTCTGACCTTTGAATTAAAAGTTACAGACGATTTAATGTGGAAATGACAAGTTTATCGGCTATTTAAAATGATCATTCTAAATAGATCATTGGTGCTCATTGAGCAAAGGATTACAAATAAAGCATAATGCATGGCATCACGTTGTTTAGGATAGATTTGGTTACTTGAAGGCTTTGTGGTATCTCTTTCAGTTTGGAATTTTGTCACAATATAGACATTTGAACGAGATTAACGTGGGCATTGGATTTATGTCATTCTAAACTCTTCATCAAAAGTTACGTACGATTTAGTGCATACACATCAAGTTGATCAGCAAGTTAAAATGACCATTGTAAGCTGATCAATGGTGCTGCTTGAGTAAACACATATAAATGAAGCATAATGCATGGCATCACGTAGTTTGGGATAGATTAGATTACTCAGAGGCTTTGTCGTAGCTCTTTTAGTCTCAAATGTTGTCAAAATATGGAAAATTGAGCTAGCTTAATATGGCCATTGGATTCATGTCATTTTGAGATCTAAATAAAAAGTTAAAAACGATTCAGTGCGGACATGTCAATTTGACCAGCTAGTTAAAATGATCATTCTAAACTGATCATTGGTGATCCTTGAGTATGAGCTTATAAATGGAGCATAATGCATGACAGTAGTCAGATTGGGATATATTGGATTACATGGAGGCTTTGCGTAGCTATTTCAGTCCTAAATTTTGTCACCATATAGAAAATTGAGATAGGTTAATGTGGATGTTGGATTCGTGTTATTATGAACTCTAAATAGAGATTTACATACGATTTAGTGCGGACATGTCAAATTAAGCTTCCAGTTAAAATGATCATTTAAACTAGGAATGTTAAAATGGGTATACCCACCCCATTTAGACCTACCCCATATAAAACCCACCCCATTTAGACCTACCTCATATAAAACCCACCCCATTTAGACCTACCCCATATAAAACCCACCCCATTTAGACCTACCTCATATAAAACCCACCCCATTTACACCTACCCCATATAAAACCCACCACATTTAAACACCAAATCCTATATAACCCACCCCATGTAGACCTACCCCATATAAAACCCACCGCATTTAAACACCAAATCCTATATAACCCATTTATTATAAAGATTTAATAGGGTTGCGCATTTAAACCCATTTATAATTACACTAACGCATTTATACCCATTTATACCCATTTATACCCATTTAACCCATTTAATCCATTTTAGGTTGTAGTTTTTTTTCTTGTTTATATTTATTTATAGACATTATATTTGTAATAATCCAATATTATATTTTTATTTGAAAAAAATAGGTAAAAAATTTATGTATTTGTTAAAAATATATTAAATTATTTAACAAAATAAAATTTTGAATTTTTGTCATATGTTTCATAGGAAATTTAAGTTTTCTAACATTTTTAAATATTAAATGGGTAAATTTATCTCATTTACAATTCATCCCGTTTAAATTCATTTTTTTGTCAAGAAAGTATTCTAGATTTTTATCAAAAATTAAGCATTTTTCATCCAAAACGTGATTTCCACATTTTTTCGTCAAAAACATAATTCAGGATTTTTCCCCCAAAAACATAATTCAGAATTTTTTCGTCAAAAACGTAATTCCATATTTTTCCACGAAAAAATGTAATTCAGCATTTTTCCACTAAAAACGTGATTTCGTATTTTTACGCTAAAACGTGATTTCACATTTTTCCATCTAATTTCGCATTTTTCATGCCAAAAATGTAATTTTGCATTTTCTTGTCAAAAACACAATTTTACATTTTCACGTTAAAAGTATAATTTTGTATTTTTTACTAAAACGTGATTTTTATTTTTTATTTTTGACAAAAAGTTATTGATTAGTATTTTTTGAATCATTATTGATTAAACAAAAACAAATTTTAAATGGGTTTAATACGGTACCCATTTTTTAAAAAACAAAAACCCTTTTAATAAATGGGTTTTAAATGGATACCCATTTAAACCCATTAATATTAGTTTTAATAAATGGGTCTAAATGGGTTTTAAATTTTATAAGTATCCACTAAAAACCCATTAAGTATAACTCCATTTGAACATCCCTATTCTAAACTCATCATTGGTGCTACTTGCGTAAAAGCTTATAAATAAAGCATAATTCATGGCATCACACAGTTTAGTATAGATTAGATTACTTGAAAGCTTTGGGTATCTCTTTCAGTCTTAAATGTTGTCACAATATAGAAATTTTGGCTAGCTTAACGTGGGCATTGGATTCGTTCCATTCTTAACTCTTTATATAAAGGCACGAACGATTTAGTGCGTACATGTCAAATTGATCGGGCAGTTAAAATGATCATTCCAAACTTATCATTAGTGCTCATTGGGTAAAGGCTTATAAATGAAGCAAAATGCATGGCATCACGTAGTTTGGGATAGATTGGATTAGTTGAAGACTTTGTCGCAGCTCTTTCAGTCTCAAATGTTGTCACAATATGAAAAATTGAGCTAGTTTAATGTGGGCGTTGATTCATGTCATTTTGAGCTCTAAATCAAAAGTCAAAGACGTTTAGTGCAGACATTTAAAATTGATCAGCTAGGTAAAATGATCATTCTAATATGATCGTTGGTGCTCCTTAAGTAAAAGCTTATAAATGAAGTATGATGCATGCCAACACACACTTTGGGTTAAAATCGATTATTTGGATGCTTTGTCCTAACTATTTTGGTCTTAAATTTTGTCACAATTTAGAAAATTGAGCGAGCTTTACTTGGGCATTGGATTCATGTACTCTGAACTCTAAATCAAAAGTTATGTACGATTTCGTGCGGATATGACACGTTGATCTGCTAGTTAAAATGATATTTTCAAACTGATTATTAGTGCTCATTGAGTAAAGGATTACAAATTCAGCTAGCTTAACGTGGGCATTGGATTCATGTCATTCTGAGCTCTAAATCAAAAGTTAAAGATGATTCAGTGCGGACATGTCAAGTTGACCAGCTAGTTCAAATGATCATTCTAGATTGATCATTGGTGCTCCTTGAGTAAGGGCTTATAAATGGAGTATACTGCATGGCATCAATCAGTTTTGGATATATTGGATTACATTGAAGCTTTGCTTAGCTATTTCAGTATTAAATTTTGTCACCATATAGAAAGTTGAGCTAGATTAACTTGTGCGTTGGATTCGTGTCATTGTGAACTCTAAATCAAAACTTGCGAACGAATTAGTGGTCATGTCAAATTAATCAGCCAGTTAAAATGATCATTCTAAAATGATCATTGGTGCTCCTTGCCTAAAGGCTTATAAAGGAAGCTTAATGCATGGCATCGTGTAGTTTAGGATAGATTGCATTACTTGAAGGCTTTGTGGTATCTCTTTCAGTCTCAACTCTACAGAAAATTGAGACTGTAGAGTTGGATTCGTGAATTGGGTGAGGTTAATGTGGGCGTTGGATTCGTGTCAGTCTTAACTCTACATAAAAAGGCACAAACAATTTATTGCGTACATGTCAAGTTGATCGGGCAGTTAAAATGATCATTCTAAACTTATCATTGGTGCTCCTGGGTAAAGGCTTATAAATGAAGCATAATGCAAGGAATCACACAGTTTGGGATAGATTAGATTAGTTAAAGGCTTCGTCATAGCTCTTTTAATCTTAAATGTTGTCACAATATGGAAAATTGAGCTAGCTTAATGTGGGCATTGGATTGATGTTATTTTGAGCTCTAAATGAATAGTTAAAGGCGATTTAGTGCGGAATTGATCAGCTAGTTAAAATGATCAATCTAATCTGATCGTTGGTGCTCCTTGAGTAAAGGCTTATAAATGAAGCATAATGCATGCCATCAGGCATTTTGGGTTAGACTCGATTACTTGGAGGCTTTGTCGTAACTATTTTGGTCTTAAATTTTGTCACAATATAGGAAATTAAGGTAGCTTTACTTGAACATTGGATTCGTGTACTCTGAACTCTAAATCAAAAGTTACGGATGATTTAGTGCGGACATGACAAGTTGATCGGCTAGTTAAAAAGAGCTTTTCAAACTTATCATTGGTGCTCATTGAGTAAAGGATTACAAATGAAGCATAATGAATGGCATCACGAAGTTCGGGATAGATTGGATTAATTGGGGGGGGGGGGTTGTCATAGCTATTTCGGTCTTAAATTTTGTTACAATATACAACATTTAGCTAGCTTTACTTGGGCATTGGATTCGTGTATTCAAAACCCTTAACAAAAATCTACAGAGGATTTAATGCGGACATGTCCAATTAATCAGCCAGTTAAAATGAACTTTCTAAACTGATCATTGGTGTTCCTTGCCTAAATGCCTATAAATGAAGCATAATGCATGAAATGACGCAATTTTGGGATAGACTGCATTTCGTTGAGGCTTTTTCTAGCTCTTTAAGACTCAAATTTTGTCACAATATTAAACATTGAGCTAGCTTAACGTCGGAATTGGATTCATGTCTTTTTGAGCTCTAAATCAGAAGTTAAAAACGATTTAGTGCGGACATGTCAAGTTGATCATATAGTTAAAATGATCATTCTAATCTGATCATTGGTGCTCATTGAAGCATAATGCATATCAATGCACAGTTTGGGATAGATTGGATTAGTTGGAGGATGTGTTGTACTCATGTTGAGCTTAAATTTCGTCACAATATAGAAAATTGAGCTAGCTTAACTTGTGCGTTGGATTCGTGTCATTTTGAACTCTAAATCAAAAGTTACGAACGATTTAGTGCGGATATGTACAGTTTATCAGCAAGTTAAAATAATCATTCTAAACTGATCATTAGTGCTCCTTAAGTAAAGACTTATAAATGAAGCATAATGCATGATGTCACACATTTTGGGATACATTGCATTACACTGAGGCATTGTCTAAATTTTTCAGTCAAATATTGTCACAATATGGAAAATTGAGCTTGCTCAAGGTGGGCACTGAATTCATGTCATTTTGAGCTCATAATCAAAAGTTAAAAACGATTTAGTGAGGACATGTCAAGTTGACCAGTTAGTTAAAATGATCATTCTAAACTGATCATTAATGCTCCTTGAGTATATGCTTATAAATGAAGAATAATGCATGGCATCACGAAGTTTGGGATAGATTAGATTACTAGGGGGCTTTGTCGTAGCTATTTTGGTCTTTTTCATAGTATAGAATATTGAGCTAGCTTTACTTGTGCTTTGGATTTGTGTACTCTAAACTCTAAATCAAAAGTTACGGTCGATTTAGTACGGACATAACAAGTTGATCGGGTAGTTAAAATGATTACTCTAAACTGATCATTGGTGCTCAATGAGCAAATGATTAAAAATGAAGCATAGTGCATGGCATCACGAAGTTTGGGATAGATTGGATTATTTGGAGGGTTTGTCGTAGCTATTTCGGTCTTAAATTTTGTTACAATATAGAAAATTTAGTTAACTTTACTTGGGCGATAGATTCGTGTACTCTAATCTCTAAATAAAAAGTTACAGACGATTTAGTGCGTACATGACAAATTGATCGGTTAATTAAAATGATCATTCTAAACTGATCATTGGTGCTCATTGAGCAAAGGATTAAAAATGAAGGAATAATGCATGGTATCATGCAGTTTAGGATATATTGGATTTCTAGATAGCTTTGTGGTATCTTTTTAGGTCTCAAATGTTGTCACAATACAGAAAATTGAGCTAGCTTAACGTGCGCGTTGGATTCGTTTCATTCTGAACTCTAAGTCAAAACTTACGAACAATGTAGTGCAGACATGTCAAGTTGATCGACCAGTTAAAATGATCATTCTAAACTGATTATTGGTGCTCAGCTTATAATTGAAGCATAATGCATGGCATCACACAGTTTGGGATACATTGCATTACTTTGAGGCTTTGTGTAGCTCTTTCAGACTCAAATGTTGTCACAATATGGAAAATTCAGCTAGCTTATCGTGGGCATTGGATCCATGTCATTTTGAGCTCTAAATCAAAAGTTAAAGACGATCATTCTAAACTGATTATTGGTGCTCAGCTTATAATTGAAGCATAATGCATGGCATCACAAAGTTTGGGATAAATTGCATTACTGTGAGGCTTTGTGTAGCTCTTTCAGACTCAAATGTTGTCACAATATGGAAAATTCAGCTAGCTTATCGTGGGCATTGGATTCATGTCATTTTGAGCTCTAAATCAAAAGTTAAAGACGATTCAGCGCGGACATGTCAAGTTGACCAGCTAGTTATAATGATCATTGTAAACAGATCATTGGTGATCCTTGAGTAAATGCTTATAAATGGAGCATAATACATGACATCAGGCAGTTTGGGATAGATTGGGTTACATGGATGTTTTGTCGTAGCTATTTCACTCTTAAATTTTGTCACAATATAGAAAATTGAGCTAGCTTTTCTTGGACGTTGGATTCATGTACTCTGAATTCTCAATCCAAAGTTACGGAAGATTTAGTGTGGCTATGACAAGTTTATTGGCAAATTAAAATGATCATTTTAAATTGATAATTGGTGCTTCTTGCGTAAAGGCTTATAAATGAAGCATAATGTATGGGATAACACAGTTTGGGATAGCTCTTTCAGTCTCAAATGTTGTAACAATATGGAAATTGATTTAACTTAACATGGGCATTCCATTCATGTCATTTTGATCTCTAAACCAAAAGGTAAAGACGATTTAGTGCAGACATGTAGAGTTGATCACCTAGGTAAAATGATCATTCCAATCTAATCGTTGGTGCTCATTGAGTAAATGCTTATAAATAAAGCATAATGCATAACATTACGCAGTTTGGGATATATTGGATTACTTGGAGGATGTGTTGTAATTAGTTTGAGCTTAAATTTCGTCACAATATTGAAAATTGAGGTAGCTTAACGTACGCGTCGGATTCGTGTCATTTTGATCTCTAAATCAAAAGTTACGGACGATTTAGTGTTGACATGTAAATTTGATCGGCAAGTTAAAATGATCATTCTAAACTGATCATTGGTGCTCCTTGAGTAAAGGCATATGAATGAAGCATAATGCATGCTATCATGCAGTTTGGGATACATTGGATTACTCTGAGCATTGTCTAGCTTTTTCAGTTAAATATTGTGACAATATGAAATATTGAACAAGCTTAAGGTGGGCGTTGAATTCATGTCATTTTGAGCTCGAAATCAAAAGTTAAAAATGATTTAATGTGGACATGTCAAGTTGACCAGTTAATTAAAATGATCATTCTAAACTGATCATTAGTTCTCCTTGAGTAAAGGCTAATAAATGAAGCATAATCCAAGCCATCACTCAGTTTGGGTTAGACTGGATTACTTAGAGGCTTTGTCGTAGTAGTTTTTGTCTTAAATTTTGTCACAATAGAGAATATTGAGCAAGCTTTACTTGGGCGTTGGATTCGTGTACTCTGAAATATAAATCCAAAGTTACGGAAGATTTAGTGCGGCCATGACAAGTTTATCGGCAAATTAAAATGATCATTCTAAACTGATAATTGGTGCTTTCTACGTAAAGGCTTATAAATGAAGCATAATGTATGGCATCACACAGTTTGGGATAGATTGCATTACGTTGGGGCTTTGTCTAGCTCTTTCAGTCTCAAATGTTGTCGCAATATGGAAATTGAGCTAACTTAACGTGTGCGTTCGATTCATGTTATATTGATCTCTAAACCAAAAGGTAAAGACGATTGAGTGCGTACATGTCAAGTTGATCACCTAGGTAAAATGATCATTCCAATCTAGTCGTTGGTGCTCATTGAGTAAATACTTATAAATGAAGCATAATGCATAGCATTACCCAGTTTGGGATAGATTGGATTACTTGGAGGATGTGTTGTAATTATTTTGAGCTTAAATCTCGTCACAATATTGAAAATTAAAGTAGCTTAACGTGCTCGTTGGATTCGTGTCATTTTGAACTATAAATCAAAAGTTATGGACTATTTAATGTGGACATGTAAAGTTGATAGGCCAGTTAAAATGATCATTCTAAACTGATCATTGGTGCTCCTTGAGTAAAGGCATATAAATGAAGCATAATTCATGCTATCACGTAGTTTGGGATACATTGGATTACTCTGAGGCACTGTCTACCTTTTTCAGTTAAATATTGTGACAATATGTAATATTGAGCTAGGTTAAGCTGGGCGTTGAATTCATGTCATTTTGAGCTCGAAATCAAAAGTAAAAAACGATGTAGTGCGCACATGTCAAATTGACCATTTAGTTAAAATGATCATTCCAAACTGATCATTAGTTTTCCTTGATTAAAGACTTATAAATGAAGCATAATTCATGCCATCACGCAGTTTGGGTTAGACAGGATTACTTGGACGCTTCGTTGAGCTATTTTGGTTTTAAATTTTGCCATAATAGAGAATATTGAGCTAGCTTTACTTGGGCGTTGGATTCGTGTACTCTGAATTATAAATCAAAAGTTATGGTCGTTTTAGTGCGGACATGACAAGTCGATCGGATAGTTAAAATGATCATTCTAAACTCATCATTGGTGCTCATTGAGCAAAGGATTACAAATGAAGCATTATGCATGGCATCATAAAGTTGGGATAGCTTGGATTACTAGGAGGGTTTGTCAGACCTATTTTGGTCTTAAATTTTGTTATAATATAGAAAATCCACCTACTTAACGTGGGAGTTGTATTCATGTCGTTCTGAACTCTAAAAAAAAAAAGTTACTGATGATTTAGTGCGGACATGACAAGTTTATCGTCAAGTTAAAATGATCATTCTAAACTGATCATTGGTGCTCATTGAGCAAAGGATACAAATGAAGCATAATGCATGGTATCACGTAGTTTAGATAAATTGGATTACTTGAAGGCTTTCTGGTATATCTTTAAGTCTCAAGTGTTGTCACAATCTAGAAAATTGACCTAGCTTAACGTGCGCGTTGGATTCGTGCCATTCTGAACTCTAATTCAAAAGGTACAAACGATTTAGTGCAGACATGACAAGTTGATCAGCTACTTAAAATGATCATTCTAAAATGATCATTGGTGCTCACTGAATAAAGGTTTACAAATGAAGCATAATGCATGGCCTCACGCACTTCGGGATTGATTGTAATACTTGGAGGCGTTGTCGTAGCTTTTTCTCTCAAATTTTGTCGCAATACAGAAAATTCATCTAGCTAAACGTGGGTGTTGGATTCATGTCGTTCTGAACTCTAAATCAAAAGTTACGGACGATTTAGTGCGGTTATGTACAGTTTATCAGCCAGTTAAAATGATCATCATAAACTAGTCATTTGTGCTCCTTGAGTAATTGCTTATAACTGAAGCATAACGCATGTTATCACGCAATTTGGGATACATTGGATTACTTGGACGCTTTGTCATAGCTCTTGCAGTCTAAAGTTTTTTCACAATATAGAAAATTGAGATACTTTAATGTGGATGTTAGATTCATGTAATTTTAATCTCAAAATCAAAAGTTAAAGACGATTTTGTACAGGCATGTCAAGTTGATCAGCTACTTAAAATGATCATTGGTGCTCATTGAGTAAAGTGGTATAAATGAAGCATAATGCATGTCATCACGCAGTTTGGGTTTGATTGGATTACTTGGAGGCCTTGTCGTAGCTATTTCGGTATTAAATTTTATCACAATACAGAAAATTGACCTAGCTTTACTTAGGCATTGGATTTGTGTACTCTCAACTCTAAATCAAAAGTTACGGACGATTTAATACGGACATCACAAGCTGATCTCCTAGTTGAAATGATCATTCTAAACTAATTATTGGTGCTCAATGAGGAAAGAATTTCAAATGAAGCATAATGCATGGCATCACACAGTTGTGGATAAATTGTATTACTTGGAGGCGTTGTCGCAGCTTTTTCAGTCTAAAATTTTATCACAATATAGAAAATTGAGCTAGCTTAACGTGGTAGTTGGATTCATGTCATAATAAAGTTACGGACGATTTAGTGCAGACATTTAAATTTGATTGGCCTCCTAAAATGATCATTCTAAACTGATCATTGGTGCTCCTTCATTAAAGCTTATAAATGAAACATAACGCATGGTATCATGCAGTTTGGGATAGTTTTTGATTATTTGGAGACTTTGTCATAGCTCTTTCGGTCTAAAATTTTTTCACAATGTAGAAAATTAAGCTACTTAACGCAGGTGTTGAATTCATGTCATTTTGAGCTCTAAATCAAAAGTTAAATACGATTTACTGGAGACATGTCAAGTTGATCAGCTACTTAAAATGATCATTCTTAACTGATCATTGGTGCTCATTGTATAAAGATGTATAAACGAAGCATAATGCATGCCATGACGCAGTTTGGCTTTGATTAGATTACTTGGAGGATTTGTCGTAGCTATTTTGGTCTTAAATTTTGTCATAATATAGAAAATTTAGCTAGCTTTTCTTGGGCGTTGGATTTGTGTACTCTCAACTCTAAATCAAAAGTTACGGACAATTTATTGCATACATGACAAGTTGATCAACTCGTTGAAATGATCATTCTAAACAAGTCATTGGTGTTCATTGAGGGAAGAGTTAGAACTGAAGCATAATGCATAGCATTCCACAATTTGGGATAGATTGTATAACTTGGAGGCGTTGTCGTAGCTTTTTATGTCTCAAATTTTGTCACAATATAAAAAATTCAGCTACTTAATGTGGGAGTTGGATTCATATTGTTCTGAACTCTAAATCAAAAGTTACTGATGATGTAGTGCGGACATGTAAAGTTTATCGGCTAGTTAAAATGATCATTCTAAACTGATCATTGGTGCTCCTTCAGTAAAGGCTTACGAATAATGCATAATGCATGCTATCACACAGTTTGGATACATTAAATTACTTGGAGGCTTTGTCATTGCTCTTTCAGTTTAAAATTTTTTCACCATATCGAAAATTGAGCTACCTTAATGCGGGCGTTGGATTCATTTCATTTTGAGCTCTAAATCAAAAGTTAAAGACAATCTAATGCGGACAAGTCAAGTTGATCAGCTATGTAAAATTATCGTTCTAAACAGATCATTGGTGTTCATTGAGTAAAGGGGGTATAAATGAAGTATAATGAATGGCATCATGCAGTTTGGGTTTGATTGGATTACTTGGAGGCTTTGTCGTAGCCATTCTGGTATTAAATTTTGTCACAATATATAAAACTGAGGTAGCTTTACTTAGTCATTGGATTCTTGTACTCTCAACTCTAAATCAAAAGTTACACACCATTTAATGCGGACATGAAATGTTGATCACCTAGTTGAAATGATCATTCTAAACTAATCATTGGTGCTCATTGAGGGAAGAGTTACAAATGAAGCATATTGCATGGCATCACACAGTTTAGGTTAGATTCTATTACTTTGAGGCGTTCTCATAGCTTTTTCAGTCTAAACTTTTGTCACAATATAGAAAATTCAACTAGCTTAACGTGAGAGTTGCATTCATGTCCTGCAAAGTTTATCGGCTAGTTAAAATGATCATTCTAAATTGATCGTTGGTGGTTCTTGAGTAAAGGCTTATAAATGAAGCATAACGCATGCTCTCACGCGGTTTGGGATACATTGGATTACTTGGAGGCTTTGTCACAGCCTTTTCAGTCTAAAATTTTTTCACAATATAGAAAATTGAGCTACCTTAATGCGGACATTGGATTCATGTCATTTTGAGCTATAAATCAAAAGTTAAAGACGATTTTATGCGGGCATGTCAAGTTGATCATCTACTTAAAATGATCATTGGTGCTCATTGAGTAAGGGGTATAAATGAAGCATAATGCATGGCATCGCACAGTTTGGGTTTGATTGGATTACTTGGAGGCGTTTTCGTATCTATTTTAGTCTTAAATTTTATCACAATATAGAAAATTGAGCTAGATTTACTTAGGCATTGGATTTGGGAACTCTCAACTCTAAATAAAAAGTTACGGACGATTTATTGCAGACATGCCAAGATTATCACCTAGTTGAAATGATCATTCTACACTAAACATTGGTGCTCCATGAGGAAAGAATTACAAATGAAACATAATGCATGGCATCACACAATTTTGGATAGATTGTATTACTTGGAGGTGTTTTCGAAGATTTTTTAGTCTCAAATTTTGTCACAATATAGAAAATTGAGCTAGCTTAATGTGGGAGTTACATTCATGTTGTTATGAACTCTAAATCAAAAGTAACGGATGATTTAGTGTGGACATGTAAAGTTGATCGGCCTCTTAAAATGATCATTCAAAACTGATCATTGGTGCTCTTGAGTAAAGGCGTATAAATGAAGCATAAGGCATGCTATCATGCAGTTTGGGATACATTGGATTACTTGGAGGCTTTGTCATAACTCTTTCAGTCTAAAATTTTTTCACAATGTAGAAAATTGAGCTACCTTAATGCGGGTGTTAGATTCATGTCATTTTCAACTCTAAACAAAAATTTAAAGACAATTTAGTGGGGACATGTCAAGTTGATAAGCAACTTAAAATGATCATTCCTAACTGATGATTGGTGCTCATTGAGTAAAGGCGTATAAATGAAACATAATGCATGGCATCACACAGTTTGGGTTTGATTGGATTACTTGGAGGTTTTGTCGTAGCTACTTTGGTCTTAAATTTTTTCACAATATAGAAAATTGAACAACTTTACTTGGGTTTTGGATTCGTGTACTCTCAACTCTAAATCAAAAGTTATGGACAATTTTTTGCCCAAATGCAAGTTGATCTGCTAGTTGAAATGATCATTCTAAATTAATCATTGGTGCTCATTGAGGGAAGAGTTAGAAATGAACCATAATCTGTGGGATCACGCAGTTTGGGATAGATTGTATAACTTGGAGGCGTTGTCGTAGCTTTTTATGTCTCAAATTTTATCACAATACAGAAAATTTAGCAACTTAACGTGGGAGGTGGATTCTGAACACTAAATCAAAAGTTACTGATGATTTAGTGCGGACATGTAAAGTTTAATGGCCAGTTAAAATGATCATTGGTGCTCATTGAGAAAAGGATTACAAATAAAGCATAATGCATGGTATCACGTAGTTTAGATAAAATGGATTACTTGAAGGCTTTGTGGTATCTCTTTAAGTCTCAAATGTTATCACAATATAGAAAATTGACCAAGCTTAACGTGTGCGTTGGATTCGTGTCATTCTAAACTCTAATTCAAAAGTTACAAATGATTTAGTACGGAAATGACAAGTTGATAAGCTACTTAAAAAGAACGTTCTAAACTGATTGTTGGTGCTCACTGACCAAAGGTTTACAAATGAAGCATAATGCATGGTATCATGCACTTTGGGATAGATTGTATTACTTGGAGGCGTTTTCGTAGCTTTTCAGTCTCAAAATTTGTCACAATATAGAAAATTCATCTTTCTTAACGTGGGTGTTAGATTCATGTCGTTCTGGACTATAGATCAAAAGTTACTGACGATTTAGTGCGGACATGTAAAGTTTATTGACCAGTTAATATGATCATTCTAAACTGGTCATTGGTGCTACTTGAGTAAAGGCTTATAAATGAAGCATAACGCATGCTATCACGCAGTTTGGGCTACATTGGATTACTTGGAATATTTATCATACCTCTTTCAGTCTAAATGTTTTTTACAATATAGAAAATTGAGCTAACTTAATGCAGGTGTTGGATTCATGTCATTTTGAGCTACTAATCAAAAGTTAAAGATGATTTTGTGCGGGCATGTCAACTTGATCAGCTACTTAAAATGATCACTGGTGCTCATTGAGTATAAATGAAGAATAATGCATGGCATCACGCAGTTTGGGTTTGATTGGATTACTTGGATGTTTTGTCATAGCTATTTCGGTCTTAAATTTAATCACAATATAGAAAATTGAGCTAGATTTACTTAAGCATTAGATTTGTGTACTCTCAACTCTAAATCAAAAGTTACACACAATTTACTGCGGAATTGACAAGTTGATCACCTAGTTGAAATGATCATTCTAAAGTAATCATTGGTGCTCATTGATGGAAGAATTACAAATAAAGCATAATGCATGCCATCACACAGTTTGTGATAGATTGTATTACTTGGAGGCGTTCTCGTAGGTTTTTCTGTCTCAAATTGAGCTAGCTTAACGTGGGTGTTGGATTCATGTCGTTCTGAACTCTAAATCAAAAGTTACTGTCGATTTAGTGCGGACATGTAAAGTTTATCGGCCAGTTAAAATGATCATTCTAAACTGATCATTGGTGCTCCTTGAGTAAAGGCTTATAAACGAAGCATAACGCATGCTATCACGCAGTTTAGGATACATTGGATAACTTGGAGTCTTTTTCATAGCCCTTTTAGCCTAAATTGTTTTCACAATATAGAAAATTGAGCAACCTTACTGCGGGCGTTAGATTCATGTCATTTTGAGCACTCAATCAAAAGTTAAAGAAGATTTTCGGCTGGCATGTCAAGTTGATCAGCTACTTAAAATTATCATTGGTGCTCACTGAGTAAAGTTGTATAAATGAAGCATAATGCATGGCATCACGCAGTTTGGGTTTGATTGGATTATTTAGAGGCTTTGTCGTAGCTATTTCAGTCTTAAATTTTATCACGATATAAAAAATTGAGCTAGGTTTACTTAGGCATTGGATTTGTGTACTCTCAACTCTAAATCAAAAGTTATGGACGATTTACTGCGGACATGACAAGTTGATCACCT
Source organism: Pugionium dolabratum (assembly GCA_018901945.1). NCBI lineage: Eukaryota > Viridiplantae > Streptophyta > Magnoliopsida > Brassicales > Brassicaceae > Pugionium > Pugionium dolabratum. Next base: position 16,326 of record JAEVFF010001216.1, on the reverse strand, counting down.
AGTTGAAAAGATCATTTTAAACTAATCATTGGTGCTTATTGAGCGAAGAATTACAAATAAAGCATTATGCATGGCATCACGAAGTTTGGGATAGATTGTATTACTTGGAGGCGTTCTCGTAGGTTTTTCAGTCTCAAATTGAGCTAGCTTAAAGAGCTAAAAATTTAGACTAAAAAAGCAATGACAAAGCCACCAGGTAATCCAATGTATCCACACTGAATGATAGCATACGTTATGCTTCATTTATAAGCCTTTACTTAAGGAGCACCAACGATCAATTTAGAATATTCATTTTAACTGGCCGATAAACTTTACATGTCCGCACTAAATCGTTCGTAACTTTTAATTTAGAGTTCAGAACGACATGAATCAAACTCTCACGTTAATCTAGCTGAATATTCTATATTGTGAAAACATTTGAGACTGAAAAACCTACGAGAACACCTCCAAATAATCCAATGTATCCCAAATTGCGTGATAGTATGCGTTATGCTTCATTTATAAGCCTTTACTCAAGGAGCACCAATGACCAGTTTAGAATGATCATTTTAACTGGCCGTTAAACTTTACATGTCCGCACTAAATCTTCCGTAACTTTTCATTTGGAGTTGAGAGTACAAGAATCCAACGCCCAAGATAAGCTATCTCAGTTTTCTATATTGTGCCAAAATTTAAGATCGAAATAGCTACGACAAAGTCTCCAAGTAATGCAATTAAACCCAAACTGCGTGATGCCATTCATTATGCTTCATTTATACCCCTTTACTCAATGAACACCAATGAACAATTTAGAATGATCGTTTTACATAGCTGATCAACTTGACATGTACGCACTAAATCATCTTTAACTTTTGATATAGCCAAAATGACATGAATCCAATGCCCGCGTTAAGGTAGCTCAATTTTCTATATTGTGAAAAATTTTGGATTAAAAAGCTATGACAAAGATCCAGGTAATCCAATGTATCCAAACACCGTGATAGCATGCGTTATGCTTCATTTATAAGCCTTTACTCAAGGAGCGGCAATGATCAGTTTAGAATGATCATTTATGCTACTTAAAATGATCATTCTTAACTGATCATTGTTTCCCATTGAGTAAAGGCGTATAAATGAAGCATAATGCATGACATCACACAGTTTGGGTTTGGTTGGTTTAATTGGATGCGTTGTGGTAGCTATTTTGGTCTTAAATTTTTTCACAATATAGAAAATTGAGCTAGTTATACTTGGGCGTTGGATTTGTGTACTCTCAACGCTAAATCAAAAGTTACGGACGATTTACTTCCGACATGACAAGTTGATCAGCTAGTTGAAATGATCATTCTAAAATAATCATTGTTGCTCATTGAGAGAAGAGTTAGAAAAAAAGCATAATGCACGGCATCACGCAGTTTGGGATAGATTGTATAACTTGGAGGCGTTGTCATAGCATTTTATGTCTCAAATTTTGTCAAATTATAGAAAATTCAGCTACTTAACGTGGGAGTTGGATTCATGTCGTTCTGAACTCTAAATAAAAAGTTACTGATGATTTAGTGCGGACATGTAAAGTTTAACAGCCAGTTAAAATGATCATTCTAAATTGATTATTGGTGCTCCTTGAGTAAAGGCTTATAAATGAAACATAACGCATGCTATCACGCAGTTTGGATTCACTGGATTACCTGGAGGCTTTGTCATAGCACTTTTAGTCTAAATGTTTTTCACAATATAGAAAATTGAGCTACCTTAATGCGGGTGTTGGATTCATGTCATTTTGAGCTCTAAATCAAAAGTTAAAGATGACTTAGTGCGTACATTTCAAGTTGATCAGCTACGTAAAATGATCATTTTAAAATGATCATTGGTGTTCATTGAGTAAAGGGGTATAAATGAAGCATAATGAATGGCATCACGCAGTTCGGGTTTTATTAAATTACTTGGAGGTTTGTCGTAGCTATTTTGGTCTTAAATTTTGCCACTAAAGAAAATTAAGGTAGCTTTACTCAGGCGTTGGATTCTTGTACTCTCAAGTCTAAATCAAAAGTTACCGACCATTTACGGCAGACATGGCAAGTTGATCACCTAGTTGAAATGATCATTCTAAACTAATCATTGGTGCTCATTGAGAGAAGAGTTAGAAAGGAAGCATAAAGCATCACATCACGCAGTTTGGATTCAATTCTATTACTTGTAGGCGTTTTCATAGCTTTTTCATTCTCAAATTTTGTCACAATATAGAAACCTCAGCTAGCTTAACCTGAGAGTTGGATTCATGTCGTTTTGAACTATAAATCAAAAGTTACGGACGATTTAGTGTGGACATATAAAGTTTATCGGCCAATTAAAATGATCATTCTAAATTGATCGTTGCGTTGAGTAAAAGCTTATAAATGAAGCATAACACTTGCTATCACGCAGTTTGGATACACTGGATTACCAGGAGGCTTTGTCATAGCTCTTTTAGTGTAAATTTTTTTATAGAAAATTGAGCAACCTTAACGCGGGCATTGGATTCATGTCATTTTGAGATCTTAATCAAAAGTTAAAGATAATTTAGTGCGTACATGTCAAGTTGATCAGCTACGTAAAATGATCATTCTAAACTGATCATTAGTGTTCATTGAGTAAAGGGGTATAAATGAAGCATAATGAATAGCATCACGCAGTTTGGGTTTGATTGGATTACTTGGAGGCTTTGTCGTAGCTATTTTGGTATTAAATTTTGTCACAATATAGAAAATTGAGCTAGCTAGCTTTACTTGGGCGTTGGATTCGTGTACTCTCAACTCTAAATCCAAAGTTACGGACGATTTACGGCAGACATGACAAGTTGATCAGCTAGTTGAAATGATCATTCTAAACTAATCATTGGTGCTCATGGAGGGAAGAATTACAAATGAAGCATAATGCATGGCATCACGCAGTTTGCGATAGATTGTATTACTTGGAGGCGTTCTTGTAGGGTTTTCAGTCTCAAATTGAGCTAGCTTAACGTGGGTGTTGGATTCATGTCGTTCTGAACATTAAATCAAAAGTTACGGACGATTTAGTACGTACATGTAAAGTTTAACGTGGGTGTTGGATTCATGTCATTCTGATCATTAAATCAAAACTTACGGACGATTTAGTATGTACATGTAAAGTTTATCGGCCAGTTAAAATGATCATTATAAACTGGTCATTGGTCCTCCCTGAGTAAAGGCTTATAAATGAAGCATAACGCATGCTTCACGCAGTTTGGGATACATTGGATTATTTGGAGGCTTTGTCATAGCTGTTTTAGTCTAAAGTTGTTTCACAATATAGAAAATTGAGCTACCTTAATGCGGGCGTTGGATTCATGTCATTTTGAGTTCTAAGTCAAAAGTTAAAGACGATTTTGTGTGGGTATGTCACGTTGATGAGCTACTTAAAATGATCATTGGTGCTCATTGAGTAAATCTGTAGAAATGAAGTATAATGCATGACATCACACAGTTTGGGTTTTATTGAATTACTTGGAGGCTTTGTCGTAGCTATTTCGGCCATAAATTTTATCACAATATAGAAAATTGAGCTAGCTTTACTTAGGCATTGGATTTGTGTACTCTAAACTCTAAATCAAAAGTTATGGACGATTTACTACACACATGACAAGTTGATCACCTAGTTGAAATGATCATTTTAAACTAACCATTGGTGCTCAATGAGGAAAGAATTATAAATTAATCATAATTCATGGCATCACACAGTTTTGGATAGATTGTATTACTTGGATGCGTTGTCGCAGCTTTTTTAGTCTCAAATTTTGTCACAATATAGAAAATTGAGTTACCTTACAGCGGGCATTGAATTCATTTCATTTAGACATCTAAATCAAAAGTTAAAGATTATTTAGTGTGTACATGTCAAGCTGATCAGCTATGTAAAATGATTATTTTAAACTGATCATTAATGTTCATTGATTACAGGGGCATAAATGAAGCATAATGAACAGCATCACACAGTTCGGGTTTGATTGGATTACTTGGAGGCTTTGTCGTAGCTATTTCGGTCTTAAATTTTGTCACAATAAAGAAAATTGAGGTAGCTTTACTTAGGTGTTGGATTCTTGTACTCTCAAAGGTTACGGACCATTTACTGCAGAAATGACAAGTTGATCACCTAGTTGAAATGATCATTCTAAACTAAGCATTGGTGCTCATTGAGGGAAGAGTTACAAATGAAGCATAATGCATGACATCACACCTTTTGGGATAGATTGTACTACTTGGAGGCGTTTTCGTAGCTTTTTAATTCTCAAATTTTGTCACAGTATAGAAAATTCAGCTAGTTTAACGTGAGAGTTGGATTCCTGTCGTCCTAAACTCTAAATCAAAAGTTACGAACAATTTAGTGCGGACATATAAAGTTTATCGGCCAGTTAAAATAATCATTTTAAATTGATCGTTGCTGCTCCTTGAGTAAAGGCTTATAAATGAAGCATAACGCATGCTAGCACGTAGTTTGGATACATTGGATTATTAGGAGGCTTTGTCATAGCTCTTTTAGTCTAAACTTTTTTCACACTATAGAAAATTGATCTACCTTAACGCGGACGTTTGATTCATGTCGTTTTGAGATCTAAATCAAAAGTTAAGGATGATTTAGTGCGTACATGTCAAGTTGATTAGCTACGTAAAGTGATCAATCTACACTGGTCATGAGTGTTCATTGAGTAAAGGGGTATAAATAAAGCATAATGAATGGCATCGCGCAGTTTGGGTTTGATTTGATTACTTTGAGGCTTTGTCGTAGCTATTTGGGTATTAAATTTTGTCACAATATAGAAAACGTTGAGCTAGGTTTACTTGGGCGTTGGATTCGTGTACTCTCAACTCTAAATCCAAAGTTACGTACGATTTACTGCGGACATGAAAAGTTGATCAGCTAGTTGAAATGATCATTCTAAACTAAGCATTGGTGCTCATTGAGGGAAGAGTTACAAATGAAGCATAATGCATAGCATCACGCCGTTTGGGATAGATTGTACTACTTGGAGGCGTTTTCGTAGCTTTTTCATTCTCAAATTTTGTCACAATATAGAAAATTCATCTAGTTTACTGTGAGGGTTGGGTTCATGTCGTTCAGAACTCTAAATCAAATGTTACGGACGATTTAGTGCGGACATATATCGTTTATCGGCCAGTAAAAATAATCATTATAAATTGATCGTTGCTGCTCCTTGAGTAAAGGTTTATAAATGAAGCATAACGCATGCTATCACGCAGTTTGGATACATTGGATTATTAGGAGACTTTGTCATAGCTCTTTTAGTCTAAAATTTTTTCACAATATAGAAAATTGAGCTACCTTAACATGGACGTTGGATTCATGCATTTTGAGATCTAAATCAAAAGTTATAGATGATTTAGTGCACACATGTCAAGTTGATCAGTTACGTAAAATGATCAATCTAAACTCATCATTAGTGTTCATTGAGTAAAGGGGTATATATGAAGCATAATGAATGGCATCACGCAGTTTGGGTTTGATTGGATTACTTGGAGGCTTTGTCATAGCTATTTCGGTAATAACTTTTGTCACAATATAGAAAATTGAGCTAGGTTTACTTGGGCGTTAGAGTCGTGTACTCTCAACTCTTAATCCAAAGTTACGTATGATTTATTGTGGACCTGAAAACTTGATCAGCTAGTTGAAATCATCATTCTAAACTAATCATTGGTGTTCATGGATGGAATAATTACAAATGATGCATAATGCATGTCATCACGCAGTTTGGGATATATTGTATTACTTAGAGGCGTTCTCGTAGGTTTTTCAGTCTCAAATTGAGCTAGCTTAATGTGGGTGTTGGATTCATGTCGTTCTGAACTCTAAATCAAAAGTTACGGATGATTTAATGCGGACATGTAAAGTTTATCGGCCAGTTAAAGTGATCATTCTTAACTGGTCATTGGTACTCCTTGATTAACGCCTTATAAATGAAGCATAAGGCATGCTACCACGCAGTTTGTGATACATTGGATCAATTGGAGGATTTGTTATAGCTCTTTTAGTCTAAAATTGTTTCACAATATAAAAAATTTATCTACCTTAATGCGGGCATTGGATTCATGTCATTTTGAGCTCTAAATATAAAGTTAAAGACGATTTTGTGCGGGCATGTCAAGTTGATCAGCTACTTAAAATGATCATTGGTGCTCATTGAGTAAAGGTGTAGAAATGAAGCATAATGCATGGCATCACGCAGTTTGGGTTTGATTAGATTACTTGGAGGCTTTGTCGTAGCTATTTCGGCCATAAATTTTATCACAACATAGAAAATTGAGCTAGCTTTACTTAGGCATTGGATTTGTGTACTCTCAACTCTAAATCAAAAGTTACGGACGATTTACTGCAGACATGACAAGTTGATCACCTAGTTAAAATGATCTTTCTAAACTAATCATTGGTGCTCGTTGCTGAAAGAATTACAAATGAAGCATAATGTATGGCATCACACATTTTTAGATAGATTGTATTACTTGGAGGCGTTGTCGCAGCTTTTTCTGTATCAAATTTTGTCACAATATATAATATTGAGGTAGCTTTACTTGGACGTTGGATTCGTGTACTCTCAACTCTAAATCCAAAGTTAAAGACGATTTACTGAGGACATGACATGTTGATCAGCTAGTTGAAATGATCTTTCTAAACTAATCATTGGTGCTCATTGAGGAAAAATTTACAAATGAAGCATAATGCATGGCATCACTCAGTTTGGGATATATTGTATTACTTGGAGGCGTTCTCGTAGGATTTTCAGTCTCAAATTGAGCTAGCTTAACGTGCATTCAGGTAGCTTTACTTAGGCGTTGGATTCTTGTACTCTCAATTCTAAATCAAAGTTACGGACCATTTACAGCGGACATGACAAGTTGATAACCTAGTTGAAATGATCATTGTAAACTAATCATTGGTGCTCATTGACGGAAGAGTTACAAATGAAGCATAATGCATGACATAACGTAGTTTGGGATAGATTGTATTACTTGGAGGCGTTGTTGTAGCTTTTTGATTCCCAAATTTTGTCACAATATAGCTTAATGTGAGAGTTGGATTTAGGCCGTTTTGAACTTGAAATCAAAAGTTACGGACGATTTAGTGTGGACATATAAAGTTTATCGGCCAGTTAAAATGATCATTCTAAATTGATTGTTAGTGCTCCTTGTGTAAAGGGTTATAAATGAACCATAATACATGCTATCACGCAGTTTGGATACATTGGATTACTAGGAGTTTTGGCATAGCTCTTTTAGTTTAAAATTTTATCACAATATTGGAAATTGAGCTATCTTTACGCGGGCGTTGGATTCATGTCATTTTGAGATCTAAATCAAAAGTTAAAGATGAATTAGTGCGTACATGTCAAGTTGATCAGCTACGTAAAATGATCATTCTAAACTGATAAATAGTGGTCATTGAGTAAAGGGGTATAAATGAAGCATAATGAATGGCATCACACTGTTTGGGTTTTATTGGATTACTTGGAGGCTTTGTCGTAGCTATTTCTGTCTAAAATTTTTTCACAATATAGAAAATTTAGGTAGCTTTACTTGGGCACTGGATTCGTGTACTCTTAACTCTAAATCAAAAATTACAGACCATTTACTGTGGACATGACAAGTTGAGCAGATAGTTGACATGGTCATTCTAAACTAATCATTGGTGCTCATTGAGGGAAGAATTACAAATGAAGCCTAATGCATGGCATCATACAGGGATAGATTGTTTTAATTGGAGGCGTTCTTGTACATTTTTCAGTCTCAAATTGAGCTAGTTTAACGTAGGTGTTGGATTCATGTCGTTCTGAACTCTAAATCAAAAGTTACGGACGATTTATTGCGGACATGTAAAGTTTATCGGCCAGTTAAAGTGATCATTATAAGCTGGTCATTGGTGCTCCTTGAGTAAATGCTTATAAATGAAGCATAATGCATGCTATCACGCTGTTTGGGATACATTGGATTACATGGAGTGTTTGTCATAGCTGTTTTAGTCTAAAAGTTTTTCGCAATATAGAAAATTGAGCTATCTTAACGCATGCATTGGATTCATGTCGTTTTGAACTCTAAATCAAAAGTTAAAGATGATTCAGTGCGTACATGTCAAGTTGATCAGCTACGTAAAATGATCATTCTAAACTGATAATTGATGTTCATCAGTAAAGGGGTATAAATGAAGCATAATGAATGGAATCACACAGTTTGGGTTTGATTGGATTACTTGGAGGCTTTGTCATAGCTATATCGGTCTTAAATTGTGTCATAATATAGAAAATTGAGGTAGCTTTTCTTGGGTGTTGGATTCGTGTACTGTCAATTCTAAATCAAAAGTTACGAACGATTTACTACGGACATGACAAGTTGATCAGCTAGTTAAAATGATCATTCTAAAGTAATCATTTGTGCCACTGAGGGAAGAATTACAAATGAAGCATAATGCATGGTATCACGCAGTTGGGGTTAGATTGTATTACTTGCAGGCGTTCTTGTAGGTTTTTCAGTCTCAAATCCTTTCACAATATTGAATATTCACCTAGCTTAACGTGAGAGTTGGATTCAAGTCGTTCTGAACTCTAAATTAAAAGTTACAAACGATTTAGTGCGGACATGTAAAGTTTATCGACCAGTTAAAATGATCATTCTAAATTAATCGTTTGTGCTCCCAGTGTAAAGGCTTATAAATGAAGCATAACGCATGCTATCACACAGTTTGGATACATTGGATTACCTGGAGGCTTTGTCATAGCTCTTTTAGACTAAATGTTTTTCACAATATAGAAAATTGAGCTACCTTAACGCGGGCGTTGGATTCATGTCATTTTGAGATCTAAATCAAAAGTTAAAGATGATTTAGTGCGTATATTTCAAGCTGATCAGTTATGTAAAATGATCATTCTAAACTCACCATTGGTGTTCATTGAGTAAAGGGGGTATAAATGAAGCATAATGAATGGCATCATGCAGTTTGGGTTTGATTGGATTACTTTGTGGATTTTTCATAGCTATTTCGGTCTTAAATTTTGTCACAATATAGAAAATTGAGGTAGCTTTACTTGGCCGTTGGATTCGTGTACTCTCAACTCTAAATCAAAAGTTACGGACGATTTACAGCGGAAATGACAAGTTGATCAGCTAGTTGAAATGATCATTCGAAACGAATTATTGGTGCTCACTGAGGGAAGAATTACAAATGAAGCATAATGCATTGTATCACGCAGTTTGGGTTAGATTGTATTACTTGGAGGCGTTCTCATAGGTTTTTGAGTCTCAAATCCTTTCGCAATATAAATATTTAGCTAGCTTAACGTTGGATTTGGATTCATGTCGTTCGGAACTCTAAATTAAAATTTACGGACGATTTAGTGCAGACATGTAAAGTTTATCGACTAGTTAAAATGATTTTTCTAAATTGATCGTTTGTGCTCCCTGAGTAAAGGCTTATAAATGAAGCATAACGCATGCTATCACTCAGTTTTGATAGATTGGATTACCTGGAGGCTTTGTCATTGAGCTTTTAGTCTAAAATTTTTTCACAATATAGAAAATTGAACTACCTTAATGCGGGTGTTGGATTCATGTCATTTTGAGCTCTAAATCAAAAGTTAAAGATGATTTAGTGCGTACATGTCAAGTTGATCAGCTACGTAAAATGATCATTCTAAACTGATCATTGATGTTCATTGAGTAAAGGGGGTATAAATGAAGCATAATGAATGGCATCACGCAGTTTGGGTTTGATTGGATTACTTGGAGGCTTTGTCGTAGCTATTTCGGTCTTAAATTTTGTCACAATATAGAAAATTTAGGTAGCTTTACTTGGGCGTTGGATTCATGTACTCTCAACTCTAAATCAAAAGTTTTGGACCATTTACAATTGACATGACAAGTTGATCACCTAATTGAAATGATCATTCTAAACTAACCATTGGTGCTCAATGAGGGAAGAACTACAAATGCAGCATAATGTATGGCATCATGCTGTTTGGGATAGATTGTATTACTTGGAGGCGTTGTCGTAGCTTTTTCATTCTCAAATTTTGTCACAATATAAAAAACTCAGCTAGCTTAACGTGAGAGTTAAATTCATGTCGTATTGAACTCTAAATCAAAAGTTACAGATGAATTAGTGCGGAAAAAAAAAGTTTATCTGCGAGTTAAAATGATCATTCTAAATCGATCGTTGGTGCTCCTTGAGTAAATGCTTATAAATGAAGCACAACGCATGCCATCACACAGTTTGGATACATTAGATTACCAGGAAGCTTTGTCATAGCTCTTCTAGTCTAAATGTTTTTCACAATATAGAAAATTGAGCTACCTTAATGCGGGCGTTGGATTCATATCATTTTGAGATCTAAATCAAAATTTAAAGATGATTTAGTGTGTACATGTCAAGTTGATCAACTGTGTAAAATGATCATACTAAACTGATCATTAAAGTTCATTGAGTAAAGGGGTATAAATGAAGCATAATGAATGGAATCACACAGTTTGGGTTTGATTGGATTACTTGGAGGCTTTGCCATAGCTATATCGGTCTTAAATTGTGTCATAATATAGAAAATTGAGGTAGCTTTTCTTGGCCGTTGGATTCGTGTACTGTCAATTCTAAATCAAAAGTTACGAACGATTTACTACGGACATGACAAGTTGATCAGCTAGTTAAAATGATCATTCTAAAGTAATCATTGGTGCCACTGAGGGAAGAATTACAAATGAAGCATAATGCATGGTATCACGCAGTTGGGGTTAGATTGTATTACTTGCAGGCGTTCTTGTAGGTTTTTCAGTCTCAAATCCTTTCACAATATTGAATATTCACCTAGCTTAACGCGAGAGTTGGATTCAAGTCGTTCTGAACTCTAAATTAAAAGTTACAAACGATTTAGTGCGGACATGTAAAGCTTATCGACCAGTTAAAATGATCATTCTAAATTAATCGTTTGTGCTCCCAGTGTAAAGGCTTATAAATGAAGCATAACGCATGCTATCACACAGTTTGGATACATTGGATTACCTGGAGGCTTTGTCATAGCTCTTTTAGACTAAATGTTTTTCACAATATAGAAAATTGAGCTACCTTAACGCGGGCGTTGGATTCATGTCATTTTGAGATCTAAATCAAAAGTTAAAGATGATTTAGTGCGTATATTTCAAGCTGATCAGTTATGTAAAATGATCATTCTAAACTCACCATTGGTGTTCATTGAGTAAAGGGGGTATAAATGAAGCATAATGAATGGCATCATGCAGTTTGGGTTTGATTGGATTACTTTGTGGATTTTTCATAGCTATTTCGGTCTTAAATTTTGTCACAATATAGAAAATTGAGGTAGCTTTACTTGGCCGTTGGATTCGTGTACTCTCAACTCTAAATCAAAAGTTACGGACGATTTACAGCGGAAATGACAAGTTGATCAGCTAGTTGAAATGATCATTCGAAACGAATTATTGGTGCTCACTGAGGGAAGAATTACAAATGAAGCATAATGCATTGTATCACGCAGTTTGGGTTAGATTGTATTACTTGGAGGCGTTCTCATAGGTTTTTGAGTCTCAAATCCTTTCGCAATATAAATATTTAGCTAGCTTAACGTTGGATTTGGATTCATGTCGTTCGGAACTCTAAATTAAAATTTACGGACGATTTAGTGCAGACATGTAAAGTTTATCGACTAGTTAAAATGATTTTTCTAAATTGATCGTTTGTGCTCCCTGAGTAAAGGCTTATAAATGAAGCATAACGCATGCTATCACTCAGTTTTGATAGATTGGATTACCTGGAGGCTTTGTCATTGAGCTTTTAGTCTAAAATTTTTTCACAATATAGAAAATTGAACTACCTTAATGCGGGTGTTGGATTCATGTCATTTTGAGCTCTAAATCAAAAGTTAAAGATGATTTAGTGCGTACATGTCAAGTTGATAAGCTACGTAAAATGATCATTCTAAACTGATCCTTGATGTTCATTGAGTAAAGGGGGTATAAATGAAGCATAATGAATGGCATCACGCAGTTTGGGTTTGATTGGATTACTTGGAGGCTTTGTCGTAGCTATTTCGGTCTTAAATTTTGTCACAATATAGAAAATTTAGGTAGCTTTACTTGGGCGTTGGATTCATGTACTCTCAACTCTAAATCAAAAGTTTTGGACCATTTACAATTGACATGACAAGTTGATCACCTAATGGAAATGATCATTCTAAACTAACCATTGGTGCTCAATGAGGGAAGAACTACAAATGCAGCATAATGTATGGCATCATGCTGTTTGGGATAGATTGTATTACTTGGAGGCGTTGTCGTAGCTTTTTCATTCTCAAATTTTGTCACAATATAAAAAACTCAGCTAGCTTAACGTGAGAGTTAAATTCATGTCGTATTGAACTCTAAATCAAAAGTTACAGATGAATTAGTGCGGACAAAAAAAGTTTATCTGCGAGTTAAAATGATCATTCTAAATCAATTGTTGGTGCTCCTTGAGTAAATGCTTATAAATGAAGCACAACGCATGCCATCACACAGTTTGGATACATTAGATTACCAGGAAGCTTTGTCATAGCTCTTCTAGTCTAAATGTTTTTCACAATATAGAAAATTGAGCTACCTTAATGCGGGCGTTGGATTCATATCATTTTGAGATCTAAATCAAAATTTAAAGATGATTTAGTGTGTACATGTCAAGTTGATCAACTGTGTAAAATGATCATACTAAACTGATCATTAAAGTTCATTGAGTAAAGGGGTATAAATGAAGCATAATGAATGGAATCACACAGTTTGGGTTTGATTGGATTACTTGGAGGCTTTGTCATAGCTATATCGGTCTTAAATTGTGTCATAATATAGAAAATTGAGGTAGCTTTTCTTGGGCGTTGGATTCGTGTACTGTCAATTCTAAATCAAAAGTTACGAACGATTTACTACGGACATGACAAGTTGATCAGCTAGTTAAAATGATCATTCTAAAGTAATCATTGGTGCCACTGAGGGAAGAATTACAAATGAAGCATAATGCATGGTATCACGCAGTTGGGGTTAGATTGTATTACTTGCAGGCGTTCTTGTAGGTTTTTCAGTCTCAAATCCTTTCACAATATTGAATATTCACCTAGCTTAACGTGAGAGTTGGATTCAAGTCGTTCTGAACTCTAAATTAAAAGTTACAAACGATTTAGTGCGGACATGTAAAGTTTATCGACCAGTTAAAATGATCATTCTATATTAATCGTTTGTGCTCCCAGTGTAAAGGCTTATAAATGAAGCATAACGCATGCTATCACACAGTTTGGATACATTGGATTACCTGGAGGCTTTGTCATAGCTCTTTTAGACTAAATGTTTTTCACAATATAGAAAATTGAGCTACCTTAACGCGGGCGTTGGATTCATGTCATTTTGAGATCTAAATCAAAAGTTAAAGATGATTTAGTGCGTATATTTCAAGCTGATCAGTTATGTAAAATGATCATTCTAAACTCACCATTGGTGTTCATTGAGTAAAGGGGGTATAAATGAAGCATAATGAATGGCATCATGCAGTTTGGGTTTGATTGGATTACTTTGTGGATTTTTCATAGCTATTTCGGTCTTAAATTTTGTCACAATATAGAAAATTGAGGTAGCTTTACTTGGCCGTTGGATTCGTGTACTCTCAACTCTAAATCAAAAGTTACGGACGATTTACAGCGGAAATGACAAGTTGATCAGCTAGTTGAAATGATCATTCGAAACGAATTATTGGTGCTCACTGAGGGAAGAATTACAAATGAAGCATAATGCATTGTATCACGCAGTTTGGGTTAGATTGTATTACTTGGAGGCGTTCTCATAGGTTTTTGAGTCTCAAATCCTTTCGCAATATAAATATTTAGCTAGCTTAACGTTGGATTTGGATTCATGTCGTTCGGAACTCTAAATTAAAATTTACGGACGATTTAGTGCAGACATGTAAAGTTTATCGACTAGTTAAAATGATTTTTCTAAATTGATCGTTTGTGCTCCCTGAGTAAAGGCTTATAAATGAAGCATAACGCATGCTATCACTCAGTTTTGATAGATTGGATTACCTGGAGGCTTTGTCATAGAGCTTTTAGTCTAAAATTTTTTCACAATATAGCAAATTGAACTACCTTAACGCGGGTGTTGGATTCATGTCATTTTGAGCTCTAAATCAAAAGTTAAAGATGATTTAGTGCATACATGTCAAGTTGATCAGCTACGTAAAATGATCATTCTAAACTGATCATTGATGTTCATTGAGTAAAGGGGGTATAAATGAAGCATAATGAATGGCATCACGCAGTTTGGGTTTGATTGGATTACTTGGAGGCTTTGTCGTAGCTATTTCGTGTAAGAATATTGAGATTATAGAGGAGAAATGTGAAGAATTGAATCTGAAAACTCAAAGAGAAGTATATGAGAAATGACTTAGACTTATGGAGAAGAATCTCCTAAGAGTATATTATACATTGAGTCTTTACAGCCCTTTTATAGAGGATTTACAATGTGAACACAAAAGAAAACGAATTCAAACTTGTGGATGAGTTTGAATAGAGGAGGAGCCTGTCAACAACCAATGAGAAGAGAGGAGACAGCATGGGCATGACTGTTTGGTGTGGTTGCCAAGACTGTGTGCAGCATGGGCATGACTGTTTGGTGTGGTTGCCAAGACTGTGTGCAGCATGGGCATGACTTTTTCACCTTGATTCTTCTCCCAAGGTAGCTATTTAACCATTTCAACCATGTGGTTAATAATAACCCATCCTTTTTCATTTCCCTTGTTATTCAAACTGAATTTTCGTGCTCACACTTGCCTTGTAGGTCAAGATAGGTCTTATTTGATTTTCCTATGTCAATACTCCCCCTCAAGCTAAAGACTTTGGAATCACCCTAAAGTCTTAAGCTTGGGAACCCAAGGCAACACCTCATTAAAAACCTTATTAAGGAAAACCACTTGGGACAAAACCTTAATAAGGGAAAAAGAGTGTGCTGCTCTTGGATTAGGAGACCTTTGATCATGGGTGTGATAAATCAACAAGCCCAAGTTTGCTAAAGATGTTCTTGCAAACTTTGAGACTTGCTGCCTTTGTGAAGATGTCAGCTAGTTGGTCTTCACTCCTTGTATAACATGGCAGAATGGTTCCATCTTGAACTTTCTCCCTAACCTTATGGCAGTCGATCTCTATGTGCTTGGTCCTCTCGTGAAACACTGAGTTTGAAGCTATGTGAATGGCTGCCTGATTATCACAATGGAAGGTAATTGGCCCTGGTTGTGCAATACCGAAATCTTTCAAGAGTGCTTTGAGCCAAGTTACTTCATTTGTCAGCTTCCTCATAGCCCTATATTCTGCTTCAGCACTAGAACATGATACCACCTTCTGCTTCTTAGTCTTCCAAGTGACTAAGTTCCCACCAACGAAGGTGCAATACCCAGTGGTTGATTTCCTATCCACCCTATCACCAGCCCAATCCGCATCACAATACCCGACAATCTCAGTGTTCCCATTCTTGCCCATCCATATACCTTGACCAGGAGATTCCTTTGATGTATCTAAGGATCCTTTCTACCATGCTCCAATGATATACAGTAGGCTTTTGCATATGTTGACTTACTTGATTCACAGCAAAACACAAGTCTGGTCGTGTGAGGGTGAGGTAGATCAGCTTCCCAACTAGTCTCCTATACTGAGAAACATCCTTAAATAACTCATCAGCTTTCTCCCCCTTTCCGTTGACCTTGTAGCCATCTTCAAGAGGAGTTTTGGCCGGTTTAGCCCCAAGCTTTCCCGTGTCTGTCAACAGATCAAGAGCATACTTTCTTTGGGATAGAAAGAGCCCTTCTTGAGACCGACACACTTCAATACCCAAGAAGTACTTCAACTCTCCAAGATCCTTGATGTCAAATGATCTGTTTAAGAAGGCCTTTGTGGACTGAATTCCTTCCTTATCATCTCCTGTGATGATAAGGTCATCCACATAAACCAAGACCGCCACGATTCCTTTGGAGTTTTGACGAGTGAACAAAGTATGATCTGAATGGGATTTCCTAAACCCATTATCAGTAAGTGTGGAGCTTAATTTGTGATACCAGGCCCTTGGTGACTGCTTCAACCCATATATTGCCTTCCTAAGTCTTAGAACCTGTCCCTCTTTGCAAAAATCTTCAAGGCCTGGTGGTGGAGTCATATACACTTCCTCTTCAAGTTCTCCTTGTAGGAATGCGTTCTTGACATCCATTTGCCATAAGTCCCAGTCAGATTCGTAGCTAGTGAAAGAACAAACCTTACAGTGTGTAGCTTAGCCACCGGTGCAA
>JAEVFF010001215.1:0-105449 GCA_018901945.1 Pugionium dolabratum | reverse complement strand
CTAGCCGATCAATTTGACATCTCCGCACTAAATTGTCTGTAACTTTTGATTTAGAGCTCACAATGACACGAATCCAAAGTGCATGTTAAGGTAGGTCAATTTTCTATATTTTGACAAAATTATATATAGAAATATAGACAACAAAGCGTCCAAGTAATCCAATCTATCCCAAGCTGCGGGATGTCATGCATTATGCTTCCTTTGTAAGCTTTTAATCAATGAGCACCAATGATTAGTTAAGAATGATCATTTTAACTCCCTGATAAACTTGTCATGTACGCACTACATCATCCGTAACTTTTGATTTAGAGCTCCAAATGACATGAATTCAACGCGCACTTTAACTAGCTAAATTTTGTATATTGTGACAAAATTTGAGACATAAATAGATACGACAAAGCGTCTAAGCGTCTATGCGTCTATGCCCACGTTAAGCTAGATATATTTTCTATATTTTGACCAAATTTAATAGAGAAGTAGAGACGACAAAGCGTCCAAGCAATCTAATCTATCCCAAACTGTGTGATGCCATTCGTTAGACTTCATTTATAAGCCTTTACTTAATGAGCAACATTGATCAGTTTATAATGATCACTTTAACTGGCCGATCAACTTGA
The DNA here is from genome assembly GCA_018901945.1 of Pugionium dolabratum. Lineage (NCBI taxonomy): Eukaryota > Viridiplantae > Streptophyta > Magnoliopsida > Brassicales > Brassicaceae > Pugionium > Pugionium dolabratum. The sequence continues at coordinate 104,832 of JAEVFF010001215.1, read as the reverse complement.
CATGTACGAACTAAAACGTCCGTAACTTTTGATTTAGAGCTCAATAACACACGAATGAAATGCTCACGTTAATCTAGCTCAATTTTCTATATTGTAACAAAATTTGAGACAGAAATAAATACGACAAAGCGTCTGAGTAATCCAATCATTATGAACTGCGTAATGCCATGCATTATGCTTCATTTATAAGCCTTTACTTAATGAGCAACAATGATCAGTTTAGAATGATAACTTTAACTGGCTGATCAACTTGACATGTCCGCACTAAATCGTGTGTGGCTTTTTGATTTAGAGCTCATAATGACACAAATCCAGTACCCACGTTAATCTAGCTCAATTTTCTGTATTTTTACAAGTTTATAGAGACAAATAGAGACAAGAAAGCGTCCAAGTAATCCAATCAACCCTGAACTGTGTGGTGCCATGCATTATGCTTCAGTTATAAGCTTTTTATCAATGAGCAACAATGATCAGCTAAGAATGATCATTCAACTGGCTGATGAACTTGACATGTCCGCACTAAGTAGTCCATAACTTTTGATTTATAGCTCATAATGACACGAACCCAATGCCCACGTTAACCTAGATCAATTTGTTATATTGTGACAAAATTTGGGACAAAAAAGATATATGACAAAGCGTTCAAGTAATCCAATCTGTTCCAAACTGCGTGATGCCATGCATTCTGCTTCATTATAAGCCTTTACTCAATGAGCACCAATGATCGGAAGAATGATCATTTTAACTGGCCGATCAACTTGACATCTCCACACTAAATCGTCCATAATTTTTGATTTAGAGCTGAGAATGACACGAATCCAAAGCCCACGATACGCTAGGTCAATTTTCTATATATTAACAAAATTATAGACGGAAATAGAGACGAAAAAAGTTCAAAGTAATCTAATCTATCCCAAACGGCGTGATACCAAGCATTATGCTTCATTTGTAAGCTTTTAATCAATGTGCACCAATGATCAGTTAAGAATGATCATTTTAACTCGCCGATAAACTTGACATGTGCACACTAAATGATGTGTAACTTTTTATTTAGAGCTCCGAATGAGAAGAATCCAATGGCCACGTAAAGCTAGCTCAATTTTGTATATAGTGACTAAATTTTAGACGGAAATAGATACGATAAAGCATCCAAGTAATCCAATCTATTCTGAACTACGTGATGCCATGCATTATGCTTCATTTACAAGCCTTTACTTAATGAGTACCAATGATCAGTTTAGAATGATCAAATTAGAATGATCACCTTTACAGGCCGATCAACTTGACATTTCCGCATTAAATCGTCGACATCTTTTAATTTAGACCTCAGAATGACACTAAAACAGTGCCAACTTAAAGCTAGTTCAATATTTTATATAGAGACAAAATTAGATACAGAAATAGATACGGCAAATCGTCTAAGTAATCAAATATATCCAGAACTGCATGATGTTCAGAATTTTGCATCATTTATAAACCTTTTAATCAATGAGCACCAATGATCAGTTATGAATGATCATTTTAATTGGCCAATCAACTTGACATGTCCGCTGTAAATCATTTGTAACTTTTGATTTAGAGCTCCGAATGACACGAATATGACAAAAATGTCCAAGTAATCCAATCTATTCCAAATTGCGTTATGAATACAAATGATCAGTTTAGAATGGTCACTTTAACTGGCCGATCAACTTGACATTTCCGCACTAAATCGTCTGTAATTTTTTATTTAAAGCTTAGAATGACATGAATTTAATGCCAACTTAAAGCTATTTCAATATTTTATATAAAGAGAAATTTGGAGACAAAAATAGATACCATAAAGCATCTAAGTAATCCAATATATCCCAAACTACGTGATGCTCTGCATTATGCTTCATTTATAAGCCTTTACTCAATAAGCAACAATAATCAGTGTAGAATGATCGTTTTAATTGGCCAATAAAGTTGACATGTCTGAACTAAATTGTCCATTACTTTTATTTTTAGCTCATATTGACACGAATCCAATGCCCACGTTAAGCTAGATCAATTTGTCATATTATGACAAAATTTGGGACAAAAATAGATACGACAAAGGGTCCAAGTAATCCAATCTATCCTAAACTATCTGATACCATGCATTATGCTTCATTTATAAGCATTTACTCAATGAGTACCAATGATCAAAAGAATGATCTTTTTAACTACCCGATCAACTTGACATGTCTGCACTAAATTGTCCATAACTTTTGATGTAGAGCTCAAAATGACACGAATCCAATGCCAACTTAAAGCTAGTTCAATTTTTTATATAGAGACAAAATTAGAGACATAAATAGATACGACAAAGCATTTAAGAAATCCAATCTATCCAGAACTGCGTGATGCTCTGCATTTTGCATCATTTATAATCCTTTACTCAATGAGCACCAATTATAAGTTTAGAATGATCATTTTAACTGGGCGATCAACTTGACATGTCCACACTAAATCGTATGTAACTCTTGATTTAGAGCTCAGAATGACACGAATTCAATGTCCACGTTAAGATAGCTCAATTTTGTACATTGTGACAAAATTTGAGACAGAAATATATACGACAAAGCGTCCAAGTAATTCAATCTATCCCTAGCTGCGTGATGCCATGCATTATGCTTCATTTATAAGCATTTACTTAATGAGCACCAATGATCAGTTTATAATGATCACTTTAACTGGCTGATCAACTTGACATTTCCGCACTAAATCGTTCGTAAATTTTGATTTAGAGCTCAGAACTACATGAATCCAATGCCCACGTTAAGGTAGCTCAATTTTCTGTATATTGACAAAATTATAGACACAAATAGAGAAAACAAAGCGTCCAAGTAATCTAATCTATCCCGAACGGCATGATGCCATGCATTATGCTTCATTTATTAGCATTTTATCAATGAGCACCAATGATCAGTTAAGAATGATCATTTTAACTGGAAGATGAACTTGACATGTTCGCACTAAATCGCCTGTAACATTTGATTTAGAGCTCCGAATGACACGAATCCAATGCCCACGTTAAACTAGCTTAATTTTTTATATTGTGACAAAATTGGAGGCAAAAATAGATATCACAAAGAGTCCAAGTAATCCAATCTATCCCAAACTGCTTGATGCTCTGCATTTTGCATCATTTATAAACTTTTACTCAATAAGAACCAATGATCAGTTTAGAAAGATCATTTTAACTAGCCGATCAATTTGAAATGTTTGCACAAAATCGTACATAAATTTTGATTTATAGCTCATAATGACACGAATCCGATGCCCATGTTAAGCTAGCTCAATTTGCCATATTGTGACAAAATTTGGGACAAAAATTAATATGAAAAAGCATCCAAGTAATCGAATTTATCCCAAACTGCGTGATACCATGTATTATGATTCATTTATAAGCCTTTACTCAGTGAGCACCAATGATCGGAAGATTGATCATTTTTACTGGCCGATCAACTTTACATGTACGCACTAAATCATCCCTAACTTTTGATTAAAAGCTTATAATGACACGAATCCAATGCCAACTTTAAGGTAGTTCAATTTTTTATATAAATACAAAATTAGAGACAGAAATAGATACGATAAAGTGTCTAAGTAATCCAATCTATCCAAAACTGTGTGATGCTTTGCATTTTGCATCATTTATAAGCCTTTATTCAATGAGCACCAATGATCAGTTTAGAACTCGCCGATCAACTTTACATATCCGCACTAAATCATCCGTAACTTTTGATTTAGAGCTCTAAATGACACGAATCCAATGCCCACGTTAAGCTAGCTCAAATTTCTATGTTGTGACAAAATTTGAGAGAGAAATAGACATGACAAAGCGTCCAAGTAATCCAATCAATCCCAAACTGCGTGATGCCATGCATTATAAATTATTTATAAGCCTTTACTCTATGAGCACCAATGATCAGTTAAAAATGTTCATTTCAACTGGTCGATCAACTTAACATGTCCGCACTTAATCGTCCAAACTTTTGATTTAGAGCTCCAAATGACCCGAATCCAATGCCCACGTTAAGCTAGCTCAATTTTCTATATTTTGAAAAAATTATAGACAGAAATAGAGATGAAAAAGAGTCCAAGTAATCCAATCTATCCCATGCTGCATGATTCCTTGCATTATGCTTCATTTGTAAGCTTTTAATCAATGAGCACCAATGATCAGTTAAGATTGATCATTTTAACTGGCCGATCACGTTGATATGTCCGCACTAAATCATCCGTAACTTATGATTTAGAGGTGTGAATTACACAAATCCAATGCCCACGTTAAACTAGCTCAATTTTCTATATTGTGACAAAATTGGAGACATTAATAGATTCAAGAAAGCGTCCAAGTAATACGATCTATCCCAAACTGTTTGATGTCATGCCTTATACTTTATTTATAAGCATTTACTCAATGAGCAGCAAGAATTAGTTTAGAATATCACTTTAACTAGCCGATCAACTTGACATGTACACACTAAATCGTCTGTAACTTTTGATTTAGAGTTCGGAATTACACGAATCCAATGCCCACGTGAAACCAGCTCAATTTTTTATATGTTGAAAAAATTGGGGATAGAAATAGAGACGACAAAACATCCAAGTAATCCAATCTATACCAAAATGCTTGATGACATGCTTTATGCTTCATTTATAAGCCATCACTCAATGAGGACCACTGATCAGTTTAGAATGATAACTTTAACTAGCCGATCAACTTTACATGTCCGCATTAACTCATCCGTAACTTTTGATTTAGGGCTTAGAAACACACAAATCAAATGCCCACGTTAACCTAGCTCAATTTTCTATATTGTAAAAAATTTTGAGACAGAAATAGATACGACAAAGCGTCCAAGTAATCCAATCTATCCAAAACTGTACGATGTCATGCATTATGCTTCATTTATAAGCCTTTAGTCAGTGAGCACCAGTGGTCAGTTTAGAATGATAACTTTAACTGGCTGATCAACTTGACATGTCCGCACTAAATCATCTATAACTTTTGATTTAGAGCTCAGAATGGCTCGAATCTATCCCGAACTGCGTGATATCATGAATTATGCTTCGTTTATTAGCATTTACTCCATGAGCCCCAGTGATCAGTAATGAATGATCATTCTAACTTGCCACTAGACTTCACATGTCCACATTAAATCGTCCGTAACTTTTGATTTAGAGCTCAGAATAATGCGAATCGAATGCCCATATTAAGCTAGCTCAATTTTCCATATTTTGACAAAATTATAAACTTAAATAGAGACGACAAAGGATCCAAGTAATCCAATATATCCAAAACTGTGTGATTTTATGCATTATGCTTCATTTATAAGCCTTTACTCAATGAGCACCAATGATCAGTTTAGAATGATCACTTTCACTGGCCGATCAACTTAACATGACCGCACTAAATCGTCTGTAACTTACGATTTAGAGCTGAGAATGACATGAATCCAATGCTTCGACAAGTCCTCCAAGTAATCAAATCTATCCAAAATTACGTTATGACATGCATTATGCTTCAGTTATAAGCGTTTACTCAATGAGCACCAATGATCAGTTTAGAAATAGATACGAAAAAGCGTTCAAGTAATCCAATATAACCAAAACTGGGTGATGCCACGAATTATGCTTCATTTAAAAGCTTTTACTCAATGAGCACCAACAATCAATTTAGAATGATCACTTTAATTGGCCAATCAACTTGACAAGTCTGCACTAAATCGTCTGTAACTATTGATTTAGAGCTCAGAATGACATGAATATGGTGCCCACGTTAAGCTGGCTCAACTTTTTATATCGTGACAAAGTTTGAGATAGAAATCGATACAACAAAGCATCCAAATAATCCAATATATTCTGAACTTTGCGATGCTCTGCATTATGCTTCATTTATAAGCGTTTACTCAATAAGCACCAATGATCAGTTAAGAATGATCATTTAAGCATGACTATCAACTTGACATATCCGCACTAAATCGTATGTAACTTATGATTTAGAGCTCATATTGACACGAATCCAATTTCCACGTTAAACTAGCTCAATTTTTTATATTGTGACAAAGTTTGAGATATAAATAGATACGACAAAGCGTCCAAGTAATCAAATCTTTTCCGAATTGTGTGATGCATGCATAATATTTCATTTATAAGCCTTTACTCAGTGAGCACCAATAATCAGTTAAATATGATCATTTTAGCTGTACGATCAACTTGACATGTCCACAAGAAATCGTCCGTAACTTATGATTTAGAGCTTAGAGTGACATGAATCCAATGCCCATGTTAAGCTTACTCAATTTTCTATATTGTGACAAAATGTGAGACAGAAATAGATACGACAAAGCATCCAAGTATTCCAATCTATCTTGAACTGGGTGATGCCATGCATTATGCTTCATTTATAAGCCTTTACTCTATGGGAACCAATGATCAGTTAAGGATGATCATTTTAACTGGCCGACCAACTTGATATGCCTGCACTAAATCGTCCGTAACTTTTGATTTTGAGGTTCGAATGATACGAATCCAAGGCCCACCTTAAGCTGGCTCAATTTTCTATATTGTGACAAAATTTGAGACCCAAATAGATACAACAAAACATCCAAGTAATCAAATCTATCCTGGACAGCATGATGTCATGCATTATGCTTCATTTATAAGCCTTTACTCCATGAGCACCAATGATCAGTAAAGAATGATCATTTTAACTTGCTGATCAAATTGACATGTCCGCACCCAATCGTACGTAACTTTTGATTAAGAGCTCAAAATAACACGAATCCAATGCCCACATTAAGCTAGCTCAATTCTCTATATTTTGAAAAAAATAATAGATAGAAATAGATACGACAAAGCATCCAAGTAATCTATTCCATCCCGAAATGCGCGATGCCATGCATTATGTTTCATTTATAAGCCTTTACTCAATGAGAAACAATAATCAGTTAAGAATGATCATTTTAACTGACCAATGAACTTGACATATCCGCACTAAATCGTTGTTAACTTATCATTTAGAGCTCAGAATGACACGACTCCAATCCCACGTTAAGCTTACTCAATTTTCTATATTATGACCAAATTTGAGACATAAATACATACGACAAAGCATCCAAGTATTCCAACCTATCCCAAACTGGGTGATGTCATGTATTATACTTCATTTACAAGCCTTTACTCTATAGAAATAGAGATGTAAAGTTTCCAAGTAATACATCTTTTATAAGCGTTTACTTAATCTGCACCAATGATAAGTTCAGAATGATCACTTTAACTGGCAGATCAACTTGACATGTCCGCACTAAATCGTCTGTAACCTATTTTGAAAAAATTATAGACAGAATTAGAGACGACAATGCTTCCAACTAATCCAAGCTATCCCAAACTGCGTGATGCCATACATTATGCTTTATTTATAAGTTTTTAATCAATGAGCACCAATTATCAGTTAAAAATGGTCATTTTTAATTTCCAATCAACTTGACATATCCACACTAAATGGTGCGTAACTTTAGATTTAGAGCTGAGAAAGACATGAATCCAATGCCCACGTTAAGCTAGCTAAATTTTATATATTGTGACAAAATAGATACGACAAATTGTCCAAGTAATCCAATCTATCTCGAACTGCGTGATGCCATGCATTATGTTTCATTTATAAGCCTTTACTCAATGAGCACCAATGATAAGTTAAGAATTATCATTTTAACTGGCCGATCAACTTGACATGTATGCACTAAATCGTGCGTAACTTTTGATTTCGAGCTCAGAATGACACGAATCCAATGCCCATGTTAAACGAGCTCAATTTTCTATAATGTGACAAAATTTTGGACAGAAATAAATACGACAAAGCATCCAAGTAATCCAGTCTATCCCGTACTGCGTGATGCCATGCATTATGCTTCATTTATAAGCATTTACTCTATGGGCACCAATGATCAGTTAACATTGATCATTTTAACTGGCCGATCAACTTGAAATGTCCGCACTAAATAATTCGTAACTTTTGATTTAGAGCTTAGAATGACATGAATCTAATGCCCATGTTAAGCTTGCTCAATTTTCTATATTGTGACAAAATTTGAGACAGAAATAGATACGACAAAGCATCCAAGTATTCCAATCTATCCTGAACTGGGTGATGCCATGCATTATGCTTCATTTATAAGCCTTTACTCTATGGGAACCAATGATCAGTTAAGGATGATCATTTTAACTGGCTGACCAACTTGACATTTCTGCACTAAATTGTCCGCAACTTTTGATTTTGAGGTTCGAATGATACGAATCCAAGGCCCACCTTAAGCTGGCTCAATTTTCTATACTGTGACAAAATTTTAGACCCAAATAGATACAACAAAGCATCCAAGTAATCAAATCTATCCCAAACTGCGTGATGTCATGCATTATGCTTCATTTATAAGCCTTTATTCCATGAGCACCAATGATCAGTAAAGAATGATCATTTTAACTTGCTGATGAAATTGACATGGCCGCACCCAATCGTACGTAATTTTGATTAAGATCTCAGAATAACACGAATCCAATGGCCACATTAAGCTAGTTCAATTCTCTATATTTTGAAAAAATAATAGATAGAAATAGATGCGACAAAGCATCCAAGTAATCTAATCCATCCCGAAATGCGTGATGCCATGCATTATGTTTCATTTATAAGCCTTTACTCAATGAGCAACAATAATCAGTTAAGAATGATCATTTTAACTGACCAATGAACTTGACATATCCGCACTAAATCATTCGTAACTTATCATTTAGAGCTCAGAATGACACGAATCCAATGCCACGTTAAGCTTGCTCAATTTTCTATATTGTGACCAAATTTGAGACATAAATACATACGACAAAGCATCCAAGTATTCCAACCTATCCCAAACTGGGTGATGTCATGCATTATGCTTCATTTACAACCCTTTACTCTATAGAAATAGAGACGTAAAGTGTCCAAGTAATACATCTTTTATAAGCGTTTAGTTAATATGCACCAATGATAAGTTTAGAATGATCACTTTAACTGGTAGATCAACTTGACATGTCCGCACTAAATCGTCTGTAACCTATGATTTAAAGCTCAGAATAACACGAATCCAATGCCCATGTAAAGCTAGCTCAAAGTTCTATATTTTGAAAAAGTTATAGACAGAATTAGAGACGACAATGCTTCCAACTAATCCAAGCTATCCCAAACTGCGTGATGCCATACATTATGCTTTATTTATAAGTTTTTAATCAATGAGCACCAATTATCAGTTAAAAATGATTATTTTAAATTTCCAATCAACTTGACATTTCCACACTAAATGGTGCATAACTTTAGATTTAGAGCTGAGAAAGACATGAATCCAATGCGCACGTTAAGCTAGCTCAATTTTTTATAGTGTGACAGAAATAGATACGACAAATTGTCCAAGTAATCCAATCTACCTCGAACTGCGTGATGCCATGCATTATGTTTCATTTATAAGCCTTTACTCAATGAGCACCAATGATAAGTTAAGAATTATCATTTTAACTGGCCGATCAACTTGACATGTATGCACTAAATCGTGCGTAACTTTTGATTTCGAGCTCAGAATGACATGAATCCAATGCCCATGTTAAACGAGCTCAATTTTCTATATTGTGACCAAATTTTGGACAGAAATAAATACGACAAAGCATCCAAGTAATCCAGTCTATCCCGTATTGCGTGATGCCATGCATTATGCTTCATTTAGAAGCCTTTACTCTATGGGCACCAATGATCAGTTAACATTGATCATTTTAACTTTTGATTTAGAGCTTAGAATGACATGATTCCAATGCCCATGTTAAGCTTGCTCAATTCTCTATATTGTGACAAAATTGAGACAGAAATAAATACGACAAAGCGTACAAGTAATCCAATCTAACCAAAATTGCGTGATACCATGATTATGCTTGACTTATAAGCCCTTACTCAATGATCACTAATGATCAGTTTAGAATAGTCATATTAACTGGCCTATCAACATGACATGTCCGCACTAAATTGTATGTAACTTTTGATTTAGACCTCGGAATGACATGAATCCAATGCCCATGTTAAGCTATCTCAATTTTCTATAATTTGACAAAATTTGAGCTAAAAATAGAGACGACTAAGCATCCAAGTAATCCAATCTGTCCCGAATTTTGTGATACCATGCTTTATTATTCTTTTATAAGTGTTAACTTAATCTGCACCAATGATCAGTTTAGAATGATCGCTTTAACTGGCCGATCAACTTGACATGTCCGCACGAAATAGTCCATAACTTTTGATTTAGAGATCACAATGACATGAATCCAATGTCCACGCTAAGCTAGCTTTATTTTCTATATTTTGAAAAAATTTGAGATAGAAATAGACACAAAAAAACGTCCAAGTAATCCAATCAATCCCAAATTGCGTGATGCCATGCATTATGCTTCATTTAAAAGCATTTACTCTATGGGCACCCATGATCAGTTAAGAATGATCACTCTAACTGGCTGATCAACTTAATATGTCCGCACTAAATCATCCCTAACTTTTGATTCAAAGCTCATAATGATACGAATCCAATGCCCTTGTTAAGCTGGCTCAATTTTCTATATTGTGACATAATTTGAGACAGAAATAGATACGACAAAGCATCCAAATAATCCAATATATCCCGAACTGTGTGATGCCATGCATTATGTTTCATTTATAAGCCTTTACTCAATGAACACCAATGATAAGTTAGGAATGATCATTTTAACTATCTGAACAACTTGACATGTTCGCACTAAATAGGTTGTAACTTTTGATTTAGAGCTCAGAATGACACTAATCCAATGTCCACGTTAAGCTTGCTTAATTTTCTGTATTGTGACAAAATTTGAGACAAAAAAAGATATGAAAAGCGTCCAAGTAATCCAATCTAGCCAAAATTGTGTGATGCCATGCATTATGCTTCATTTATAAGCCTTTACTCAATGAGCACAAATGATCAGTTTAGAATAATCATTTTAACTGGCTGATCACCTTGACATGTCCGCACTAAATCGTATGTAATTTTGGATTTAGACCTCAGAATGACAAGAATCCAATGCCCACATTAATATAGCTCAATTTTCTATATTTTGAAAAAAATTAAGATAAAAATAGAGACGACAGAGAGTACAAGTAATCCAATCTATCCCAAACTTCGTGATGCCATGCTTTATGCTTTTTTATAAGCATTTACTTAATCAGCAACAATGATCGGTTTAGAATGATCACTTTAACTGGCCAATCAACCAGACATGTCCGAACTAAATCGTCCGTAACTTATGATTTAGTGCTCAGAATGACACGAATCCAATGCCCACATTAAGCTAGCTCAATTTTCTATATTTTGAAAAATTATAGGCAAAAATAGAGACGACAAAGCGTCCAACTAATCCAATCTATCCTAAAATGCATGATGCCAAGCATTATGCTTCATTTTTTAAGCTTTTAATCAATGAGCACCAATTTAATCAATGACATTTCCACACTAAATGGTCCATAAATTTTGATTTAGAGCTGAGAAAGACATGAATCCAATGACCACGTTAAACTAGATCAATTTTTTTTATTGTTAAAAAATTGAGACATAAATAGATACGAAAAACTGTTCAAGTAATCTAATAAAAATTGAGACATAAATAGATACGAAAAACTGTTCAAGTAATCCAACCTATCCCAAACTGCGTGATGCCATGCATTGTGTTTCATTTATAAGACTTTACTCAATGAACACCAATGAGTAGTTCAGAATAATCATTTTAACTAGCCGATCAACTTGACATGTCTGAACGAAATCGTCCGTAACTTTGGATTTAGATCTCAGAATGACATGAAACCAATGCCCATGATAAGCTAACTCAATTTTCTATATTGTAACAAAATTTAAGACAAAAATAGATACGGAAAAGTGTCTAAGTAATCCAATCCATCCCGAACTGCGTGATGGCACCAATGATCAAGTTGGAATGATCACTTTAACTGGTCGTTCAACTTGACATGTCCACACTAAATCGCTCATTCTTTTGATTTATAGCTCAAAATGACACAAATCCAATTCCCACGTTAAGCTATAACAATTTTCTATATTGTAACAAAATTTGAAACAAAAATTTGAGACAGAAATAGAGACGGCAAAGCATCCAAGTAATCCAATCTATCCAAACTGGTTGATGCCATGCTTTCTGTTTCATTTATAAGCTTTTTCTTAGTGAACACCAATGATTAGTTTAGAATGATCACTTTAATTGGCCAATAACCTTGACATGTCCGCACTAAATAGTCCGCATTGTTTTAGAGTTGAGAATCACACGAATCCAATGCCCACGTTAAGCTATCTGAATTTTCTATATTGTAACAAAATTTGAGACAGAAATAGATACGACAAAGTGTCCAAGTAATCCAATCTATCTAAAACTGTTTGATGCCATGCATTATGCTTCATTTACAAGCCTTTACTCAATGTGCACCAATGATCAATTTAGAATGATCACTTTAACAAGCCGATTAACTTGACATGTCCACACTAAATCATTCGTAACTTTTAATTTAGGGCTTAAATTAACACGAATCCAATGCCCGCATTAAACTAGCTCAATTTCTATATTTTGATAAAATTTGAGACTGAAATAGATACGACAAATCATCCAATTTCTATATTTTGATGCCATGCATTATACGACAAATAGATACGACAAACCATCCCAAAATGCGTGATGCCATGCATTATTCTTCATTTATAAGTTTTTACTCAATGAACACCAATGATCAGTTTAGAATGATCATTTTAATTGCCCGATCAACTTGACATGTTCGCACAAAATCATGCATAACTTTTGATTTAGAGCTCAGAAACGCACGAATCCAGTGCCCACATTAAGCTAGCTCAACTTTCTATATTGTGACAAACATTGAGACATAAATAGATTTGACAAAGCATCCATAGATTTGACAAAGCATCCAAGTAACCAATCGATCCCAAACTACGTGATGCCATGCATTATTCTTCATTTATAAGCTTTTACTCAATGAGCACCAATGATTAGTGTAGAATATTCCTTTTAACTTGCCGATGTACTTGACATGTTTGCACTAATTCGTCCATAACTTTCGGTTTATAGCTCAGAATGACACAAATCCAATGCCCACATTAAGCTAGTTCAATTTTCTATACTGTGACAAAATTCGAGACAAAACTAGATACGAAAAAGCGTCCAAGTAATCCAATCTACCCCAAACTGCGTGATGCCATGCATTACGCTTCATTTATAAGACTTGACTCAATGAACACCAATTATCAGTTTAGAATAATCATATGAACTAGCCGATGAACTTTACATGTCCACACTAAATCGTCCGTAACTTTTGATTTAGAGCTCAGAATGACACGAATCCAATGCCTACGTTAAGCTAGTTCAATTTTCTATATTGTGACAAAATTTGAGACAAGACTAGATACAATAAAGCGTCCAAGTAATCCAATCTATCCCAAACTGCGTGATACCATGCATTATGCTTCATTTATAATCCTTGACTCAATGAGTACCATTGGTCCTTTTAGAATAATAATATTAACTGGCCGATCATTGGTGCTCATTATGTAAAGGCTTATAAATGAAGCATAAAGCATGGCATCACGAAGTTTGGGATAGATTGGATTACTTGGATGCTATGTCGTCACTATATCTATCTCAAATTTTGTCAAAATATAGAAAATTGAGCTAGCTTAACATGGGCATTGGATTCATGTCATTCCGAGGTCTAAATCAAAAGTTACATACAATTTAGTGCGGACATATCATGTTGATAGGCCAGTTAATATGAATATTCTAAACTGATCATTAGTGTTCATTGAGTAAAACCTTATAAATGAAGCATAATGCATGGCATCATGCAGTTTGGATGGATTGGATTACTTTGACACTTTGTCGTATCTATTTTTGTCTAAAATTGTATCAAAATATAGAAAATTGAGCTAGTTTAACGTGGGCATATGATTCGTGTCATTTTAAGCCCTATATCAAAAGTTACGAATGATTTAGTGCGGACATGTCAAGTTGATCAGCTAGTTAAAGTGATCATACTAAACTGATCATTGGTGCACATTGAGTAAAGGCTTATAAAGGAAGAATAATGCATGGCATCAAACAGTTTTAGATAGATTGGATTACTTGGACGCTTTGTCGTATCTCTTTCTGTCTCAATTTTTGTTACAATATTGAAAATTGAGCTAGCTTAACGTGGGCATTGGATTCGTGTAATTTGACCTCTAAATCAATGCAGAATATTTTGTACGTACATGTCAAGTTTATTGGCAAGTTAAAGTGATCATTCTAAACTAATCTTTGGTGCTCATTAAGTAAAAGCTTATAAGTGAAGCATAAAGCATGGCATCAAGCAGTTTGGATATATAGATTGGATTACTTGGACGCGTTATCGTCTCTATTTCTGTCTCAAATTCTGTTAAAATATAGAAAATTGAGCTAGATTAACGTGGGCATTGGATTTGTGTCATTTTGAGCTCTAAATCAAAAGTTACGGACGATTTAGTGTGGACATGTCAAGTTGATTGGCCAGTTAATATGATTATTCTAAACTGATCATTGGTGCTCATTGAGTCAAAACTTATAAATGAAGCATAATGCATGACATCACGCAGTTTGGGATATATTGGATTACTTCTACGCTTTCTCGTCTCTATTTTTGTCTCAAACTTTGTCAAAATACAGAAAACTGAGCAAGCTTAACGTGGGCATTGGATTCGTGTCATTTTAAGCCCTATATCAAAAGTTACGAATGATTTAGTGCGGACATGTCAAGTTGATTGGCTAGTTAAAGTGATCATACTAAACTGATCATTGGTGCACATTGAGTAAAGGCTTATAAATGAAGCATAATGTGTGGCATCAAACATTTTTAGATAGATTGGATTACTTGGACGCTTTGTCGTATCTATTTCTGTCTCAATTTTTGTTTCAATATAGAAAATTGAGCTAGCTTAACGTTGGCATCGGATTCGTGTCATTCTGAGCTCTAGATCAATGCGGACTATTTAGTGCGGACATGTCATGTTGATTGGAAAGTTAAAATGATCATTCTAAACTAATCATTGGTGCTCATTAAGTAAAAGCTTATAAATGAAGCATAGAGCATTGCATCAAGCAGCTTGGATAAATTAGATTACTTGGACGCTTTGTCGTCTCTGTTTCTGTCTCAAATTCTGTCAAAATATAGAAAATTGAGCTAGATTAACGTGGGCATTGGATTCGTGTCATTTGGAGCTCTAACTCAAAAGTTACGGAAGATATAGTGCGGACATGTCAAGTTTATCGGCCAGTTAATATGATTATTCTAAACTGATCGCTGGTGCTCATTGAGTCAAAGATTATAAATGAAACATAATGCATGACATCACGCAGTTTGGGATAAATTAGATTACCTGGATGCTTTGTCGTATCTAGCTTTGTCTCAAATTTTGTCACAATATAGAAAATTGAACTAGCTTAATGTGGGCATTGGATTCGTGTCATTCTGAGCTATAAATAAAAATTTATGTACGATTTAGTGCGTACATGTCAAGTTGATCGGCCAGTTAAAGTGATCATTCTAAACTGATCATTGGTGCTCATTAAGTAAAGGCTTTTAAATGAAGCATAAAGCAAAGCATCACACATTTTGGGATAGATTGGATTTCCTGGATGCTTTTTCATCTCAATTTCTATATTAAATTTAGTGAAAAATATAGAAAATCGAGCTAGCTTAACGTGGGCATTGGATTCGTGTCATTCTGAGGTCTAAATCAAAAGTTACAGACGATTTAGTGTGGATATGTCAAGCTGATCGGCCAGTTAATATGATTATTCTAAACTGATCAATGGTGCTCATTGAATCAAGGCATATAAATGAAACACAATGCATGGCGTCACCCAGTTTGGGATAGATTGGATCACTTGGACGTTTCTTCGTATCTTGTTTTGTCTCAAATTTTGTCACAATATTGAAAATTGAACTAGCTTAATGTGGGCACTGAATTCCTGTCATTCTGAGCTATAAATCAAAAGTTATGGATGAATTAGTGCGGACATGTCAAGTTGATCCGCAAGTTAAAAGGATCATTCTAAACTGATTATTGGTGCTCATTGAGTAAAAGCTTATAAATGAAAAATAATGCATGGTGTCATGTAGTTTGGGATCTATTGGATTACTTGGATGCTTTTTCGTATCTATTTATGTCTCAAAGTTTGTCATAATATAGAAACTTGAGCTAGTTTAACGTGGGCATTAGATTCGTGTGTTTCTGAACTCTAAATCAAAAGTTACGGACGATTTAGTGTGAATATGTCCGCAATCTAAAGGATCATTCTAAGGTAGACATGTCCGCACTAAATCGTCCGTAACTTTTGATTTAGAGCTTAGAAACAGATGAGTGCAATGCCCACGTTAAGCAATCTCCAGTTTTTATATTGTAATAAAATTTGAGACAGAACTAGATACCACAAAGTGTCCAAGTAATCCAATCTATCCAAAACTGTGTGATACCATGCATTATGGTTCATTGATAAGCCTTTACTCGATGGGAACCAATGATCCGTTTAGAATTATCACTTTAACTGGCCGATCAACTTGACATGTCTGCACTAAATCGTCCGTAATTTTTGATTTAGAGCTAAGAATGACGCGAATCCAATGCCACATTAGGCTAGCTCAATTTTCTATATTTTGACAAAATTTGGAACAGAAATAGAGACGACAAATTGTCCAAGTAGTCCAATGTATCCCAAATTGCGTGATGCCATGTTTTATGCTTCGTTTATAAACCTTTACTTAATGAGCACCAATGATCACTTTAACTGCACGATCAACTTGACATGTCTGTATTAAATCGTCCGTAACTTTTGACTACGAGCTCAGAAACACACGAATCCAATGCTCACGTTAAGCTAGTTAATTTTCTATATTTTACCAAAATTTGAGACAGAACTATATATGACAAAGTGTCCAAGTAATACAATCTATCCAAAACTGTTTGATGCCATGCTTTATGCTTCATTTATAAACTTTTACTCAATGAACACCAATGATCAGTTTGGAATGATCACTTTAACTGCCCGATCAACTTGACATGTCCACACTAAATCGTTCGTACCTTTTGATTTCGAGCTCTGAATGACACAAATCCAATGTCCACCTTAATCTAGCTCAATTTTACATATTGTACCAAAATTTGAGACAGAACTAGATACGACAAAGCATCCATGTAATCCAATGTATCTCAAAATGTGTGATGCCATGCATTATGTTTCATTTATAAGCCTTTACTCAATGAACATCAGTGATCAGTTTAGAATAATCACTTTAACGGGCCGATCAATTTGACATGCTCGCACTAAATCATCCATATCTTTTGATTTAGAGCTCAAAATGACACGAATCCAATGCCCACGTTAATCTAGCTCAATTTTCTATATTTTGACAAAATTTGAGACAAAAATAGGGACGACAAATCATCCAAGTAATCCAATTTATCCAAACTACTTGATGCCATGCTTAATGCTTCATTTATTAGCCTTTACTTAATGAGCACCAATGATCCGTATAGAATGATTACGTTAGTTGGCCACTCAACTTGACATGTCCACAATAAACCATACGTAACTTTTGATTTAGAGCTCAGAATGACACGAATCAAATGCCCACGTTAAGCTTGATAAATTTTCTATATTATAACAATATTTGAGACAGAAATAGATTGGACAAATCATCCAAGTAATCCAATCTATCAAAAACTGTTTGATGCCATGCAATATGCTTTACTCAATGAGCACCAATGATCAGTTTGGGATATTCATATTAACTGGCCGATCAACTTGACATGTCCGTAGTTAAATCGTCCGTAACTCTTGATTTGTGCTCATAATAACTCGAATGCAATGCGCACATTAAGCTAGTTCAATTTTCAATATTGTGACAATACATGAGACCGAACTAGATAAGACAAAGCGTCCAAGTAATCCAATCTATCCCAAACTGCGTGATGCCATTCCTTATGCTTCATTAATAAGCCTTTACTCAATGAGCACCGATGATCAGTTTAGAATGATCACTTTAACTAGATCAACTTGACATGTCCGCACTACTGTAACATTTGATTTACAGGTCAGAATGACATGAATCCAATGCCCACGTTAAACTAGCTCAATTTTCTATATTTTTACATAACTTGAGACAGAAATAGAGTCGACAAAGCGTCCAAGTAATCCAATATATCCAAACTGCTTGATGCCATGCTTTATGCTTCATTTATTAGCCTTTACTTAATGAGCACCAATGATCCGTATAGAATGATTACGTTAGTTGGCCACTCAACTTGACATGTCCACAATAAACCATACGTAACTTTTGATTTAGAGCTCAGAGTGACACAAATCAAATGCCCACGTTAAGCTTGATAAATTTTCTATATTATAACAATATTTGAGACAGAAATAGATTGGACAAATCATCCAAGTAATCCAATCTATCAAAAACTGTTTGATGCCATGCAATATGCTTTACTCAATGAGCACCAATGATCAGTTTGGGATATTCATATTAACTGGCCGATCAACTTGACATGTCCGTAGTTAAATCGTCTGTAACTCTTGATTTGTGCTCATAATAACTCGAATCCAATCCGCACATTAAAATAGTTCAATTTTCAATATTGTGACAATTCATGAGACCGAACTAGAAAAGGCAAAGCGTCCAAGTAATCCAATCTATCCCAAACTGTGTGATGCCATTCCTTATGCTTCATTAATAAGCCTTTACTCAATGAGCACCGATGATCAGTTTAGAATGATCACTTTAACTAGCCGATCAACTTGACATGTCCGCACTACTGTAACTTTTGATTTACAGCTCAGAATGACATGAATCCAATGCCCACGTTAAACTAGCTCAATTTTCTATATTTTGACATAACTTGAGACAGAAATAGAGTCGACAAAGCGACCAAGTAATCCAATATATCCAAACTGCTTGATGCCATGCTTTATGCTTCATTTATAAACCTTGACACAACGAGCACCAATGATCAGTTTAGAATGATCAATTTAACTGGCCGATCAAATTGACAAGTCCGCACTAAATTGTCCGTAACTTTTGATTTAGAGCTTAGAAACATATGTGTCCAATGCCCACGTTAAGCAAGCTCAATTTTCTATATTGTAACAAAATTTGAGACAAAACTGGATACGACAAAACATTCAAGTAATACAATCTATCCCAAATTGTGTGATGCCATGCTTTATGCTTTGTTTATAACCCTTTACTTAATGAGCACGAATGATCAGTTTAGAATGATCACTTTAACGGGACAATCAACTTGACATGTCTGCACTAAATCGTGCGTAACTTTTTATTTAGAGCTCAAAATGACACAAATCTAATGCCCACATTAAGCTAGCTCAATTTTCTATATTTTGACATAATTGGAGACAAATAGAGTGGACAAAGCGCCCAAGTAAACCAATCTATCCAAATTGCTTGATGCCATGCTTATGCTTCATTTATACACCTTTACTCAATGAGCACCAATGATTGGTTTAGAATGATCAATTAAACTAGATGATCAACTTGACATGTCCGCAATAAATCGTCCGTCACTTTTGATTTAGAGCTTAGAAACACATGATTCCAATGCCCACGTTAAGCAAGCTCAATTTTCTATATTTTAAAAAATTTGAGACAGAACTAGATACCACAAAGCGTCCATGTAATCCAATCTATCAAAACCTGTGTGATGTCATGCATTATTCTTCACGATAAGCCTTCACTCGATGGGCACCAATGATCCGTTTAGAATGGTCACTTTAACTAGCCAATCAACTTGACATCTACGCACTAAATCGTCCATAACTTTTTATTTAGAGCTAAGAATGACGCGAAACCCATGCCCATCTTAAGCAAGCTGAATTTTCTATATTTGGACAAAATTTGGAACAAAAATAGAGATGACAAAGCGTCCAAGTAATCCAATCTATCCCAAATTGCGTGATGCCATTGTTTATGTTTCGTTTATAAGCTTTGACTTAATGAGCACTAATGCTCACTTTAAATAAACGATCAACTTGTAATGTCTGCACTAAATCGTCCATAACTTTTGATTTAGAACTCAAAAAAGCACGAATCCAATGCTCACGTTAAGCTAGTTCAATTTTCTATATTTTACCAAAATTTGAAACATAACTTGATATGACAAAGGATCCAAGTAATCCAATCTATCCAAACTGTGTGATGCCATGCATTATGCTTCATTTATAAGCCTTTACTCAATGAACATCAATGATCAGTTTAGAATAATCACTTTAACGGGCCGATCAACTTGACATGTCTACACAAAATCATCCATAACTTTTGATTTAGAGCTCAAAATGACACGAATCCAATGCCCACGTTAAGCTAGCTCAATTTTCTATATTTTGAAGAATTTGAGACAGAAATTTAGATGACAAATCATCCAAGTAATCCAATCTATCCAAACTGCTTGATGTCATGCTTTATGCTTCATTTATAAGCCTTTACTCAATGAGCACCAATGTCAGTTTAGAATAATCAATTAAACTGGCTGATCAACTTGACATGTCCGCACTAAATCGCCTGTAACTTTTGATTTAGAGATTAGAAACACATGAGTCCAATGCCCACGTTAAGCAAGCTCAAGTTTCTATATTGTAATAAAATTTGAGACAAAACTAGATACCACAAAGCGTCCAAGTAATCCAATATATCCAAAACTGTGTGATGCCATGCATTATGCTTCATTGATAACCCTTTACTCGATGGGCACCAATGACCCATTTAGAATGATCACTTTAACTGGCCGATCAACTTGACATGTCTGCACTAAATCGTCCGTAACTTTTGATTTAGAGCTAAGAATGATGCGAATCCAATGCCCACGTTAAACTAGCTCAATTTTCTATATTTTGACAAAATTCGGAACAGAAATTGAGATGACAAAGGGTCCAAGTAATCCAATCTATCCCAAATTGCATGATGCCATGTTTTATGCTTCGTTTATAAGCCTTTACTTAATGAGCACCAATGATCACTTTAACTAGACGATCAACTTAATATGTCTGCACTAAATCGGCCGTACCTTTTTATTTAGAGGTCTGAATGACACGAATCCAGTGCCCACCTTAATCTAGCTCAATTTTATATATTGTGCCCAAATTTGAGACAGAACTAGATACGACAAAGCATCCAAGTAATTTAATCTATCTTGAACTGTGTGATATCATGCATTATGCTTCATTTATAAGCCTTTACTCAACGAACATCAATGATCAGTTTAGAATAATAACTTTAACAGGCCGATTAACTTGACATGTCCGCACTAAATTGTCCATAACTTTTGATTTAGAGCTCAAAATGACACGAATCCAATGCCCACGTTAAGCTAGCTCAATTTTCAATATTTTGACAAAATTTGAGACAGAAATAGAGATGAAAAATTATCCAAGTAATCCAATTTATCAAAACTGCTTGATATCATGCTTTATGCTTCATTTATTAGCCTTTACTTAATGAGCACCAATGATCTATATAGAATGATTACTTTAACTGGCCACTCAACTTGAAATGTCCACAATAAATCGTTCATAACTTTTGATTTAGAGCTTAGAATGACACGAGTCCAATGCCCACGTTATGCTAGATAAATTTTTCTATATTGTAACAATATTTGAGACAGAAATATATAGTTCAAAGCGTACAAGTAATCCAATCTATCAAAAACTGTTTGATGCCATGCTTTATGCTTAATTTATATGCCTTTACTCAATGAGCATCAATGATTAGTTTAGGATATTCATAGTAACTGGCCGATCAGCTTGACATGTCCGCAGTTAAATCGTCCGTAACTCTTGATTTGAGCTAATAATGACATGAATCAAATGCCCACATTAAGCTAGTCCAATTTTCAATATGGTGAATAATTTTTGGGACAGAACTAGATAAGACAAAGCGTCCAAGTAATCCAATATATTCCAAACTGCGTGATGCCATGTCTTATGCTTCATTTATAAGCCTTTACTCAATGAGCACCAATGATTAGTTTGGAATAATCCCTTTAACTGACCGATCAACTTGACATGTTCGCACAAAATCCTACATAACTTTTGATTTAGAGCTCTGAATGACATGAATCTAATGGCCAGGTTAAGTTAGCTCAATTTTCTATATTTTGACAAATGTTAAGATAGAAATAGAGACGACAAAGCGCCCAAGTAATCCAAACCATCCAAACTGCTTGATGTCATGCATTATAGTGCATTTATAAGCCTTTACTTAATGAGCACCAATGATCAGTTTACAATGATCACTTTAACTGGCCGATCAACTTGACATGTATACACTAAATCGTCTATAACTTTTGATTTAGAGCTCAGAATGACATGAATCCAGTGTCCATATTAAGCTAGATAAATGTTATATATTGTGACAAAATTTGAGACATAACGAGATATGAAAAATGGTTCAAGTAATCCAATCTATCTCCAACTGCGTAATGCCATGCATTGTGCTTCGTTTATAAGCCTTTACTCAATGAACAACAACGATCAGTTTAAAATAATAAATTTAATTGGCCGATAAAGTTGACATGCCCGCACTAAATTGTTCATAACTTTTGAATTAGAGCTCAAAATGACACGAATCAATGCTCAGGTTAAACTAGCTCAATTTTCTCTATTTTGACAAAATTTGAGACAGAAATAGAGTCGACAAAGCGTACAAGCAATTCAATCTATCCAAACTGCTTGATGTCATGCTTTATGCTTCATTTATAAGCCTTTACTCAATGAGCACCAATGATCAGTTTGGAATGATCAATTTAACTGGACGATCAACTTGACATGTCCGCAATAAATCATGTGTAACTTTCGTTATAGAGCTCACAAACACACGAATCCAATGCCCATGTTAACCTAGCTCAATTTTCTATATTGTAACAAAATCTGAGACAAAAGAAGATATGACAAAGCGTCCAAGTAATCCAATCTATACAAAACTGCGTGATACCATGCATTATGCTTCTTGGATATGTATTTACTCAATGGGCACCAATGATCAGTTTAGAATAATCATAGCAACTGGCCGATCAACTTGACATGTGAAATCATCCGTAACTCTTGATTTAAGCTCATAATGGCACAAATTAAGCTAGTTCAGTTTTCAATATTGTTAAAAAATTTGAGATAGAACTAGATACGACAAAGCATCCAAGTAATCCAATCTATCCCAAACTGAGTGATGCCATGCCTTATGTTTCATTTATAAGCCTTTACTCAATGAGCACCATTGATCAGTTTAGAATGATCACTTTTACTGCCCGATCAACTTGACATGTCCTCACTAAATCGTATGTAACTTGTGATTTAGAGCTCAGAATGACACGAATCCAATGCCCACATTAACCTAGCTCAATTTTCTATTTTTTGACAAAATTTTGACAAAGAAATAGAGATGAAAAATCGTCCAAGTAACCAATCCATCCCAAACTGCATGATGCCATGCTATATGCTTCATTTATATGCCTTTACTTAATGAGCACCAATGATCAGTTTAAAATGATCACTTTAACAGGCCGATCAACTTGACATGTCCGCACTAAATCCTCTGTAACTTTTGATTTTTGCTTCATTTATAGGCCTTTAATTAACGAGCACCAATGATTAGTTTAAAATGATCACTTTAACATGCCGATCAAGTTGACATGTCCGCACTAAATCGTTCGTAACCTTTGATTTAGAGCTCAGAATGAAACGAATCCAATGCCCACGTTAAGCTAGCTCAATTTTCTATATTTTCACAAAATTTGAGACAGAAATAGAGTCCACAAATCGTCCAAGTAATCCAATCTATCACAAACTGTTTGATGCCATGCTTTATGCTTCATATATAAGCCTTTACTTAATAAGCACCAATGATTAGTTTAGAATGATCACTTTAACTGACTGATCAAATTGACATGTCCACACTAAATCGTTTGTAACTTTCGATTTAGAGCTCAGAAACACACGAATCACATGCCCACGTTAAGCTAGCTTAATTTTATATATTGTAACAAAATTTGAGACAGAACTAGATATTACAAAGCGTCCAACTAGTTCAATCTATCCAAAACTGGATGATAAGCCTATACTCAGTGGGAACCAATGATCAATATAGAATGATCACTTTAACTGGCCGATCAATTTGACATGTCCGCATTAAGTCATCCGTAACTTTTGATTCAGAGCTTAGAATGACACAAATCCAATGCTCACATTAAACTAGCTTAATTTCCTATATTTTGATAAAATTTGGAACATAAATAGAGATGACAAAGCATCTAAGTATTCTAATCTATCCCAAATTATGTGATGCCATGCTTTATGCTTCATTTATAAGCCTTTACTTAATGAGCACTATTGATCAGTTTAGAATGATTACTTTAACTGGCTGATCAACTTGATATGTCCGCACTAAATCGTGTGTAACTTTTGATTTAGCGCTCATAATGACACGAATCAAGTGCCCGCATTAAGCTAGCTCAATTTTCTATATTGTGGCAAAGTTTGCGACAAAAATAGTTACGAAAAGGCATCCAAGTAATCCAATCCATTTTAAACCGCGTGATGACATGCATTATTTTTCAGTTATATGCTTTTACTCAGCGAGCACCAATGATCAGTTTAGAATGATCATTTTAACTGGTCGATAACTTTTTCATGTATGCACTAAATCGTCTATAACTTTTGATTTATAGCTCAGGATGACACGAATCCAATGCGCGCATTAAGGTAGTTAAATTTTCTATATTGTAACAAAAATTGAGATAGAAATTGATTCGACAAAGCGTTCAAGTAATCCAATCTATCTTAAACTGTGTGATAACATTCATTATTCTTCATTAATAAGCCTTTACTCAATGAGCACCGATGATCAGTTTAGAATGATGAATTTAACTGTACGATCAACTTGACATGTCCACACTAAATCGTTTGTAACTTTTGATTTAGAGCTCCGAAATACACGAATCAAAAACTCATGTTAAGCTAGCTCAATTTTTATATTGATACAGAAATAGATACGACAAAGCATCCAAGTAATCCAATCTATCCAAAACTGTGATGCCATGCATTATGCTTCATTCATAAGCCACTACAAGAAAACAACGATTTTGTGACCACACATGTGGTCGCAAAGTTGTCACAAAAATGGAATTTGCGACTACTTTGCGACCATGCAATATAGTCGCAAATTTGTAGTCACAAGTCTATGTAGTCGCAAATCAGTCGCAATTTTGTGACCAATCATTGGTGACTATGTTTGCGACTGGTTTTCAGTAACAAATTTTTCCACTACTTTGCGACTACGTATGTGGTTGCAAAACCCGTAGTTACAAATCAGTCACAAAAATTTGTGACTGATTTGCGACTACAGTGGTTCATGTGGTCGCAAATCAGTCACAAACCTTAGTGACTGACTGGCGACTATATATGTGGTCGCAAATCAGTCACAAATAATTGCAATTGATTTGCGATTGATTATAAAATATTCGAAAACATTATTTAGTCACAAATCGGTCCAAAAAATTGAGACTGATTTGGGACTGATTTGACTAGACAGAATAAGATTTTTAAAAAATAATAATTAATTAAAATATTTTGAAATTAAAATTAAAAATTATTTTTTTTAATAATATTCTTCATTTATTAATAATAAATATAATTTTTAATATTTAATATAAAATATTTTGGTTAAATTAATTATTTTATAGATCGTCTTCCATGACCTCTTATCAAACTATCCCTACTTGCCATTTGTGTGTTTGTGGTTTTTTGGATTGGAAGAGATTTTATAAGTGTTTAGAAAGGTTTTAGAAAGTAGGAATGTTTGAATTGTGAAAAATGATTTGCCACTTATTTGCCACTGATTACCACTGATTTGCGATCACGTTTAATTTATTCAAAAAAATCATGTGGTTGCAAATCAGTGGCAAATTTGCCACTGATTTGCGACTACGGTTAATTTATTCGAAAAAAAACCTGTGCTCGTAAATCATTGGTAAATTTGCCACTAATTTGCGACCATGGTTAATTTATTCAAAAAAACATGTGGCAGCAAATCAATTTGCTACTGATTTGCGACCACGTTTAATTTATTCGAAAAAAACATGTGGTCACAAACCAGTGGCAAATTTTTCACTGATTTGCGACCACGATTAATTTATTCGAAAAAACACTGTGATCATAAATCAGTGGCACATTTGCCACTGATTTGCGACCAAAAGTAATAATTGTATCTGATTTTCCAGCACATTCTCAATGCAGTGGCAAAGTGGTGGCAAATCAGTCACAAATAATATTCTAAACCCTAAATTTTTTGATTTTGGTAAATAAATTGAATTATATAAGATTGGTAACTTGATTGTAAGTTGTACAAACTTCAATTACTAAGAAAACAACAACATTTACCAAATTTACCAAATTGACAAATCATTTACCTAAAACACTTAATACTTTTCTTTAACCTTATATCTCTTATATACATTTCAAATGTTATCTAAATTTTAAATGAATACAAATATGATTTTGTGTATATGTGGTCACTTATAATGGTTAGTACTTACCTAAAAATGCAAATAGCAGTTGTAAATGTGGAAAATATTTAGGGAAAATGTGAATTTACCCTATGTGGTCGCAAATCAGTCGCTATTTTGCGACTGATTTGTAACTGTAGTTCAAATTTTGATCTTGTGGTCGCAAATCAGTGACAAATTTGCCACTGATTTGCGACCACAAGTAATAATTGTGACTGATTTGCCTCCACAATCTCAATGTAGTGGCAAAATGGTGGCAAATCAGTCAGAAATAATACCCTAAGCTCTAAATTTTATGATTTCGGTAAATAAATTAAATTATATAAGATTGATAACTTGACTATAAGTTGTACAAATTTCAATTAATAAGAAAATAACAACATTTACCACATTTACCAAATTTACAAATCATTTACCTAAAACACTTAACACATTTCCTTAACCTTATATCTCTTATATACATTTCAAATGTTCTCTAAAATTTAAATGAATACAAATATGATTTTGTATATTTGTGGTCACTTATAATGGTTAGTACTTACATAAAAATGCAAATAGAAGTTGTAAATGTGAAAAATACTTAGGGAAAATGTGAATTTACCATATGTGGTCGCAAATCAGTCGCTATTTTGCGACTTATTTGTGACTGCAATTCAAATTTTGATCATGTGGTCACAAATCAGTGGCAAATTTGCCACTGATTTGCGACTACAAACACCGGTCGCAAAACGGTCGCAATTTAGTCTTTTAATGGTTGCGTATTACGACCAATATGCGACTACATGTTTTATTCACACTTTTGCGACCACTTTGTGACTACATCTCTGTAGTCGCAAATTGGTCGCAAAATCATGGCAAATGTGGTTGCAAATTTTGCGACTACGTATGTGTTCGCAAAATACAGTGGCATTTTGGAAGTTTTCTTGTAGTGAGCCTTTACTCAATGAGCAACAATGATCAATTTTAGAATGATGACTTTAACAGGCTGATCAACTTGACATGTCCGCACTAAATCGTCTGTAAGTTTTGATTTATAGCTCAGAATGACATGAATCCAATGCCAACGAATCCAATGCCCACGTTAATCTAGCTCAATTTTTATATTGTGACAAAATTTGAGACAAAATAGATATGACGAAGCGTCCAAATAATCCAATCCACCCCAAACTGTGTGATGCCATGCATTTTTTTCATTTATAAGCTTTTACTCAATGAGCACCAATGATCAGTTTAGAATTGTCATTTTAACTGGCCGATCAAATTGTCACGTCTGCACTAAATCGTCCATAACTTTTGATTTATAGCTCAAAATGACACGAATCCAATGCCCACTTTAAGCGAGCTTAGTTTTCTATATTTTGAATAAATTTGAGACAAAAATAGAGGCCACAAAGCGTCCAAATAATCCAATATATCCCAAACTTCGTGATGCCATGATTTATGCTTCATTTATAAGCCGATACTTAATGAGGACCAGTGATCAGTTTAGAATGATCACTTGAACTGGCCGATCAACTTGACATGTACGCCCTAAATCGTGTGTAACTTTTGATTTAGAGCTCAGAAACACACGAATCCAAGGCCCACATTAAGTTAGTTCAATTTTTAATATTGCGACAAAATTTGAGACATAACTAGATACGACAAAGCTAATCCAATCTATTTCAAACTGTGTGATGCCATTCCTTATGCTTTATCTATAAGCCTCTATTCAATGAGCACCAATGATCAGTTTAGAATGACCACTTTAACTGGCCAATCAAATTGACATGTCTACACTAAAATATCTGTAACTTGTAATTTAGAGCTCATAATGACAAGAATCCAATGCCCACATTAAGCTAGCTCAATTTTCTATATTTTGACAAAATTTAAGACAGAAATAGAGACCACAAAGCGTCCACATAATCCAATCTATCCCAAACTTTGTGATGCCGTGCTTTATGCTTCACTAGTAAGCCTTTACTTAATGAGCACCAATGATCACTTTAGAATGATCACTTTAACTGATCGATCAAGTTGACATGTCCGCACTAAATTGTGTGTAACTTTCGATTTAGAGCTCAAAAACACATGAATCTAATGCCCACATTAAGCTAGCTCAATTTTCTATATTGTAACAAAATTTGGTACAGAAATATATAAGAAAAAGCATCCAAGTAATCCAATCTATCAAAAACCGTGTAATGCCATGCATTATGCATCATTTATAAGCCTTTACTTAATGAGCACCAATGAACAGTTTAGAATGATCACTTTAACTAGGCGATCAACTTGACATGTCCGCATTAAATCGTCCGTAACTATTGATTTAGAGCTGAGAATAGCACGAATCCAATGCCCATGTTAAGCTAGCTAAATTTTCTATATTGTGACAAAAGTTGAGGCAGGAATAGATATACAAAAACGTTCAAGTAATCCAATCTAGCCAAAACTGCATGATGACATGCTTTATGTTTGATTTATAAGCCTTTAATCAATGAGCACCAATGGTTAGTTTAAAATTATCAGTTTAACTGGCCGATAAACTTGACATGTCCGCACAAAATCGTCCCTAACTTTTGATTTAGAGCTTAGAATGACACGAATCCAATGCCCACGTTAAGCTAAATCAATTTTTTATATTGTGACAAATTTTGAGACAGAATTAGATACGACAAAGCGTCAAAGTAATCCAATCGATCCCAAACTGTGTGATGCCATACATTATTTTTTCGTTTATAATGATCATTTTAACTTGCCGATAAACTTGTCATGTCTCCACTAAATCGTCCATAATTTTTGATTTATAGCTCAGAATGACACAAATCCAATGCCCACATTAAGCTAGTTCAATTTTCAATATTATGACAAATTTTGAGGCATAACTAGATACAACAAAGTGCCCATGTAATGCAATCTATCACAAACTGTGTGATGTCATGCCTTATATTTCATTTATAATCCTTCACTCAATGAGCACCAATGATTAGTTTATGATGATGACTTTAACTGGCCCATCAACTTGACATGTCCGCACTAAATCGTCTGTAACTTTTGATTTAGAGCTCAGAATGACACGAATCCAATGCCCACAGTAAGCTATCTCAATTTCTATATTGTAGAAATTTGAGACAGAAATAGATACGATAAAGCTTCCAAGTAATCCAATCTATCCAAAACTGAGTGATGTCATGCATTATGCTTCATTTAGAAGCGTTTACTCAATGAGCACCAATGATTAGTTTAGGATGATGACTTTAACTGGTCGATCAACTTGACATGTTCGCACTAAATTGTTTGTAACTTTTGACTTAGAGCTCATAATGACATGAATCCAATGCCCACATTAACCTTGCTGAATTTTAAATATTGTGATAAAATTTGAGACATAACTAGATACGAAAAAAGGTCCAAGTAATCCATTCTATCTCAGACTACCCGATGCCATGCATTATGCTTCATTTATAATCCTTTACTCAATGAACACCAATGATCAATTTAGAATAATCACTTTAACTGGCCGATCAACTTAACATGTACGCACTAAATCGTCTGCAACTTTTGATTTAGATCTCAGAATGACACGAATCCCTTGCCTACACTAAGCTAGCTCAATTTTTATATTGTAAAAATTTGAGATAGAAATAGATTCGACAAAGCGTCCAAGTAATCCAATCTATCAAAAACTCTATGATGCCATGCATTTTGCTTCATTTATAAACCTTTACTCAATGAGCACCAATGATCACTTTATTATGATGACTTTAACTGGCCGATCAACATGACATGTCCGGATTAAATCGTTTGTAACTTTTAATTTCGAGCCCAAAATGACATGAATCCAATGCCCACGTTATGCTAGCTAAATTTAATATATCTTGACAAAATTTGAGACAGAAATAAAGATGACGAAGTGTCCAAGTAATCCAATCTATCCCAAATAGCGTGATACCATGCTTTGTGCTTCATTTATAAGCGTTTACTTAGTGAGTACCAATGTTCATTTTAGAATCATCACTTTAACTGGCCAATCAACTTGACATGTCCGCTCTAAATCATCTGTAACTTTAGATTTAGAGATCCGAATGACACAAATACAATGGCCATGTTAAGCTAGCTCAATTTTCTATATTTTGAGATAATTTGAGACAGAAGTAGAGACGAGAAAGCATCCAAGTAATCCAATCTATCCAAGCTGCTTGGTGCCATGCATTATGCTTTATTTATAAGCCCTTCATTTATGAGCACCAATGATGAGTTTAGAATGATCACTTTTACTTGCCAATCAACTTGATATGTCCGCACTAAATCGTCCATAACTTTTGATTTAGAGCTCCGAATGACACGAATCTAGTGCCCACGTTAATCTAGATCAGTTTTCCATATTGTGACAATGTTTGAGATACAAATAGATATGACAAAGTTTCCAAGTAATCCAAACCATCCCAAACTGCGTGATGACATGCAATATTTTTCATTCATAAGCTTTTACTCAGTGAGCACCAATGTTCAGTTTAGAATGATCATTTTGACTAGCCGATGACTTTTTCATGTTTGCACTAAATGGGCCATAACTTTTGATTTATGCCTCAGAATGACACGAATCCAATGCCCACACTAAGCTAGTTCAGTTTTCTATGTTGTGACAAAATTTGAGACAGAACTAGATATGACAAAGCGTTCAAGTAATCCAATCTATCCCAAACTGTGTGGTGCCATGCCTTATGCTTCATTTATAAGCCTTTACTCTATGAGCACCAATGATCAGTTTAGAATGATCACTTTAACTTGCCGATCAACTTGATATGTCCACACTAAATCGTCCGTAGCTTTTTGCTTTAGAGCTCAGAATGACACGAATCCAATGCCCACGTTAAATAACTCAATTTTCTATATTTTGAAAAATTTTGAGATAGAAATAAAGATGACAAAGCGTCCAAGTAAACCAATCTATCCAAAATTGTGTGATGCCATGCATTATGCTTCATTTATAAGCCTTTATTCAATGATCACCAGTGATCAGTTTAGAATGATGAATTTAACTGGCCGAACAACTTGACATGTCTACACTAAATCGTCTGTAACTTTTGATTTACAACTGAGAATGACACGAATCCAATGTCCACGTTAAGCTGACTCAAATTCTATATTGTGACAAAATTTGAGCCAAAATAGATAAGACAAATCGTCCAAAGAATCCAATCCATCCCAAACTGCGTGATGCCATGCATTATTTTTCATTTACAAGCTTTTACTTAATGAGCACCAATGATAAATTTAGAATGATCATTTTAACTCGCCAATCAACTTGGCATGTATGTACTAAATCGTCCATAAATTTTGATTTATTGCTCATAATGACACGAATCCAATCCCCACATTAAGTTAGATCAATTTTCAATATTGTGACAAAATTTGAGACAGAACTAGATACGGTAAAGCGTCCAAGTAATCCAATCGATCCCAAACTGCATGATGCCATGCCTTATGCCTTTACTCTATGAGCACCAGTGATCAGTTTAGAATAATCACTTCAACTTGCCGATCAACTTGACATGTCCGCACCAAATCGTTCGTAACTTTTGATTTAGAGCTCAGAATGACACGAATCCAATGCCCACATTAAGCTAGCTATATTTATATTTCGAAAAACAATTTGGGACATAAATAGATACGACAAAGCGTTCAAATAATCCAATCTATCCAAAACTATGCGATGCCATGCAATATGCTTCCTTTATAAGCCTTTACTCAATGAGCAGCAATAATTAGTTTAGAATGATCACTTTAACTGGCCGATCAACTTGACATGTGCACACTCAATCGTACGTAACTTTTGATTAGAGATCAGTATAACACAAATCCAATGCCCACGTTAAGGTAGCTCAATTTTCTATATTTTGACATAATTTGAAACAGAAATAGAGACGAGAAATCGTCCAAATAATTCAATCTATCAAAACCGCTCGATGCCATGCATTATGCTTCCTTTATAACCCTTTACTTAATGAGCACTAATGATCAGTTTAGAATGATCACTTTTACTTGCCGATCAACTTGATATTTCCGCACAAAATCGTCCATAACTGTTGATTTAGAGCTCCAAATGACATGAATCCAGAAACCACGTTAATCTAGATCAGTTTTCTATATTGTGACAATGCTTGAGATAGAAATAGATGTGACAAAGCTTCCAGGTAATCCAAACCATCCCAAACTGCGTGATGACATGCACTATTTTTCATTTATAAGCTTTTACTCAGTAAGCACCAATTATCAGTTTAGAAAGATCATTTTGACTAGCCGATGACTTTGTCATGTTTACATTAAATAGGCCATAACTTTTGATTTATACCTCAGAAGACACGAATCCAATGCCCACACTAAGCTATTTTTGTTTTCTATATTGTAACAAAATTTAAGACTAAAATAGATACGACAAAGCCTCCAAGTAAACCAATCTATCCAAAACTGTGTGATGCCATGTAGTATGCTTCATTGATAAGCCTTTATTCAATGAGCTCCAGTGATCAGTTTAGAAATGATGAATTTAACTGGCCGATCAACTTGATATGTCCGCACTAAATCGTCTGTTACTTTTGATTTAGAGCTCAGATTGACCCGTATCCAATGCCTATGTTAACATAGCCCAATTTCTATATTGTGACAAAATTTGAGACAGAAATAGACACGACAAAGCGTCCAAGTGATCCAATCCATCCCAAACTGTGTGATGTCATGCATTAGTTTTCATCAATAAGCTTTCACTCAATGAGCACCAATGATCAGTTTAGAATGATCATTTTAACTCGCCAATGAACTTGTCATGTCTGCACTAAATCATCCATAACTTTTGATATATTGCTCAGAATGACACGAATCCAATGCCCACATTAAGCTAGTTCAATTTTCAATATTGTGATAAAATTTGAGATAGAACTAGAAATGACAAAGCGTCCATGTAATCCAATCTATCCCAAACTGCGTGATACCATGGCTTACGCTTCATTTATAAGCCTATACTCTATGAGCACCAATGATGAGTTTAGAATGATCACTTTAACTTGCCGATCAACTTGATATGTCCACACTAAATCTTCCGTAACATTTGATTTAGAGCTCCAAATGACACGAATCCAGTGCCCACGTTAATCTAGATCAGTTTTCTATATTGTGACAATGTTTGAGATAGAAATAGATATGACAAAGCTTCCAAGTAAGCCAAACCATCCCAAACTGCGTGATGACATGCATTCTTTTTCATTTATAAGCTTTTACTCAGTGAGCACCAATGATCAGTTTAGAAAGATCATTTTGACTAGCCGATGACTTTGTCATGTTTACACTAAATGGGCCATTACTTTTGATTTATACCTCTGAATGACACGAATCCAATGCCCACACTAAGCTAGTTCAGTTTTCTATATTGTAACAAAATTTGAGACTGAAATATATACGACAAAGCGCCCAAGTAAACAATTGTATCCAAAACTGTGTGATGCCATGCAGTATGCTTCATTGATAAGCCTTTATTCAATGAGCAGCGGTGATCAGTTTAGAAATGATGAATTTGACTGGTCGATCAATTTGATATGTCCGTACTTAATTGTTTGTAACTTTTGATTTAGAGCTCAAATTGACACGTATCCAATGCCTACGTTACGATAGCTCAATTTTTATATTGTGACAAAATTTGAGACTGAAATAGATACGACAAAGCGTCCAAGTGATCCAATACATCCCAAACTGCGCGATGCCATGCATTAGTTTTCATTAATAAGCTTTCACTCAATGAGCACCAATGATCAGTTTAGAATTATCATTTTACATCGCCAATGAACTTGTCATTTCTACGCTAAATCATCCAGAACTTTTGATTTATTGCTCAGAATGACATGAATCCAATGCCCACATTAAGCTAGTTCAATTTTCAATATTGTGACAAATTTGAGACAGAACTAGATACGTTAAAGCATCCAAGTAATCCAATCTATCCCAAACTGCATCATGCCATGCCTTATGCTTCATTTATAAGCCTTTACTCTATGAGCACCAGTAACCAGTTAGGAATGATCACTTTAACTTGCCGATCAACTTGACATGTCCGCACTAAATCGTCCCTAACTTTTGATTTAGAGATCAGAATGACACGAATCCAATGCCCACGTTAAGCTAGCTATATTTTCTTTATTTTGAAATAAAATATGGGACATAAATAGATACGACAAAGCCTTCAAATAATCCAATCTATCCAAAATTATGCGATGCCATGCATTA
This sequence comes from Pugionium dolabratum, assembly GCA_018901945.1. Lineage (NCBI taxonomy): Eukaryota > Viridiplantae > Streptophyta > Magnoliopsida > Brassicales > Brassicaceae > Pugionium > Pugionium dolabratum. The sequence goes on along the minus strand of JAEVFF010001215.1, from coordinate 69,889 downwards.
TGCTTTATTTATAAGCCTTTACTCAATGAGAACAAATAATTAGTTTAGAATGATCACTTTAACAGGCCGATCAACTTGACATGTGCGCCCTCAATCATCTGTAACTTTTGATTAGAGATCCGAATGACACAAATCCAATGTCCACGTTAAGCTAGCTCAATTTTCTATATTTTGACATAATTCGAGACAAAAATAGAGACGACAAATCGCCCAAATAATCCAATCTATCAGAACTGCTCGATGCCATGCATTATGCTTCCTTTATAAGCCTTTACTTATTGAGCACCGATGATCAGTTTAGAATGATCACTTTAACTGCCCGATCAACTTGATATGTCCGTACTAAATCGTCCGTAACTTTTCAATTTAAAGCTCAATATGACACGAATCCAATGCCCACGTAAAGCTAGCTCAATTTTCTATATTCTGACAAAGTTTGAGACAAAAATAGATATGAAAAAGCGTCTTAGTAATACAATCCATCCCAAACTGCTTGATGTCATGCCTTATTTTTCATTTATAAGCTTTTACTCAGTGAGCACCAATGATCATTTTAGAATAATCATTTTGACTGCTCAATGACTTTGACCAGTCTGCACTAAATCGGCCAAAACTTTTGATTTATAGCGCATAATGACACGAGTCCAATGCCCACATTAAACTAGTTCAATTTTCTATATTGTGACAAAATTTGAGATTGAAGTAATCCAATCTATCCATAACTTTTTGATGACATGCATTATGCTTCATTTATAAGCCTTTACTCAATGAGCACTAATGATCAGTTTATAATGATCACTTTAACTGGACGATCAACTTTAACCGTCCGCACTAGATCATTTGTAACTTTTTATTTAGAGCTTAGAATGACAAGAATCCAATGCCCACGTTAAGCTAGCTCAATTTTCTATATTTTGACAAAATATGAGATAGAACTAGAGACGAAAAAGCATCCAACTAATCCAATCTATCCAAACTGATTGATGCCATGCATTCTGCTTCATTTATAAGCCTTAATTTAATCAGCACCAATGATCAGTTTAGAATGATCACTTTAACTAGCCACTAACCTTGCCATATGCGCAGTAAATAATCCGTAACTTTTGAGTTAGAGATCAGAATTACACAAATACAATGGCCACGTTAAGCTAGCTCAATTTTCTATATTTTGAGATAATTTGAGACAGAAGTAGAGACGACAAAGTGTCCACGTAATCCAATCTATGCAAGCTGCTTGGTGCCATGCATTATGCTTCATTTATAAGCCCTTAATTAATGAGCACCAATGATGAGTTTAGAATGATCACTTTTACTTGCTGATCAACTTGATATGTCCGCACTAAATCATCCATCACTTTTGATTTAGAGCTCCAAATGACACGAATCTAGTGCCCACATTAATCTAGCTCAATTTTCTATGTTGTAAAAAAGTTCAAGATAGAAATAGATACGAAAAAGCCTTTACTCAATGTAATTGAATCTATTCAAAACTGTGTGATACCATGCATTTTGCTTCATTTATAAGCCTTTACTCAATGAACACCAATGATCAGTTTATTATGATGACTTTAACTAGCCGATAAACATGTATGTCCGCACTAAATCGTCTATAACATTTAATTTCGAGCCCAGAATGACATGAATCCAATGCCCACGTTAAGCTAGCTCAATTAAATATATTTTGACAAAATTTGAGACAAAAATAGAGACGACAAAGTGTCCAAGTAATCCAATATATCCCAAACAGCGTGATACCATGCTTTATGCTTCATTGATAAGCCTTTACTTATTGAGTACCAATGATCATTTTAGAATCATCATTTTAAATAGCCGATCCGCTTGACATGTCCGCACTAAATCGTCTGTAACTTTTGATTTTGAGATCCGAATGACACAAATACAATGCCCACGTTAAGCTAGCTCAATTTTCTATATTTTGAGATAATTTGAGACAGAAGTAGAGATGACAAAGCATCCACGTAATCCAATCAATCCAAGCTGCTTGGTGCCATGCATTATGCTTCATTTGTAAGCCCTTAATTAATGAGCACCAATGATGAGTTTAGAATGATCACTTTTACTTGCCAATCAACTTGATATGTCCGCACTAAATCATCCATCACTTTTGATTTAGAGCTCCAAATGACACGAATCTAGTGCCCATGTTAATCTAGATCAGTTTTCTATATTGTGACAATGTTTGAGATAGAAATAGATATGACAAAGCTTCCAAGTAATCCTAACCATCCCAAACTGCGTGATGACATGCATTCTTTTTCATTTATAAGCTTTTACTCATTGAGCACCAATGATTAGTTTAGAATGATCATTGTGACTAGCCGATTACATTGTCATGTTTGCACTAAATGGGCCATAACTTTTCATTTATACCTCAGAATGACACGAATCCAATGCCCACATTAAGCTAGTTCAGTTTTCTATATTGTAACAAAATTTGAGACTGATATAGATAAGACAAAGCGTGCAAGTAAACCAATCTATCCAAAACTGTGTGGTGCCATGCATTATGCTTCATTGATAAGCCTTTATTCAATGAGCACCAGTGATGAGTTTAAAAATGATGAATTTAACTGGCTGATCAACTAGATATGTCTGCACTAAATCATTTGTAACTTTTTATTTAGAGCTCAGATTGACATGTATCCAATGCCTACGTTAAGATAACTCAATTTCTATATTGTGACAAAATTTGAGACAGAAACAAATACGACAAAGCGTCCAAGTGATCCAATCCATCCCAAACTGCGTGATGCCATGCATTTCATTAATTTTCATCCCAAACTGCGCAACGCCATGCATTATGCTTTATTTATAAGCCTTTACTCAATGAGCACCAATGATCAGCTTAGAATGATAAATTTAACTGCCCGAACAACTTGACTGCCCAAACTGTGTGATGCCCTGCTTTATGTTTCATTTACAAGACTTTACTTAATGAGCACCAATAATCAGTTTATAATGATCACTGTAACCGGCTGATCAACTTGACTTGTACGCACTAAATTGTCTGTAACTTTTAATTTAGAGCTCATCAACACACGAATCAAATGGCCATGTTAAGCTTGATCAATTTTCTATATTGTAACAAAATTTAAAACATAAATAGATGAGACAAAGCATCCATGTAATCCGATCTATCCAAAACTTTGTGATACCATGGATTATGCTTTATTTATAAGCCTTCACTTAATGAGCACCAATGATCAGTTTAGAATGATCACTTTAACTTACCAATCAACTTGACATGTCCGCATTAAATCGTCTGTAAACTTTCTATTTGTAGCTCTGAATGACACGATTCCAATAACCACGTTAACCTAGCTCAATTTTCAATATTGTAACAAAATTTGAGAAAGAACTAGATACGACAAAGCGTCCAAGTAATCCAATCTATCCAAAACTGTTTGACGCCATGCATTATGATTTATTTATAAGCCTTTACTCAATGAGTACCAATGATCAGTTTAGGATCATCATAGTAACTCGCCGATCCACTTGACATGTCCGCACTAAGTGATCTGTAACTTTATATTTTGAACTAACAATGACACGAATCCAATGCCCACGTTAAACTAGCTCAATTTTCTATATTGTAACAAAATTTGAGACCGAAAGAGAGACGACAAAGCATCCAAGTAATCCAATCTATCCATACTGCTTGATGCATGCATTATGCTTCATTTATAAGCCTTTACTTAAAGGGTAACACTGATTAGTTTAGAATGATTACTTTAACTAGCCGATCAACTTGACATGTCCGCACTAATTTAGAGCTCAGAAACACACGAATCCAATGCCCACAGTAAGCTTGCTCAATTCTCTATATTGTAACATAATTTGAGACAGAAATAGATATGACAAAGCGTCCAAGTAATCCAATCTATCCAAAACTGTTTGATGTCATCCATTATGCTTCATTTATAAGCCTTTAATCAATGAGCACTAATGATCAGATTAGAATGATCACTTTAACTAGCCGATCAAATTGACCTGTCCACACAAAATCATCCATAACTTTTTATTTAGAGCTCAAAATAACACGAATCCAATGCCCACAATTATCTAGCTCAATTTTCTCTATTTTGACATAATTGGAGACAAAAATAGAGACGAAAAAGCGTTCAAGTAGTCCAATCTATCGAAATAGCTTGATGCCATGCATTATGCTTCATTTATAAGCCTTTATTTAATGAGCACCAATAATCAGTTTAAAATGATCACTTCAATTGGCCGATCATTTTGACATGTCCCCACTAAATCGAACATAACTTTTGATTTAGAGCTCGGAATGACACGAATCCAGTGCCCACATTAAGCTAGCTCAATTTTATATATTGTGACAAAGTTTGAGACAGAAGTAGATATGAAAAAGCGTCCAAGAAATCCAATCCATCGAAAACTGAGTGATGCCATTCTTTAGGCTTCATTTATAAGCCTTTACTTAATGAGCACCAATGATCAGTTTTGAAAGATCACTTTAACTGGCCGATCAACTTGAAATGTCCGCACTAAATCGTCCGTAACTTTTGATTTAAAATTCAGAATGACACGAAACCAATGCCCACATTAAGCTAGCTTAATTCTCTATTTTTTATGGCAAATTTGAGACAAAAATAAATACGAAAAAGCGTCCAAATAATCCAATCTATCCCAAACTGCGTGATGCCATGCTTTATGCTTCATTTATAACTTTTTACTTAATGAGCAACAATGATCAGTTTAAAATCATCACTTTAACAGGCCGCTCAAGTTGACATGTCTGCATTAAATTGAGTGTAACTTTTGATTTACAGCTCCGAATGACACGAATCAAATGCCTACGTTAAGCTAGCTCAATTTTTTATATTGTAACAAAATTCGAGACAGAAATAGATACGATAAAGCATCCAAGTAATCCATTCTCTCAAAAACTGTTTGATACAATGCATTATGCTTCATTTATACACCTTTACTCAATGAGCACCAATGAGAAGTTTAGAATTATCTATTTTACTAGCCGATCAAGTTGACACGTCCGCACTAAATTGTCCCCAACTTTTGATTTAGAGCTCAAAATGACACGAATCCAGAGCCCAATTTAAGCTAGTTCAATTTTCTATCTTTTGGTTAAATTTTAGATAGAAATAGAGACGACAAAACATCCAAGTAATCCAATCTATCCAGACTGCTTGATGACATGCATTATGCCTCATTTATAAGTCTTTTCGTAATGAGAACCAATGATCAGTTTAGAATGATCATTTTAACTGGCTAATCAACTTGACATGTCTGCATTAAATCGTTTGTAACTTTGTGATGCCATGTATTATGCTTCATTTATAAGCCACAACTTAATGAGCACCAATGATCAGTTTAGAATTATCATTTTAACTAGCCGATCAACTTGATATGTTCGCACTAAATTTTCAGTAACTTTTTATTTAGAGCTCAGATTGACACGAATCCAATGCCTACGTTAAGCTAGCTCAATTTTCTATATTGTGACAAAATATGAGACAGAACTAGCTATGAAAAAGCGTTCATGTAATCTAATCAATTCAAAACTGTTTGATGCCATCGGTTACGCTTCATTTATAAGCCTTTACTCAATGAGTACCAATGATCATTTTAGAATGATCACTTTAACTGGCCGATCAACTTGACATGTCCACACTAAATCTTCCATAACTTTTGATTTAGAGCATAGAAACACACGAAATCCAATACGCATGTTAAGCTAGCTTAATATTCTATATTGTAGCAAAATTTGAGATGAAAATAGATACGACAAAGCGTCCAAGTAATCCAATCTATCAAAAAATGTGTTATGCAATGCATTATGCTTCATTTATAAGACAATACTTAATGAGCACGAATGATCAGTTTATAATGATCACATTAACTAGTCGATCAACTTGACATGTCTGCACTAAATCGTCCGTAACTTTTGATTTAGAGATCGGAATGACATGAATCCAGTGCCCACGTTAAGCTAGCTCAATTTTCTATATTGCAACAAAATTTGAGATGAAAATAGATAGGAAAAAGGGTCCAAGTAATACAATCAATCCCAAACTGCGTGATGTCATGAATTATTTGTCATTTATAAGCTTTTACTCAATGAGCACCAATGATCAGTTTAGAATGATCATTTTAACTGGCCGATCAACTTGTCATGTCTTCACTAAATCATCCCTAACTTTTGATTTGTAGCTTAGAATGATACTAATCCAGTGCCCACATTAAGCTAGTTCAATTTTCTATATTCTAACAAATTTTTTTATAGAAATAGATAAGACAAAGTGTCCAACTAATCCAATCTATCCAAAACTGTATGATGCCATGCATTATGCTTCATTTATAAGCCTTTACTTAATGAGCACTAAATGATCCGTTTTGAATGATCACTTTAACTGGCCAATCAACTTGACATGTGTGCACTAAATCGTCCGTAACTTTTTTTTTAGAGGTCAGAAAGATACGAATCCATTGCCCATATTAAGTTAGCTCAATTCTCTATTTTTTGACAAAATTTGAGACAGAAATAGGGAAGACAAAGCGTCCTAGTAATCCAATATATCCCAAACTACGTGATGCCATGCTTCATGCTTCATTTATATTCCTTTACTTAATGAGCACAAATGATCTGTTTCGAATGACCACTTTAACTGGGTGATCAACTTGACATGTACGCACTAAATCGTCTGAACTTTTAATTTAGAGCTCATAAAAAACGAATAAAATGCCCACGTTAAGCTAGCTAAGTTTTCTATATTGAAGTAAAATTTAAGATAGAAATAGATACGAAAAAGTGTCCATGTAATCCAATATATTCAAAATTGTCTGATACCATGCATTATGCTTCATTTATAAACCTTCACTTAATGAGCACCAATGATCAGTTTAAAATGATCACTTTGACTGGCCGATCAACTTAACATGTTCGCATTACATCGTCCGTAACTTTTGATTTAGAGCTCGGAATGACACGAATCCAGTTCCAACTTTAAACTAGCTCAATTTTCTATATTGTGACAAAGTTTGAGACAGAAATAGATAGGACAAAGTATCCAAGTAATCCAGTTAATCCTAAACTGCGTGATGCCACGCATTATTTTTTACTTATAAGCTTTTACTCAATGAGCACCAATGATCAGTTTAGAATGATCATTTTAACTGACTGATCAACTTGTCATGTATGCACTAAATCGTCACTAACTTTTTATTTATAGCTTAGAATGACACGAATCCAATGCCCACATTAAACTAGTTCAGTTTTCTATATTCTGACAAAATTTGTTCTAGAACTAGATACGACAAACCGTCCAAGTAATCCAATCTATCCCAAACTGCGTGATGCCATGCTTTATGCTTCATTTATAAGCCTTTACTTAATGAGCACCAATTATCAGTTCTAAATGATCACTTTAACTGCCCGATCAACTTGACATGTACGCATTAAATTGTCTGTAACTTTTGATTTAGAGCTCAGAAACACACAAATCAAATGCCCACGTTAAGCTAGCTCAATTTCTATATTTTAACAAAAATTTGAAACAGAAATAGAGATGAAAAAGCATCCAAGTAATCCAATCTATCCTAAACTCTGTGATGCCTATCTTTAGTCTTCATCTGTATGCCTTTACTTAATGAACGCCAATGCTCAGTTTAGAATGATCACTTTAACTGGGCGATCAACTTGCCATGTCCATACTAAATCATCAGTAACATTTGATTTAGAGCTCCGAATGTCACAAATCAATGCCCAAGTTAAGCTAGCTCAATTCTCTATTTTTTGAAAAAAATTTGAGATAGAAATAGAGAGACGACAAAGTGTCCAAGTAATCCAGTCTATCCAAAACTATGTGATGTTATGCTTATGCTTCATTTATAAGCCTTTACTTAATGAGCAACATTGATCAGTTTAGAATAATCATTTCAACTTGCTGATCAACTTGTCATGTCCGCACTAAATCGTCCGTAACTTCTGACTTAGAGATCATAATGACACGAATCCAATGCCCATGTTATGCTAGCTCAATTTTCTATACGCTAACAAAATTTGACGCAGAAATATATACGAGAAAGCATCCAAGTAATCCAATCTGTCCAAAACTGTTTGATGCCATGCATTATGCTTCACGTATAAGCCTTTACTCAATGAGTACCAAAGATCAGTTTAGAATGATCACTTTAACTGGTCGATCCACTTGACATGTCCGCCTTAAATCGTCCATAACCTTTGATTTAGAGCTCAGAAACACAGAAATCAAATGCCCACATTAAGTTAGCTCAATTTTCTATATTGTACCAAAATTTGAAACAGAAATACATACGACATATCATCCAAGTAATCCGATCTATCCAAAACTTTGTGATGCCATATATTATGCTTCATTTATAAGCCATAACTTAATGAGCACCAATGATCAGTTTAGAATGATCATTTTAACTAGCCGATCAACTTGATATGTTTGCACTAAATTTTAAGTAACTTTTGATTTAGAGCTCAGAATGACACGAATCCAATGCCTACGTTAAGCTAGCTCAATTTTCTATATTGTGACAAAATTTGAGACAGAAATAGCTATGAAAAAGCGTTCAAGTAATCTAATCAATTCAAAACTGTTTGTTGCCATCGATTACGCTTCATTTATAAGCCTTTACTCAATGAGTACCAATGATCATTTTAGAATGATCACTTTAACTGGCCGATCAACTTGACATGTCCACACTAAATCTTCCATAACTTTTGATTTAGAGCTTAGAAACACACGAAATCCAATACGCATGTTAAGCTAGCTCAATATTCTATATTGTAGCAAAATTTGAGATGAAAATAGATACGACAAAGCGTCCAAGTAATCCAATCTATCAAAAAATGTGTTATGCAATGCATTATGCTTCATTTATAAGACAATACTTAATGAGCACGAATGATCATTTTAGAATGATCACATTAACTAGTCGATCAACTTGACATGTCTGCACTAAATCGTCCGTAACTTTTGATTTAGAGATCGGAATGACATGAATCCAGTGCCCACGTTAAGCTAGCTCAATTTTCTATATTGCAACAAAATTTGAGATGAAAATAGATACGAAAAAGGGTCCAAGTAATACAATCAATCCCAAACTGCGTGATGCCATGAATTATTTGTTATTTATAAGCTTTTACTCAATGAGCACCAATGATCAGTTTAGAATGATCATTTTAACTGGCCGATCAACTTGTCATGTCTTCACTAAATCGTCTCTACCTTTTGATTTATAGCTTAGAATGATACTAATCCAGCGTCCAAGAAATCCAATCTATCCCGAACTGTGTGATGCCATTCTTTAGACTTCATTTATAAGCCTTTACTGAATGAGCACCAATGATCAGTTTAGAATGATCACTTTAACCGGCCGATCAACTTGACATGTATGCACTAAAGCATTCATAACTTTTGATTTAGAGTTCAATAAAACAGGAATAAAATGCCCACGTTAATCTAGCTCAATTTTCTATATTGTAACAAAATTTGAGACACAAATAGATACAAAAGAGCGTCCATGTAATCCAATCTATCCAAAACTGTGTGATACCATGCATTATGCTTCATTTATAATCCTTCACTTAATAAACACCAATGATCAGTTTAGAATGATCAATTTAGCTGGCCGATCAAATCGACATGTCCGCACTAAATCGTTTGTAAACTTTTGATTTGGAGCTCAGAATGACACGTATCCAATAACCACATTAAGCTAGTCAATTTTCTATATTGTGACAAAATTTTAGAAAGACCTAGATATGACAAAGCGTCCAAGTAATCCAATCTACCCAAAACTGTTTGATGCCATTGATTTTGCTTCATTTATAAGCCTTCACTTAATGAGTACCAATGATCAGTTTAGAATCATCATATTAACCCGCTGATCAACTTGACATGTCCACACTAAATAGTCTGTAACTTTAGATTTTGAGTTAAGATTGACACGAATCCAATGCACACGTGTAGCCAGCTCAATTTTCTATATTGTAACAAAATTTGAGACACAAATACAGACGACAAAGCATCCAAGTAATCCAATCTATCCAAACTGCTTGATGCCATGCATTATGCTTCATTTATAAGCCTTTACTTAATGGGCAACAGTAATCAGTTTAGAATGATCACTTTAACCAGCGGATCAAGTTGACATGTATGCGCTAAATCGTCTGTAACTTTTGATATAGAGCTTAGAAACACACGAATCCAATATTGCCCACATTAAGCTTGCTCAATTTTCTATATTGTAACAAAATATGAGACAGAAATAGATACGACAAAGCGTCCAAGTAATCTAATATATCCAAAACTGTGTGATGTCATGCATTATGCTTCATTTATAAACCTTTACTCAATGAGCACTAATGATCAGTTTAGAATGATCATTTCAACAAGCCGATCAACTTGACATGTCCATACTAAATCATCCATAACTTTTGATTTAGAGCTCAGAATAACACGGATCCGGTGCCCAAAATAAGCTTTCTCTTTTTTCTATATTGTAACAAAATTTAAGACAAAAATAGATTGGACACATCGTCCAAGTAATCCATTCTATCATAAACTTTGTGATGCAGTGCATTATGCTTCATTTATAAGCCTTTACTTAATGAGCACCAATGATCAGTTTAGAATGATCACTTTGACTACCGATCAACTTGACATGTCCGCAATAAATCGTCTATAACTTTTGATTTAGAGCTCCGAAACACACGAATCAAATGCCCACGTTAAGCTAGCTGATTTCTATATCCAACAAAAATTGAAATAGAAATAGTGACGAAAAAGCATCCATGTAATTCAATCTATCCATAAATGTGTGACGCCTTGTTCTATGCTTCATTTATAAGCCTTAACTGGCGGTCAACTTGACATGTCCGCACTAAATCGTGCGTAACTTTTGATTTACAGCTCAGAATGACACGAATCCAATGCCCACGTTAAGCTAGCTATATTTTCTATAATGTCACAAAATTTTGAGAGAGAAATAGATACGAAAAGTGTCCAAGTTATCCAATATATCCAGAACTGTGCGATGTCATACAATATGCTTCATTTATAAGCCTTTACTCAATTAGCACCAATGATCATTTTAGAATAATCATAGTAACTGGCCGATCAACTTGACATTTCCGAGTAATCATCCGTAACTCTTGATTTTGTGCTCAAAATGACACAAATCCATAGCCCGCGTGAATCTAGCTCAATTTTCTATATTGTAACAAAATTTGAGACAGAAATAGATACGACAAAGCATCCAAGTAATCCAATCTAACCAAACTGTTTGATGTCATGCATTATGCTTCATTTATAAGCCTTTACTTAATGAGCCCCAATGATCAGTTTAGAATGATCACTTTAACTGGCCGATCAAGTTGACATGTCCCCACTAAATCATCTGTAACTTTTGATTTAGACCTTAGAAACACACCAATCTAACGCCCACGTTAAGCTTTCTCAATTTTCTATATTGTAACAAAATTTGAGACAGAAATAGAAACGACAAAGCGTCCAAGTAACCCAATCTATCCAAAATTCTGTGATGTAATGCATTATGCTTCATTTATAAACCTTTACTCATTGAGCACTAATGATCAGTTTAGAATGATCACTTTAACTAGCCGATCAACTTGACATGTCCACACTAAATCATCCATAACTTTTGATTTAGAGCTCACAATGACACGAATCCAATGCCCACAATAAACTAGCTCAATTTTCAATATTGTTACAAAATTTGGGACAGAAATAGATTTGACACAGCATCCAAGTAATCATATCTATCATAAACTTTGTGATGCCGTGCATTATGCTTCATTTATAAGCCTTTACTTAATGAGCACCAATCATCAGTTTAGAATGATCACTTTAACTACCGATCAACTTGACATGTCAGCACTAAATCGTTTGTAAATTTTGATTTATAGCTCCGAATGACACGAATCCAACGCCCACGTTAAGTTAGATAAATTTTCTATATTTTGACTAAATTGAAGAGAGAAGTAGAGACGACAAAGCATCCATGCAACCCAATCTATCCCAAACTATGTGATGCTATTCTTTAGACTTCATTTATAAGCCTTTACTTAATGAGCACCGTTGATCAGTTTATAATCATCACTTTAACTGTCCGATCAACTTGACATGTACAAAATAAGGTGTCTGTAACTTTTGATTTAGAGCTCAATAACACACGAATGAAATGCCCACGTTAATATAGCTTAATTTTCTATATTGTAACAAAATTTGAGATAGAAATAGATAGGACAAAACGTCCATGTAATCCAATCTATCCAAAACTGTGTGATACCATGCATTATGCTTGATTTATAATCCTTCACTTACTGAGCATCAGTGATCAGTTTAGAATGATCACTTTAACTAGCCTATCAAATCGACATGTCCGCACTAAATCGTCTGTAAACTTTTGATTTAGAGCTCAGAATGACACAAATCGATTAACCACATTAAGCTAGCTCAATTTTCTATATTCTGATAAATTTCAGACCGAACTAGATATGACAAAGCGTCCAAGTAATCCAATCTATCCAAAACTGTTTGATGCCATTCATTATGCTTCATTTATAAGCCTTCACTCAGTGAGTACCAATGATCAGTTTAGAATCATCATATTAATCCGCTGATCAACTTGACATGTCCGCACTAAATAGTTTGTAATTTTAGATTTTGAGTTAAGAGTGACATGAATCCAATGCCCACGTGAAGCTAGCTCAATTTTCTATATTATAACAAAATTTGAGGCAGAAATAGAGACCACAAACCATCCAAGTAATCCAATCTATCCAAACTGCTTGATGCCATGCATTATGCTTTATTTATATTCCTTTACTTAATGGGCAACACTACTCAGTTTAGAATGATCACTTTAACTGGCCGATCAAGTTGACATGTCCACACTAAATCTTCTTTCAACTTGATTTAGACCATAGAAACACACGAATCCAATGCCCACGTTAAGCTTTCTCAATTTTCTATATTGTAATAAAATTTGAGACAAAATAGATACGAGAAAGCGTCCAAATAATCCAATATATCCAAAATTGTGTGATGTCATGCATTATGCTTCATTTATAAACCTTTACTCATTGAGCACTAATGATCAGTTTAAAATGATCACTTTAACTAGCCGATCAACTTGACATGTCCACACTAAATCATCCATAACTTTTGATTTACAGCTCAGATTGACATGAATCCAATGCCCACAATAAGCTAGCTCAATTTTTTTTATATTGTAACAAAATTTGAGACATAAATAGATTCGACACAGCGTCCAAGTAATCCAATCTATCATGAACTTTATGATGTCGTGCATTATGCTTCATTTATAAGCCTTTATTTAATGAGCATCAATGATCAGTTTAGAATAATCTTATTAACTGGCCGATCAACTTGACAGGTCCGCTGTACATCGTCTGTAACTCTTGATTTTGAGCTCAAAATGACACGATTCCAATGCTAACGTTAATCAAGATAAATTTCCTATATTTTGACAAAATTTAAGATAGAAGTAGAGACGACAAAGCGTCCAAGTAATCTAATCTATCCAAAACTGCGTGTTGTCATGCATTATACTTCATTTATAGGCTTTTACTCAATGAGCACCAATGATCACTTTAGAATGATCACATTACCTAGCCGATCAACTTGACATTTCTACACTAAATCGTCTGTAACTTTTGATTTAGAGCTCAGAAACACAGGAATCAAATGCCCACATTAAGTTAGCTCAATTTTCTATATTGAAAACAAATTTGAGATAAAAATAAATACGACAAAGCGTCCAACTAATCCAATCCATTCCGAACTGTGTGATGCCATGCATTATTTTTCACTTATAAGCTTTTACTAAATTACCACCAATTATCATTTTAGAATGATCACTTTAACTTGCCGAAGAACTTGTTATGTCTGCACTAAATCATACATAACTTTTGATTTATAGCTCTGAAACACACGAATGAAATGCCCATTTTAAGCTAATTCAATTTTCTGTATTGTAAAAACATTTGAGACCAAGCTAGATACGTCAAAGCGTCTAAGTAATCCAATCTATCCCAAAATGCGTGATGCCATGCCTTATGCTTCATTTCTAAGCGCTTATTTAATAAGTACCAGAGATCAGTTTAGAATGATCACTTTAACTGGCCGATCAACTTGCCATTTCTGCACTAAAGCATTCGTAACCTTCGATATAGAGATCAGAATGATACAAATCCAATGCCCACGTTAAGCTAGCTCAATTATCTATGTTTTGAAAATATTTGAGATAGATATAGAGACGACAATCCAACTTATCCAGAACAGCGTGATGCCATGCTTTAATCCTTAACTTAATGAGCACCTATGATCAGTTTAGAATGATCAGTTTAGAATGATCACTTTAACTAGCTGATCAACTTGAGATGTCCGCACTAAATCGATTTAACTTTTGATTATCTAATCTCTCCCAAACAGTGTGATGTCATGCTTTATGATTCATTTATAAGCCTTTTAATGACCACCAATTACTAGTTTAGAATGGTCACTTTAACTGGCCGATCAACTTGACATGTCCGTAATAAATCGTCCGTAACTTTTGATTTAGAGCTTAGAATAATATAAATCTAGAGCCCACGATAAACTTGCTCAATTTTCTATTTTGCGACAAAGTTTGAGATGGAAATAGATACGACAAAGCGTCCAAGTACTCTAATCTATCCCAAACTGCGTGATGCCATGCATTATTTTTCATTTATAAGCTTTTACTTCAATGATCACCAATGATCAGTTTAGAATGATCATTGTAACTCGCTGATGACTTTGTCATGTATGCACTAAATCGTCCATACCCTTTGATTTATAGCTTAGAAAGACACAAATACAATGGCAACATTAAGCTAGTTCAATTTTCTATATTGTGACAAAATTTGAGATAAAAATAGATACGACAAAGCGTCCAAGTAATCCAATCTATCTATCAACGTGTGATGCCTTGCAGTATGCTTCATTTATAAGCCCTTACTCAATGAGCAACAATGATCAGTTTAGAATGATCACTTTTACTGACCGATCAACTTCACATATATGCACTAAATCGTCCGTAAATTTTGATTTAGAGGTCAGAATGACACGAATCCAATGCCCACATTAAACTAGCTCAATTTTCTGTATTTTGACAAAATTTAAGACAAAAATATAGATGACAAAGCGTCCAAGTAATCCAATCTATCCATAAATTCTTGATGTCATGCTTTATGCTTCATTTATAATCCTTTACTCAATGAGCACCAATGATATGTTTAGAATGGTCGTCTTAACTGGTCGATCAGCTTTTGATTTCTGCACTAAATCGTCCATGACTTTTGATTTATAGCTCCGAATGACACGAGTCTAGTGCCGACGTTAATCTAGATAAATTTTCTATATTTTGACAAAATTTGAGACAAAAGTAGAGATGACAAAAGCGTCCAAATAATCCAATCTATCCTAAACTGCGTGTTGTCATGCATTATACTTCATTAATAAACCTTTACTCAATGAGCACCAATGATCAGTTTACAATAATCATATAAGCTGGCCGATAAACCTGAGATGTCCGCACTAAATCGTCCGTTACTTTTGATTTTGAGCTCATAATGAAACGAATCTGATCCCCACGTTAAGCTAGCTCAATTTTCTATATTCTGACAAAGTTAAAGAAAAAAATAGATACGACGAAGCGTCCAAATAATCCAATCAATCCCAAACTGCATGATGCCATGCATTATGCTTCATTTATAAGCT
Source organism: Pugionium dolabratum (assembly GCA_018901945.1). Lineage (NCBI taxonomy): Eukaryota > Viridiplantae > Streptophyta > Magnoliopsida > Brassicales > Brassicaceae > Pugionium > Pugionium dolabratum. The sequence goes on along the minus strand of JAEVFF010001215.1, from coordinate 54,068 downwards.
TTTACTCAATGAGCACCAATGAGTTTAGAGTTATCATTTTAACTAGCCAATCGACTTGTCATGTCAGCACTAAATCGTCCATAACTTTTGATTTATAGCTCCGAATGAAACGAGTCCAATGCACACATTAAGCTAGTTCAATTTTCTATATTATGACAAAATTTGAGGCAAAACTAGATACGAAAATGCGTCCAAGTAATCCAATCTATCCAAAACTGTGTGATGTCATGCATTATGCTTCATTTATAAGCCTTTACTTAATGACAACCAATTATCCGTTTAGAATGATCATATTAACTGGCCGATCAACTTGACATATCCGCACTAAATCATCTGTAACTTTTGATTTAGAGATTAGAATGACCCAAATCCAATGCCCATGTTAAGCTAGCTCAATTTTCTATACTGTAACAAAATTTGAGACAAAAAATATACGACAAAGCGTTCAAGTAATTCAATCTATCAAAAAGTGTGTGATGCAATGTATTATGCTTCATTTATTAGCCTTTACTCAATGAGCCCCAATGATCAGTTTAGAATGATCATATTAACTTGCCGATCAACTTGACATGTCGGCATTTAATCGTCCGTAACTTTTGATTTTGAGCTCAGAATGACACGAATCTAATGCCCACGTTAAGTTAGCGCAATTTTCTATATTTTGACGAAATTTGAGATAGATATAGAGTCAACAAAGCATCCAAATAATGCAATATATCCAAACTCCTTTATGACATGCATTATACTTCATTTATTAGCATTTACTTAATAAGCACTAATGATCAGTTTAGAATGTTCACTTGAACTGGCCGATCAACTTGACATGTCTGCCCTAAATCTTGCATAACTTTTGATTTAGAGCTTAGAATGAAACGAATCCAATCCCCACGTTAACCTAGCTCAAATTTCTATATTTTGGAAAATTTTGAGAAACAAATCGAGACGAAAAAGTGTCCAAGTAATCCAATCTACGCAAACTACTTGATTCCATGCTTTATGCATCAGTTATAAGCTTTTACTCAATGAGCACCAATGATAAGTTTTGAATGATCATTTTAACTGGCCGATGAACTTGACATATACGCACTAAATTGTCCGTAACTTTTGATTTAGAGCTTAGAAACACACGAATTAAATGCCCACGTTAAGCTAGCTCAATTTTCTATATTGTAACAAAATTTAAGACAGAAACAGATACGACATAGCGTCCAAGTAATCCAATCCATCCCAAACTCTCTGATGCCATGCATTATTTTGATTTATAAGCTTTTACTAAATGAGCACCAATGATCAGTTCAGAATGATCATTTTAACTGATCGATCAACTTGTCATGTCTACACTAAATCGTCTATAACTTTTGATTTCCAGAATAAAATAAAACGAATCCAATGCCCACATTAAGCTCGTTCAATTATCTATATTTTGACAAAATTTGAGACCGAACTAGATATGGCAAAGGGTCCAAGTAATCTAATTTTCCCAAAATGTGTGATGCAATACCTTATTCTTCATTTATAAGCCTTTACTCAATGAGCACCACTGATCAGCTTAGAGTGATCACTTTAACTGGCCGATAAACTTGACATATCCGCATTAAATCATGTGTATAAATGAATCCAGTGCCCATGTTAAGGTAGCTCAATTTTCTATATTCTAACAACATTTAGAGCTCCGAAACAAATGAATCCAGTGCCCATGTTAAGGTAGCTCAATTTTCTATATTCTAACAAAATTTGAGACAGAAATAGATACGAAAAATCATCCAAGTAATCCAATATATTCAAAACTGTGTGATGTCATGCATTATGCTTTATTTATAAACCTTTACTCATTGAGCACCAATGATCAGTTTAGAATGATCACTTTAACTGGCCGATTAACTTGACATGTCCGCACTAAATCATCCTTAACTTTTGATTTAGAGTTTATAATTACACGAATCCAATGCCCACGTTAAGATAGCTCAAAATTCTATATTTTGATAAAGTTTGAGACAAAAATATATACGACAAAGTGTAGAAGTAATCCAATCCATCCCAAACTACGTGATGCGGTGTATTATGTTTCATTTATAAGATTTTACTCAATGAGCACCGATGATCAGTTTAGAATGATCATTCTAATCGGCCGAGGACTTTGTCATGTCTGCACTAAATCGTCCATAACTTTTGATTTATAGTTCGGAATGACACGAATCCAATACCCACATTAATCTAGTTAAATTTTCTATATTCTGAAAAAATTTGAGACAAAACTAGATATGACAAGCATCCAAGTAATCCAATCTATCAAAAACTATGTGATGCCATGAGTTATGCTTCATTTATATGCCTTTACTTAATGAGCACCAATTATCAGTTTAGAATGATCATATTAACTGGCCAATCAACTTGACATGTCCACACTAAATCATCTGTAACTTTTGATTTAGAGGTTAGAATGACACGAATTCAATGCCCATGTTACGCTAGCTCAATTTTCTATATTCTAACAAAATTTGAGAGAGAAATAGATACGACAAAACGTCCACGTAATCCAATCTATCCAAAACTGTGTGATGCCATGCATTATTCTTCATTTATAACCCTTTAGTCAATGAGCCCCAATGATCAATTTAGAGTGATCATATTAACTGGCCAATCAACATTACATGTCGGCACTATATCGTCCGTAACTTTTGATTTTAGGCTCTTAATAACACGAATCCAATGCCCCCATTAAGCTAGCTCAATTTTCTATATCTTGACAAAATTTGAGACAAATATGGAGACAACAAAGCGTCCAAATAATACAATCTATCCAAACTCCTTGATGACATGCATTATGCTTCATTTATAAGCCTTTACTTAATGAGCACCAATGATCATTTGAGAATCATCACTTTAACTGGCCGATCCACTTGACTTGTCCGCACTAAATCGTCCATAACTTTTGATTTAGAGCTTAGAATGACACGAATACCATTCCCACGTTAACCTATATCAAATTTCTATGTTTTGACAAAATTTTGATAGAAAAATAGAGACGACAAAGTGTACAAGTAATCCAATCTACGCAAACTACTTGATGCCATGCTTTGTATGAGCATCATTTGTAAGCTTCTACTTAATGAGCACCAATGATCAGTTTTGTATGATCATTTTAACTGGCCGATGAACTTGACATGTACGCACTAAATCGTCCATATCTTTCGATTTAGAGCTCAGAAACACATGAATCAAATGCCTACATTAAGCTAGCTCAATGTTCTATATTGTAACAAAATTTGAAACAGAAATAGATACGACAAAGCGCCCAAGTAATCCAATCTATCCAAAACTGTGTAATGCCATTCATTATGCTTCATTTATAAGCCTTTACTCAATGATCACCAATGATCAGTTTAGAATGATCACTTTAACTAGCCGATCAACTTGACATGTCCGCACAAAATCGTAGTAACTTTAGATTTAGAGCTCAGAATGATACGAATCCAATGCCCATGTTAAGCTAGCTCCATTTTCTATTTGAGACATAAATAGATATGACAAATCATCCAAGTAATCCAGTCTATCCAAAACTGTGTGATGCCATGCATTATGCTTTATTTTTAAGCCTTTACTCAATCAGCACCAATGCTCAGATTAGAATGATCACTTTAATTAACTGGCCGATCAACTTGACATGTCCACACTAAATCGTTTGTAACTTTTAATTTAGAGCTTAGAATAACACGAATTCAATGCCCACGTTAATCTAGCCCAATTTTCTATATTCTGACAAAATTTGAGACCGAAATAGACACGACAAAGCCTCCAAGTAATCCAATCCATCCAAAACTGAGTGATGCCATGCATTATTTTTCATTTATAAGGTTTCACTAAATGAGCTCCAATGATCAGTTTAAAATGATCATTTTAACTGGCCGATGAACTTGTCATGTCTACACTAAATCATACATAACTTTTGATTTGTAGCTTAGAATGACACGAATCCAATGCACACGTTAAGCTTGTTCAATTTTCGATAATGTGACAAAATTTAAAATAGAACAAGATACGACAAAGCATCCAAGTAATCCAATATATCAAAAACTGTGTGATGTCATGCATTATGCTTCATTTATAAGCCATTACTCATTGAGTACCAATGATCAGTTTAAAATGATCACTTTAACTGGCCGATCAACTTGACATGTTCACTTTAAATCTTCCGGAACTTTTGATTTAGAGCTCAGAATGACACGAATCCAATGCACACGTTACGCTAGCTCAATTTTCTATATTTTGACAAATTTTAAGACTGGAATAGAGACGGAAAAGCATCAAGTAATCCAATCCATCCCAAACTACGTGATGACATGCATTATTTTTCATTTAGAAGATTTTCCTTAACAAGCACAAATGATCAGTTTAGAATGATAATTCTAACAGGCCGATCAACTTGTTATGTCTGCACTGAATCGTACATAACTTTTGATTTATAGCTTATAATGACTCGAATCCAATGCCCACGTTAAGCTTGTTCAATTTTCTATATTGTGACAAAATTTAAAATAGAACAAGATACGACAATGCATACAAGTAATCCAATCTATCAAAAACTGTGTGATGTCATGCATTATGCTTCATTTATAAGCCTTTACTCATTGAGCACCAATGATCAGTTTAAAATGATAATTTTAACTGGCCGATCAACTTGACAAGTCCGCATTAAATCGTCCGAATCTTTTGATTTAGAGCTAAGAATGACACGAATCCAATGCATACATTACGCTAGCTCAATTTTCTAAATTTTAACAAAATTTTAGACAAGAATAGAGACGGCAAAGCATCCAAGTAATCCAATACATCCCAAACCAAGTGATGCCATGCATTATTTTTCATTGACAAGCTTTTACTCAATGAGCACCAAATATCAGTTTAGAATGATCATTTTAACTGGCCGATGACATTGTCATGTCTGCACAAATCGTCCATAAATTTTGATTTATAGCTCAGAATGACGGGAATCTAATCCCCACGTTAAGGTAGCTCAATTTTCTATATTGTGAAAAAATTTGAGAGAAAAATAGATACAAGTAATCCAATCTATCCAAAACTATGTGATACCATGCATTATGCTTTATTTATTAGCATTTACCCAATCAGTACCAATGATCAGAATAGAATGATCACTTTAACTGACCGATCAACTTGACCTGTCCACACTGAATAGTTCGTAACTTTTAATTTAGAGCTCAGAATGACACAAATCCAATGCTCACATTAAGCAAGCTCAATTTTCTATATTGTGAAAAAATTTGAGACCGAAATAGACACGACAAAGCATCCAAGTAATCCTATCCTTCCCAAACTACGTAATGCCATGCATTATTTTTCATTTATAAGCCTTTACTTAATGAGCACCAATCATCAGTTTAAAATTATCACTTTAACTGGCCGATCAACTTGACATATCCGCATTAAATCGTCCGAATCTATTGATTTAGAGCTCTGAATGACACGAATCCAATGCACACGTTACGATACCTCAATTTTCTATATTTTGACAAAATTTGAGAGTGGAATAGAGACGGAAAAGCATCCAAGTAATCCAATCCATCTCAAACTACGTGATGCCATGCATTATTTTTCATTTAGAAGATTTTACTTAATGAGCACCAATGATCAGTTTAGAATGATAATTCTAACAGGCCGATCAACTTGTCATGTATGCACTAAATCGTACATAACTTTTGATTTATATCTTAGAATGACACGAATCCAATGCCCACGTTAAGCTTGTTCAACTTTCTATATTGTGATAAAATTTAAAACCGAATAGGATAGACAAAGTATCCAAGTAATCAAATCTATCAAAAAACTATGTGATGTCATGCATTATGCTTCATTTATAGGCCTTTACTCATGGAGCACCAATGATCAGCTTAAAATGATCACTTTAACTGGCTGATCAACTTAACATGTCCGCATTAAATCGTCCGAATCTTTTGATTTAGAGCTCAGAATGACACGAATCCAATGCACACGTTACGCTAGCTCAATTTTCCATATTTTGAAAAAATTTGAGACAGGAATAGAGACGGCAAAGCATCCAAGTAATCCAATCCATCCCAAACTAAGTGATGCCATGCATTATTTTTCATTTACAACCTTGTACTCAATGAGCACCAAATATCAGTTTAGAATGATCATTCTAACTGGCCGATGACGTTGTCATGTCTGCACTAAATCGTTCATAACTTTCTATTTATAACTAAGAATGACACGAATCCAATGCCCATATTAAGCTAGCTCACTTTTCTATATTTTGACAAAATTTGAGACAGAAATTGATACGACAAAGCGTCCATGTAATCCAATCGATCCCAAACTGCATGATGCCATGCATTACTTTTCATTTATAAGCTTTTACTAAATGACCACCAATGATCAGTTTAAAATGATCCTTTTAACTGTCCGATCAACTTGTCATGTCTGCACTAAATCGTCCATAACTTTTGATTGATAGCTGGAAATGAAACGAATTCAATGCCCAATTAAGCTAGTTCAAGTTTCTATATTGTGACAAAGTTTAGGACAAAACTAGATACGGGAAAACGTCCAAGTAATCCAATTTTTCCCAAACTGCGTGATGCCATGCCTTGTGCTTCATTTATAAGCCTTTACTCCATGAGCACCGATGATTAGTTTAGAACGATGACTTTAACTGACCGATCAACTTGACAAGTCCACACTAAATCGTCTGTAACTTTTGATTTAAAGCTCAGAATGACACGAATCCAATGCCCATGTTAAGCTAACTCAATTTTCTATATTTTGGCAAAATTTGAGGTAGATATAGAGACAACAAAGCATCTAAGTAACCCAATCTATCCCAAACTGCGTGATGCCACAATATATGCTTCATTTATAAGCCTTTACGTAATGAGCACCAATGATCAGTTTAGAATGATCACTTTAACTGGCCGATCAACTTGACATGTCTGCACTAAATCACGTTTAACTTTCCATTTAGAGCTCAGAAATACACGAATCCAGTGCCCACGTTAAGCTCGCTCAATTTTCTATATTGTACCAAAATTTGAGATAGAACTAGATACGACATATTGTCCAAGTAAACCAATCTATCCAAAATTGTGTGATGTCATGCATTATGCTTCATTTATAAGCCTTTTCTCATTGAGCACCAATGATCAGTTTAGAATGATCACTTTAATTGGCCGATCAACTTGACATGTCCGCACTAAATCGCCCGTAACTTTCGATTTAGAGCTCCGAATGACACAAAGCCAATGCCCACGTTAAGATAGCTCAAAATTCTATATTTTGTCAAAGTTTGAGACAAAAATAGATACGGCAAAATGTCCAAGTAATCCAATCCATCCAAAATTACGTGATGCCATGCGTTATTTTTCATTTATAAGATTTTCCTTATTGAGCACCAATTATCAGTTTAGAATGATAATTCTACCGGACCGATCAACTTTTCATGTCTCCACTAAATCGTACATAACTTTGAATTTATAGCTTAGAATGACACGAATCCAATGCCCATGTTAAGCTTGTTCAATTTTCTATATTGTGACAAAATTTAAGATAGAACAAGATACAACAAATCATCCAAGTAATCCATTCTATCAAAAACTCTGTGATGTCATGCATTTTGCTTCATTTATAAGCCTTTACTTATTGAGCACCAATGACCAATTTAGAATGATCACTTTAACTGGCCGATCAACTTGACATGTTCGCACTAAATCACCCGTAACTTTTGATTTAGAGCTATGAATGACATGAATCCAATGCACACGTTATGCTAGCTCAATTTTCTATATTTTGACAAAATTTGAGACTAGAATAGAGACGACAAAGCATCCAACTAATCCAATCCATCCCAAATTATGTGATGCCATGCATTATCTTTCATTTACAAGCTTTTACTCAATGAGCAACAAATATTAGTTTAGATTTTAACTGGCCGATGACTTTGTCATGTTTGCACTAAATCGTCCATAACTTTCGATTTATAGCTCAGAATGACACGAACCAATGCACATGTTAAGCTAGCTCAATTTTCTTTATTGTGACAAAAGTTGAGACTGAAATGGATACGATGAAGCATCCAAGTAATCCAATCCATCCCAAACTAGGTGATGCCATGCATTATTTTCATTTATAAGCTTTTACTAAATGAGCACCAATGATCCATTTTGAATGATCATTTTAACTGGCCGATCAACTTGTCATGTCTGCACTAAATCGTCCATAATTTTTTATTTATAGCTCGGAATGACCCGAATCCAATGCCAAAAGTAGGTATGTCAACGCGTACATGTAATCCAATCTTTTCCTAACTGCGTGATGACATGCCTTATGCTTCATTTGTAAGTTGTTACTCAATGAGCACAAATGATCAGTTTTGAATGATCATTTTAACGAGCCGTTCAGCTTGAAATTTCCGCACTAAATCGTCCGTAACTTTAGATTAGAACTCAGAATCACACCAATACAGTGACCACATTACGCTAGACAAATTTTCTATATTTTGACGAAATTTGAGACAAATATAGAGACAACAAAGCATCCAAGCAATCCAATCTATCCAAACTCCTTGATGCCATGCATTATGCTTCATTTATAAGCCATTACTTAATGAGCCCCAATGATCAGTTTAGAATGATCACTTTAACTTGCCAATCAACTTGACATGTGCGCACTAAATCGTCCGTAACTTTTGATTTTGAGCTTGGAAAGACATGAATCCAATGACCACGTTAAGCTAGCTCACTTTTCTGTATTTTTACAATATTTGAGACAGAAATAGAGACGACAAAGTGTCCAAGTAATCCAATCTATCCAAACTGGTTGATGCCATGCAATATGCTTCATTTATAAGCCTTAGCTTAATTAGCACCAAAGATCAGTTTAGAATGATCACTTTAACTACCCACTCAACTTGAGATGTCTGCACTAAATTGTTCGTAAGTCTTGATTTTGAGCTCCAAATGACACGAATCAAATGCACAAGTAAAGCTAGCTCAATTTTGTATATTGTATCAAAATTTGAGACAGAAATAGACACGACAAGGACTACAAGTAATCCAATCTATCCAAAACTATGTGATATCATGCATTATGTTTCATTTATAAACCTTTACTCAATGAGCACTAATGATCAGTTTGAATAATCATATTAATTGGCCGATCAACTTGACATGTTCGCACTAAATCGTCCGTAAATTTTTTATTTTGAGCTCAAAATGACACGAATCCAATGCCCACATTAAGCTTGTTAAATTTTATTTATTTTGACAAAATTTGTGAATGAACTAGAGACGACAAAGCGCCCAAGTAATCCAATCTATGTCAGGTTGCATGATGTCGTGCTTTATGCTTGACTTAATTAGCACCAATGATCAGTTTAGAATCTTCACTTTACCTGGCCGATCAACCAGACATGTCTGCAGTAAATAGTCCATAACTTTTGATTGAGAGCTCAATAACACACAAATCCAGTGCACAAGTTAAGCTAGTTCAATTTTCTATATTTTAACAAAATTTGATATAGAAACAGAGATGACAAAGCGTCCAAAAAATCCAATCGATCCAAAACTGTGTGATGCCATGCATTATCCTTCATTTATAATCCTTTACTCAATGAGCACGAATGATCAGTTTAGAATAATCATATTAACTGGCCGATCAACTTAAAACATGTCCGCACTAAATCGTCTGTAACTTTTGATTTCGACCTCATAATGACACGAATCCAATGCATATGTTAAGCTAGCCCATTTTCTATATTTTGACAAAATTTGTGACAAAAATAGAGACGACAAAGCATGCAAGTAATCCAATCTATCCAATTTTGTTGATGCCATGCAATATGCTTCATTTATAAGCCTTAACTTAATCAGCACCAATAATCAGTTTAGAATGATCACTTTAACAAGCCACTCAACTTGACATGTCCACACTAAATCATCCCTAACTTTTGATTTTGAGCTCCGAATGACACAAATCCAATGCACACTTTAAGCTAGCTCAATTTTCTATATTGTAACAAAATTTGAGATAGAAATAGACACGACAAAGCGTACAAGTAATCCAATCTATCCAAAACTGTGTGATGTCATGCATTATGTTTCATTTATAAGCCTTTACTCAATGAGCACCAGTGATCAGTTTAGAATAATCATATTAACTGGCCGATCAACTTGACATGTCCGCACTGAATCGTCCCTAACTTTTGATTTTGAGCTCTGAATGACACGAATACAGTGCCCACGTTATGCTAGATAAATTTTCAATATTTTGACAAAATTTGAGATGGAAGTAAAGACGGCAAAGCGTACAAGTAATCCAATCTATCCAAAACTGCGTGATGCCATGTATTGTTCTTCACTTATAAGCATTTACTCAATGAGCACCAATGATCAGCTTAGAATTATCATATTTACTGGCCGATCAACTTGACACATGTCCGCACTAAATCATTCGTAACTTTTGATTTCGAGCTCATAATGACACCAATCCAATGCATACGTTAAGTTAGCTCAATTGTCTATATTTTAAAAAAATTTGAGACAAAAATAGAGATGACAAAGCATCCAAGTAATCACATTTATCCAAACTCCTAGATGCCATGCATTATGCTTCATTTATAAGCCTTTAATTAATGAGCACCAATGATCAGTTTAGAATGATAACTTTAACTAGCCAATCAACTTTAAATGTCCGCACTAAATAGTTTGTAACTTTTGATTTAGAACTCAAAATAACACGAATACAATGCCCACATTAAGCTAGCTCAGTTTTCTATAGTGTGACAAAATTTGAGGGATAAATAGATACGACAGCATTTAAGTAATCCAGTCCATCCCAAACTGCGTGATTCCGTGTATTATTTTTCATTTATAAGCTTTTACTAAATGACCACCAATGATCAGTTTAGAATGATCATTTTAACTCGCCGATCAACTTGTCATGTCTGCACTAAATCTTCCATAACTTTTAATTTATATCTTAGAATGACACGAATCCAATGCCCACATTAAGCTAGTTCAATGTTCTATGTTATGACAAATTTTGATACAGAACAAGATACGACAAATCATCCAAGTAATCCAATCTATCCCAAACTGTGTGATGCCATGCCATATGCTTCATTTATAAGCTTTTACTCAATGAGCACCAATGATCAGTTTAGAATGATTACTTTAACTAGCTGATCAACTTGACATGTCCCGTTTAATCGTCCATAACTTTTGATTTAGAGCTCAGAATGACACGAATCCAATGCCCACGTTAATCTAGCTCAATTTTCTATATTTTGACAAGATTTGAGACAGAAATAGAGATGAGAAAGCATCCAAGTAATCCAATCTATCCAAACTGTTTGATTCCATGCATTATCCTTCATTTATAAGCCTTTACTTAATGAGCACCAATGATCAGTTTAGATTGATCACTTTAACTGGCCGATCAACTTGACATGTCCGCACTAAATTGTCAGTAACTTTTGATTTAGAGCTTTGAATGTCACGAATCCAATGTCCACGTTAAGCTAGATCAATTTTCTATATCTTGACAAAATTTGAGACAGAAATAGAGACCACAAAGCATCCAAGTAATCCAATCTATACAAGCTGCTTGATGCCATGCAGATGCAGGAACAAGAGGACTTGTTCGAGCAAGGGGAACTGCTGGAGAGACTCTAGCTGGCTGTACAGGACTTTCTAGAGACTCAGGAGTGATTGGTTGATGGTGACCCTTCAGCTGGCTGTACAGCACTCTCTTGAGGATCTAAGTGAGGATTGAGTAGAGAGGTGGATCGAGAGACGCCACACAGATTATGGAAGTTCTGTGATAAGTCTAGAGCACTCAAGCTTCAAGGATTCTCACACAAAAAGGCTGGAGGCGTCAGCTCCTTTCAAAGTAAGAAAAACTAGATTTTTATTTCATAAAACGTAAGTGATTACATGCTGAGAATGGACTTTATATAATAATCCAGCAGCAGGTGCCTTCTAGGCTGAAAATACATTATAATAGAAGGACTAAAACGAAAATAACAACAAGACATTAGGACCTAATGACAAATAAAAGACTCTTAAACTTAACAGTCACATTCCTGCAAAAACAAGCAAATAAACTTGTTAATTCAAACATAAGAATTTTAAATACGCACCTTGGTCTCTTGTAGCTCCTTATAATGCCTTCTTAAGTTTGTTTAGCAATGATGAACAAGGTTCTCTGAAGCCTTGTAAAACTGGAAGGAGTGAAATTGTGGTAGTCTTTAGTTGTTCATAGTCTCCTTGTAATTCTTTAGTAAGTTCAGCTTCATGGAATCCTCCATCTTCTATGATTGTTATGAGACTCTCGACAGACTTGTTGAACATCTTACTAATGTTTCTTGTGCCTGATCTTGTTCTTGGAGCTTGTCTCATAATAGGTATATTAATGGGCTCTTCCTCAGCTTCTAGTGAGCTAGTATTGATGTCCTCATCATCTCCTCCCTCTTGAAAAGGTTTTGTCCTCAGAACAGGTACATCTGCATGAAAAGGAGCAAGATCAGTAATATTAAAAGTGGGAGATAGGGTCATCTCACCTGGCAGTTCAAGCTTATAGGCATTGTTGTTAATCTTCTCTAAAACACGAAAATGACCATCTCCTCTTGTGGAAAGCTTGGATTTCCTTTGGTTGGGGAATTTATCATGTCTTATATGCAGCCATACCCAATCTCCAGGTTCAAATGAAATGTCTTTTTGGTGTTTATCTGCATTTCTTTTGTACTGCACGGTTCTCTTTTCCAAGTTTTCCTTGACCTTTTGATGAATCTTCTTAACATAATCTGCCCTGGTTTCTCCTTCACTAGACATAACATCTTGAGGTAAAGGTATAAGATCCATTGCGATAGTAGGAGTAAATCCATAAATCACTTCAAAAGGAGAAAGTTTAGTAGCTGAATGTTTAGCATGATTATAAGCAAACTCAATGTACGGTAAGCAAGACAACCAGTTTCTTAGATTCTTACCGACCGTGGCTCTCAACAATGTTGAAAGAGTTCGGTTTACTACCTCTGTTTGACCATCGGTCTATGGGTGGTAACTAGTTGAGAAGAGCAGCTTAGTTCCCAACTTTTTCCATAATGTCTTCCAGAAATGACTTAGAAATTTGGTGTCATCTGAAACGATTGTTCTGGGAACTCCATGTAGGCGCACTACTTCTTTTAAAAAAAGATCAGCTATTTGTGTAGCATCATTGGTCTTGTTACATGGTATAAAATGAGCCATCTTTGAGAACCTGTCTACAACTACAAAGATAGAATCCTTGTGGTTGATCTTCGGCATACCTAAGACAAAGTCCATAGAGATATCTACCCAAGGTAGGTTAGGAATGGCCAAAGGCATATAACAACCATAGGGGTGTGACCTGGATTTTGCTTTCAAGCAAGTGATGCACTTCGCACAGAATCTTTCAACATCTCGTTTTAGATGTGGCCAGTAGAAATGTTCCATAAGTACACTCAATGTCTTATCTCGGCCAAAATGACCCATGAGGCCTCCTCCATGAGCTTCTCCAATCAATAGTATTCCTGAGGAATACAAAGACGCTTTTCCTTAAACAAAAATCCATCATGTTGATAAAATATACCAGATGCAGCCTTGTTGGTCTCCTTAAACAGTTCTTGAAAATTTGGATCAGCCTCACACATTGCCTTGATGTGTTCAAATCCTATAATATTAGCTTCCATTGTGCTGATGAGAGCATGTCTCCTTGATAAAGCATCAGCCACAACGTTATCTTTACCTTTCTTATATTTGATCAAATAGGGAAAAGTCTCCACAAACTCAAGCCACTTTGCATGCCTCTTCTTAAGCTTAGTTTTTCCCCTTAAGTGCTTGAGCGTTTCATGATCTGTATGTATAACAAACTCCTTTGACAGTAGGTAATGTTGCCATGTTTCAAGAGACCTTACCAAAGCATAGAGCTCCTTATCGTATGTGGGATAGTTAAGTGAAGCTCCACTAAATTTCTCACTGAAGTAAGCCACTGGTTTTCCTCCTTGCATTAGGATAGCTCCTATACCTGTTCCAGAAGCATCACATTCAATTTCAAAGGTTTTATCAAAGTTAGGAAGTACCAAAACAGGTGCATGTGTGAGGCTATCTTTCAGCTTGTTGAATGCCTTCTCTTGTGCTGGTCCCCATTTGAACTCCACATTCTTCTTAATTTCTGAAGTGAGGGGTGCAGCAACAGTACTAAAGTCTTTGACAAATCTTCTATAGAAACTACCCAATCCATGGAAACTCCTCACATGTCCGATTGTTGTTGGGGTTGGCCAATCTTGAATTGCTTTGATCATTTCTTCATCGACCTTTAAGTCCTGAGAACATACAACAAATCCTAGGAATACAACTTGATCAGTGCAGAAAGTAAATTTCTTAAGGTTAGCATAAAGGTTTTCAGCCTTAAGCGTTTCAAGTACCTGCTCAAGATGTCGTAAGAGATCTTCAAGATTAGGGCTATAGATTAAAATGTCATCAAAATAAACTACTACGAACTTACAGATAAATGCTCTTAGGACGTGGTTTATGAGTCTCATGAAAGTACTTGGAGCGTTTGTGAGTCCAAATGGCATGACTAGCCATTCATACAATCCTTGTTTGGTTTTAAATGCTGTCTTCCATTCATCACCTTCTTTCATTCTCACCTGATGATATCCACTTCTTAGATCAATTTTTGAGAAGATAGTTGCTCCATTGAGTTCATCTAGCATGTCATCAAGTCTTGGAATTGGATGTCGGTATTTGACAGTGATATTGTTGATTGCTCTACAATCAACACACATTCTCCAAGTTCCATCTTTCTTAGGCACTAGAAGAACAGGAACAGCACATGGGCTTAGACTTTCTCGGATATAGCCCTTAGACATTAGGTCTTGTACTTGTCTTTCCAGCTCCTTTGCTTCTTCTGGATTCACTCTATAGGCAGATCGGTTTGGCAATGGTGCTCTAGGAACAAGATCAATCTGATGCTCGATTCCTCTTATAGGTGGCAATCCTGGTGGTATCTCTTCTGGAAAAACATCAGTGAATTTGTCAAGAAGCTCTCGAACAGCAGCAGGGAAATCCTCCTTTTCTTGTCCTGAAAACAACACTTCTTTAAAGATCATTAGTAGCACCTCTTCTTTAGAATCAAGAGATTTCAAAACAGTGGCAGGTGTTACATAAAGGTTAGTTTTATTTAGCTTTTCTCCTTTAGACATAGTTTGTTGCATCTCATGCACTTCCTGTGGAGTTAAAGGTGCTAAGCTATGTTTCTTGTTATTGTGCATGAAGGTATAGTGATTGGTGCCTCCATTGTGTAATGCTTCTTTGTCAAATTGACCATGGACGACCTAGAAGTAGATGTCCAGCTTGCATAGGCACCACATCACACACAACTTGATCTGCATACTTGCCTATGCTGAATGGTATGGTGACTTGTTCTGCGATTTTTAGCTCAGTTTCATCGTTCAGCCATTTGAGCTTGTATGGTCGAGGATGCTTTGTCTTTTGTAACCCTAGCTTATCAACCAAATACTTGCTGGCTACGTTAGTACAAGAACCACCATCTATGATCAAGCTACATACCTTAGAGTATATTGTGCACCGAGAATGGAAAATATTTTCTCTTTGTATAGTTTCTGGTTCAAAAAGAGCACTGAGGGATCTCCTTGTAACTAGAAGCTCTCCAGTATCAAGTAAGTCCACAACTTCTTCCTCAGAGTTTTCTGGTTCATACTCCTCTTCATCTTGAGACTCATATTCGCCATTTGATTTAAGGATCATAACTCTCTGGTTTTGGCATTCTCTTGCATAATGGCCTTTTCCCTGACATTTAAAACAGGTTAAGTCACGAGATCATTGAGTTGGAGTTTTACCTTGCTCTGGTTTATTGTTTTTAGACATTTCAGCAATGGATTTCTTGAATCTGGATTCTATGTCGATGGCCTTTCTTTTGTCCAGAGCCTTTTGAGGTTGTTGATTCCAGGTAGACTTGCTACGATTTGCTGAGATAGTCTTCATTTTATGTGCTCCTCGGCCTGAACCGCAAGATGCAGCAACTCGCCACTTTTCTAGCAATTCGATCTTGCAGACCATCTAGGAATTGAGCCATCAAAGTTTCTTCTGAATCTTCGGTCTCCAACCTGTTTCTAAGCATTTCAAACTCATCAAAATATTCTTCAACAGATTTAGAACCTTTTAGTTTTCTAAATTTCTTCTGCAACTCTCTGTAGTAGTATGCAGGGACATATCTCCTCCTTAGTTGGAACCTCATATCTTCCCAAGTAGTGATCTGACCATGTCTATGTCTTCTTCTTTCAGACACATCTCTGTCCCACCAAGCTAGAGCGCTTTCAGTGAGTTGAGCAGCTGCTAGAGACACTTTTTTCTGATATGAGTAGTTCTAATACTCAAATATGTATTCCATACGCCTTTCCCAATCAAGGTAGGCATCTGGATTAACCTTTCCAGCAAAGGTTAGTGCTGTGAGCTTTACGTCTCTGTTTCCATGCGAAGATTCTTCTACTCTATCTCTGTCATGTTGATATTGTATTCTTGGTCTATGATTATGATCAGGTTCTGGTGGAAAATCATCTTCTAAGTCAGCTATTTCATACTCCTCATGATTTACACGTTAGGCATTCGCATTTCAGATAGGATTTCTGCGAATTGGTGGTGGTTGTTCTATTCTTGTCATGCGATCTCCTAGGTTCTGAAGTTGAATCTGAATAGCAGCAAGCATCTGAGCAACATTCACATCTACTGGTTCTCCCATAGTCACACAATCTGTCTCACACTAAACAAACAGATCAAGTGCAAAAGAAGTTGAATACACACAATCAAAAACAACATAAAATGGACACTAGTTGCAGCAGCAAAGGAAGTCGAATAGACACAATCAAAACAACTGAAAATTGACAAATCTAGTTGCAACAGCAAAGGAAGTCAAATAGACACAATCAAAAACAACTAAAAATTGACAGATCTAGTTGCAGCAGCATGGAAGTCGAATAGACACAATCAACACAACGGAAAATCGAGAGATCTATTTGCAGCAACACAAGCTATCAACAACTAATGATGTTACTGGCTTCTAACACACAAAAACAACAGATTGGGGTTCGATGTTTATGGGTTTTATGAAGAGATGTAGTTTGACAGCAAGTTAACAAAGAAATCACAGAGTAAAAACGAAAATGGGGGTAGATAAACCTGAATAGAAGCGATTAAGCTCTGATACCAGATGATGCAGGAACAAGAGGACTTGTTCAAGCAAGGGGAACTGCTGGAGAGACTCTAGCTGGCTGTACAGCACTTTCTAGAGACTCAGGAGTGATGGGTTGATGGTGACCCTTCAGCTGGCTTTACAGCACTTTCTGGAGGATCTAAGTGCGGATTGAGTAGAGAGGTGGATCGAGAGACACCACACAGATTATGGAAGGTCTGTGATAAGTATAGAGCACTCAAGCTTCAAGGATTCTCACAAAAGAAGGCTGGAGGCGGCGTCAACTCCTTTCAAAGGAAGAAAAACTAGGTTTTTATTTCATAGAACTTAAGTGATTACATGCTGAGAAGGGACTTTATATAATAATCCAGCAACAGCTGCCTTCTAGGGCTAAAAATACATTATAATAGAAGGACTAAAATGAATATAACAACAAGACATTAGGACCTAATGACAAATAAAAGACTCTTAAACTTAACAGTCACATTCCTGCAAAAACAAACAAATAAACTTGTTAATTCAGACATAAGAATTTTAAATACGCACCTTGGTCTCTTGTAGCTCCTTATAATGCCTTCTTAAGTTTGTTTAGCAATGATGAACAAGGTTGTATCTCTGAAAGCATGTAAAACTGTAAGGAGTGAAATTGTTGTAGTCTTTAGTTATTCATAGTCTCCTTCTTGTAATTCTTTAGTAAGTTCAGCTCCATGGAATCCTCCATCTTCTATGATTTTTATGAGACTCTCGACATACTTGTTGAACATCTTAATAAGGTTTCTTGTGCCTGATCTTGTTCTTGGAGCTTGTCTCATAATAGGTATATTAATGGGCTATTCCTCAGCTTCTAGTGAGCTAGTACTGATGTCCTCATCACATGCAATATGCTTCATTTATAAGCCTTAGCTTAATCACCATCAATGATAAGTTTAGAATGATTACCTTAACTGGCCACTCAACTTGACATGTCCACACTAAATCGTCTGTACCTTTTGATTTAAAGCTCAAAATGACATGAATCCAGTGCCCGCATAAGCTTGTTCAATTTTGTATATTGTGGCAAAATTGGAGACAGAACTAGATTCGACAAAGCGTCCAACTAATCCAATCTATGCCAAAATGCGTGATGTCATGCCTTCTGCTTCATTTATAAGCCTTTACTCAATGAACACATTTGATCATTTTAAAATGATCAGATTAACTGGCCGAACGACTTGACATGGCCGCATTAAATCATCGGTACCTTTTGATTTAGAGCTCGGAATGACATAAATCCTATGCCACGTTAAGTTAGCTCACTCTTCTATATTTTGACAAAATTTGAGACAGAAATAGAGACGACAAAGCGTCCAAGTAATCGAATCTATCCAATCGGGTTGATGCCATGCAATATGCTTCATTTATAAGCCTTAGCTTAATCAGCACCAATAATCAGTTTAGAATGATCACTTTAACAAGCCACTCAACTTGACATGTCCGCACTAAATCCTCCGTAAGTTTTGATTTTGAGCTCCAAATGACACAAATCCAATGCACACGTTAAGCTAGCTCAATTTTCTATATTGTAAAACAATTTGAGACAGAAATAGACATGACAAAGCGTACAAGTAATCCAATCTATCCAAAACTATGTGATGTCATGCATTATGTTTCATTTATAAGCCTTTACTCAATGAGCACCAGTGATCAGTTTAGAGTAATCATATTAACTAGCCGATCAACTTGACATGTCCGTACTAAATCGTCTCTAACTTTTGATTTTGAGCTTTGAATGACACGAATACAGTGCCCACGTTATGCTAGATAAATTTTCTATATTTTGACAAAATTTGAGATGGAAGTAAAGACGACAAAGCATCCAAGTAATCCAATCTATCCAAAACTGTGTGATGCCATGTATTGTTCTTCATTTATAAGCGTTTACTCAATAAGCACCAATGATCAGTTTAGAATAATCATATTAACTGGCTGATCAACCTGACACATGTCCGCACTAAATCATTTGTAACTTTTGATTTCAAGCTCATAATGACACCAATCCAACGCATATGTTAAGCTAGCTCAATTGTCTATATTTTAAAAAAATTTGAGACATAAATAGAGATGACAAAGCATCCAACTAATCCAATCTATCCAAACTCCTTGATGCCATGCATTATGCTTCATTTATAAACCTTTAATTAATGAGCACCAATGATCAGTTTAGAATGATCATTTTAACTAGCCATTCAACTTGAAATTTCCTTACTAAATAGTTCGTAAGTTTTGATTTAGAGCTCAAAATGACACGAATACCATGCCCACATTAAGCTAGATC
Source organism: Pugionium dolabratum (assembly GCA_018901945.1). Taxonomy (NCBI): domain Eukaryota; kingdom Viridiplantae; phylum Streptophyta; class Magnoliopsida; order Brassicales; family Brassicaceae; genus Pugionium; species Pugionium dolabratum. The sequence goes on along the minus strand of JAEVFF010001215.1, from coordinate 34,495 downwards.
AATTTTCTATAGTGTGACAATATTTGAGACAGAAATAGATACGACAAAGTGTTTAAGTAATCCAATCCATCCCAAACTGCGTGATACCATGAATTGGTTTAGAATGATCATTTTAACTGGCCGATCAACTTGTCATGTATGCACTAAATCTTCCATAACTTTTGATTTATAGATTAGAATGACACGAATCCAATGCCCACATTAAGCTAGTTCAGTTTTCTGTGTTATGACAAATTTTATGACAGAACAAGATACGACAAATCATCCAAGTAATCCAATCTATCCCAAACTGCGTGATGCCATGCAATATGCTTCATTTATAAGCTTTTACTCAATGAGCACCAATGATCAGTTTAGAATGATCAGTTTAGAATGATCACTTTAACTGGCCGATCAACTTGACATGTCCTGCTTAATCGTCCGTAACTTTTGATTTAGAGCTCAGAATGACACGATCCAATGCCCACGTTAATCTAGCTCAATTTTCGATATTTTGACAAAATTTGAGACAGAAATAGAGACGAGAAAGCAACCAAGTAATCCACTCTATCCAAACTGTTTGATTCCATGCATTATCCTTCATTTATAAGCTTTTACTTAATGAGCACCAATGATCAGTTTAGATTAATCACTTTAACTGGCTGATCAACTTGACATGTCCGCATTAAATCGTCCGTAACTTTTGATTTAGAGCTTTTAATGTCCCAAATCTAATGCCCACATTAAGCTAGACCAATTTTCTATAATTTGACAAAATTTGAGACAAAAATAGAGACGACAAAGCGTCCAAGTAATCCAATCTATACAAACTGTTTGATGCCATGCAATATGCTTCAGTTCTAAGCCTTAGCTTAATCAGCATCAATGATTAGTTTAGAATGATTACTTTAACTGGCCACTCAACTTGACATATCCGCACTAAATCGTCTGTACCTTTTGATTTAGAGCTCAAAATGATATTGATCCAATGCCCGCATTAAACTTGTTCAATTTTCTATATTGTTACAAAATTGGAGACATAACTAGATTCGACAAGGCATCCAACAAATCTAATCGATCCCAAACTGCGTGATGCCATGCCTTATGCTTCATTTATAAGCCTTTGCTTAATGAGCACCTTTGATCATTTTCAAATGATCAGATTAACTGGCCGATCGACTTGACATGGCCGCATTAAATCGTCGGTAACTTTTGATTTAGAGCTCGGAATGACACAAATCCTATGCCACGTTAAGTTAGATCACTTTTCTATATTTTGACAAAATTTGAGATAGAAATAGAGACGACAAAGCATCCAAGTAATCCAATCTATCCAATCTGGTTGATGCCATGCAATATGCTTCATTTATAAGCCTTAGCTTAATCATCATAAATTATTAGTTTAGAATGATTACCTTAACTGGCCACTCAACTTGACATGTCCACACTAAATCGTCTGTACCTTTTGATTTAAAGCTCAAAATGACATGAATCCAGTGCCCGCATAAGCTTGTTCAATTTTCTATATTGTGGCAAAATTGGAGACAGAACTAGATTCGACAAAGCGTCCAACTAATCAAATCTATGCCAAAATGTGTGATGTCATGCCTTCTGCTTTATTTATAAGCCTTTACTCAATGAATACATTTGATCATTTTAAAATGATCAGATTTACTGGCCGAACGACTTGACATGGCCGCATTAAATCGTCGGTGACTTTTGATTTAGAGCTTGGAATGACATAAATCCTATGCCACGTTAAGTTAGCTCACTCTTCTATATTTTGACAAAATTTGAGACAGAAATAGAAACGACAAAGCGTCCAAGTAATCCAATCTATCCAATAAGGTTGATGCCATGCAATATGCTTCATTTATAAGCCTTAGCTTAATCAGCACCAATAATCAGTTTAGAATGATCACTTTAACAAGCCACTCAACTTGACATGTCCGCACTAAATCGTCCGTAAGTTTTGATTTTGAGCTCCAAATGACACAAATCCAATGCACACGTTAAGCTAGCTCAATTTTCTATATTGTGAAAAAATTTGAGACAGAAATAGACACGACAAAGCGTACAAGTAATCCAATCTATCCAAAACTATGTGATGTCATGCATTATGTTTCATTTATAAGCCTTTACTCAATGAGCACCAGTGATCAGTTTAGAATAATCATATTAACTAGCCGATCAACTTGACATGTCCGTACTAAATCATCTCTAACTTTTGATTTTGAGCTTTGAATGACACGAATACAGTGCCCACGTTATGCTAGATAAATTTTCTATATTTTGACAAAATTTGAGAGGGAAGTAAAGACGACAAAGCATCCAAGTAATCCAATCTATCCAAAACTGTGTGATGCCATGTATTGTTCTTCATTTATAAGCGTTTACTCAATAAGCACCAATGATCAGTTTAGAATAATCATATTAACTGGCTGATCAACCTGACACATGTCCGCACTAAATCATTTGTAACTTTTGATTTCAAGCTCATAATGACACCAATCCAACGCATATGTTAAGCTAGCTCAATTGTCTATATTTTAAAAAAATTTGAGACATAAATAGAGATGACAAAGCATCCAACTAATCCAATCTATCCAAACTCCTTGATGCCATGCATTATGCTTCATTTATAAACCTTTAATTAATGAGCACCAATGATCAGTTTAGAATGATCATTTTAACTAGCCATTCAACTTGAAATTTCCTTACTAAATAGTTCGTAAGTTTTGATTTAGAGCTCAAAATGACACGAATACCATGCCCACATTAAGCTAGATCAATTTTCTATAGTGTGACAATATTTGAGACAGAAATAGATACGACAAAGTATTTAAGTAATCCAATCCATCCCAAACTGCGTGATACCATGAATTGGTTTAGAATGATCATTTTAACTGGCCGATCAACTTGTCATGTATGCACTAAATCTTCCATAACTTTTGATTTATAGATTAGAATGACACGAATCCAATGCCCACATTAAGCTAGTTCAGTTTTCTGTGTTATGACAAATTTTATGACAGAACAAGATACGACAAATCATCCAAGTAATCCAATCTATCCCAAACTGCGTGATGCCATGCAATATGCTTCATTTATAAGCTTTTACTCAATGAGCACCAATGATCAGTTTAGAATGATCACTTTAACTGGCCGATCAACTTGACATGTCCTGCTTAATCGTCCATAACTTTTGATTTAGAGCTCAGAATGACACGATCCAATGCCCACGTTAATCTAGCTCAATTTTCGATATTTTGACAAAATTTTAGATAGAAATAGAGACGAGAAAGCAACCAAGTAATCCACTCTATCCAAACTGTTTGATTCCATGTATTATCCTTCATCTATGAGCTTTTACTTAATGAGCACCAATGATCAGTTTAGATTAATCACTTTAACTGGCTGATCAACTTGACATGTCCGCATTAAATTGTCCGTAACTTTTGATTTAGAGCTTTTAATGTCCCAAATCTAATGCCCACATTAAGCTAGACCAATATTCTATAATTTGACAAAATTTGAGACAAAAATAGAGACGACAAAGCGTCCAAGTAATCCAATCTATACAAACTGTTTGATGCCATGCAATATGCTTCAGTTCTAAGCCTTAGCTTAATCAGCATCAATGATTAGTTTAGAATGATTACTTTAACTGGCCACTCAACTTGACATATCCGCACTAAATTGTCTGTACCTTTTGATTTAGCGCTCAAAATGATATTGATCCAATGCCCGCATTAAACTCGTTCAATTTTCTATATTGTGACAAAATTGGAGACATAACTAGATTCGACAAGGCATCCAACAAATCTAATCGATCCCAAACTGCGTGATGCCATGCCTTATGCTTCATTTATAAGCCTTTACTCAATGAGCACCTTTGATCATTTTCAAATGATCAGATTAACTGGCCGATCGACTTGACATGGCCGCATTAAATCGTCTGTAACTTTTGATTTAGAGCTTGGAATGACACAAATCCTATGCCACGTTAAGTTAGCTCACTTTTCTATATTTTGACCAAATTTGAGATAGAAATAGAGACGACAAAGCATCCAAGTAATCCAATCTATCCAATCTGGTTGATGCCATGCAATATGCTTCATTTATAAGCCTTAGCTTAATCATCACCAATAATCAGTTTAGAATGATCACTTTAACAAGCCACTCAACTTGACATGTCCGCACTAAATCGTCCATAAGTTTTGAATTTGAGCTCTCGATGACACAAGTCCAATGCGCACGTTAAGTTAGCTCAATTTTTTATATTGTAACAAAATTTGAGACAGAAATAGACACGACAAAGCGTACAGGTAATCCAATCTATCCAAAACTGTGTGATGTCATGCATTATGTTTCATTTATAAGCCTTTAATCAATGAGCACCAGTGATCAGTTTAGAATAATCATTTTAATTGGCCGATAAACTTGACTTGTCCACACTAAATCGTCCCTAACTTTTGTTTTTGAGCTCTGAATGACACGAATACAATGCCCACGTTATGCTAGATAAATTTTCTATATTTTGACAAAATTTGAGACGCAAGTAAAGACGACAGAGCGTCCAAAAAATCCAATCTATCCAAAACTGCGTGATGTCATGTATTGTTCTTCATTTATAAGCATTTACTCAATCAGCACCAATGATCAGTTTAGAATAATCATATTAACTGGCCGATCAACTTGACACATGTCCGCACTAAATCGTTCATAACGTTTGATTTTGAGCTCATAATGACATGAATCCAATGCATATGTTAAGCTAGCTCAATTGTCTATATTTTAAAAAAATTTGAGACATAAATAGAGATGACAAAGCATCCATGTAATCCAATCTATCTAAACTCCATGATGACATGCATTATGCTTCATTTATAAGCCTTTAATTAATGAGCACCAATGATCAGTTTAGAATGATCACTTTAAATAGCCAATAAACTTGAAATGTCCGCCCTAAATAGTTCACAACTTTTGATTTAGAGCTAAAAATGACACGAATTCAATGCCCACATTAAGCTAACTCAAACTTCTGTAATGTGACAAAATTTGAGACAGAAATAGATACGACAAAGCGTTTAAGTAATCCAATCCATCCCAAACTGCATGATGCTATGTATTATTTTTCATTTAAAAGCTTTTACTAAATGAGCACCAATGATTAGTTTAGAAAGATTATTTTAACTGGCCGATCAACTTGTCATGTCTGCACTAAATCTTCCATAACTTTTCATTTATAGCTTAGAATGACACGAATCCAATGCCCACATTAAGCTAGTTCAATTTTCTGTGTTATGACAAAATTGGAGACAGAACAAGGTACAACAAATCATCCAAGTAATCCAATCTATCCGAAACTGCGTGATGCCATGCCATATGCTTCATTTATAAGATTTTACTCAATGAGCACCAATGATCAGTTTAGAATGATCACTTTAACTGCCCGTTTAACTTGACATGTACCGCTTAATCGTCTGTAACGTTTGATTTAGAGCTCAGAATGACACGAATCCAATGCCCACATTAATCTAGCCCAATTTTCTATATTTTGGCAAAATTTGAGACAGAAATAGAGACGAGAAAGCATCCAAATAATCCAATCTATCCAAACTCCTTGATGCCATGCATTATGCTTCATGTATAAACCTTTAATTAATGAGCACCAATGATCAGTTTAGAATGATCATTTTAACTAGCCATTCAACTTGAAATTTCCTCATTAAATAGTTCGTAACTTTTGATTTAGAGCTCAAAATGACATGAATACAATGCCCACATTAAGCTAGATCAATTTTCTATAGTGTGACAATATTTGAGACAGAAATAGATACGACAAAGTTTTAAGTAATCCAATCCATCCCAAACTGCGTGATACCATGAATTATTTTTCATTTATAAGCTTTTACTAAATGACCAGCAATGATTAGTTTAGAATGATCATTTTAACTGGCCGATCAACTTGTCATGTATGCACTAAATCTTCCATAACTTTTGATTTATAGATTAGAATGACACGAATCCAATGCCCACATTAAGCTAGTTCAGTTTTCTGTGTTATGACAAATTTTGAGACAGAACAAGATACGACAAATCATCCAAGTAATCCAATCTATCCCAAACTGCGTGATGCCATGCAATATGCTTCATTTATAAGCTTTTACTCAATGAGCACCAATGATCAGTTTAGAATGATCACTTTAACAGGCTGATCAACTTGACATGTCCTACTTAATCGTCCGTAACTTTTGATTTAGAGCTCAGAATGACATGATCCAATGCCCACGTTAATCTAGCTTAATTTTCGATATTTTGACAAAATTTGAGACAAAAATAGAGACGAGAAAGGAACCAAGTAATCCACTCTATCCAAACTGTTTGATTCCATGCATTATCCTTCATTTATAAGCTTTTACTTAATGAGCACCAATGATCAGTTTAGATTAATCACTTTAACTGGCTGATCAACTTGACATGTCCGCATTAAATCGTCCGTAACTTTTGATTTAGAGCTTTTAATGTCCCAAATCTAATGCCCACATTAAGCTAGACCAATTTTCTATAATTTGACAAAATTTGAGACAAAAATAGAGACGACAAAGTGTCCAAGTAATCCAATCTATACAACCTGTTTGATGCCATGCAATATGCTTCAGTTCTAAGCGTTAGCTTAATCAGCATCAATGATTAGTTTAGAATGATTACTTTAACTGGCCACTCAACTTTAAATATCCGCACCAAATTGTCTGTACCTTTTGATTTAGAGCTCAAAATGATATTGATCCAATGCCCGCATTAAACTTGTTCAATTTTCTATATTGTGACAAAATTGGAGACATAACTAGATTCGACAAGGCATCCAACAAATCTAATCGATCCCAAACTGCGTGATGCCATGCCTTATGCTTCATTTATAAGCCTTTACTCAATGAGCACCTTTGATCATTTTCAAATGATCAGATTAACTGGCCGATCGACTTGACATGGCCGCATTAAATCGTCGGTAACTTTTGATTTAGAGCTCGGAATGACACAAATCCTATGCCACGTTAAGTTAGCTCACTTTTCTATTTTGACAAAATTTGAGATAGAAATAGAGACGACAAAGCATCCAAGTAATCCAATCTATCCAATCTGGTTGATGCCATGCAATATGCTTCATTTATAAGCCTTAGCTTAATATTGACATAGGAAAATCTAATAAGACCTATCTTGACCTACAAGGCAAGTGTGAGCACGAAAATTCAGTTTGAATAACAAGGGAAATGAAAAAGGATGGGTTATTATTAACAACATGGTTGAAATGGTTAAATAGCTACCTTGGGAGAAGAATCAAGGTGAAAAAGTCATGCCCATGCTGCACACAGTCTTGGCAACCACACCAAAAGTCATGGCCCATGCTGCACACAGTCTTGGCAACCACACCAAACAGTCATGCCATGCTGTCTCCTCTCTTCTCATTGGTTGTTGACAGGCTCCTCCTCTATTCAAACTCATCCACAAGTTTGAATTCGTTTTCTTTTGTGTTCACATTGTAAATCCTCTATAAAAGGGCTGTAAGACTCAATGTATAATATACTCTTAGGAGATTCTTCTCCATAAGTCTAAGTCATTTCTCATTTTCTCATACTTCTCTTTGAGTTTTCAGATTCAATTCTTCACATTTCTCCTCTATAATCTCAATATTCTTACATGGTATCAGAACATAAGATCATTCTCTTATCTTTTCTACTCAAATCTCTCAGTTTTCAATCTAAAATTCTGTCAAAAATCTCTCAGTCTTTAGACTAAAAACTCACGGTTTCATTCAACCATAAAAGCTGCTTCCTTTGAGCTCTTCAAAGCCTAACAATGGAGGATACAGTTCAAATTAGTTCCAGCCTTAAACCTACGGTGATAGCAGTAGTTCTCAAAGGCTTGAACTACACATTATGGTCAAGAACCATCAAGACAGCCATTTGTGGCAAAGGACTTTGGAATCACATCTTGGAGGATAATACTCCATCTATAGATGATTCAAAGGAGAAGAAGGATGAGGCAACAAGAAAAGAAGAAGCTAGGTGGTTCCAAGAAGATCAATCAGTCCTTGGATTCCTCCAAAATTCATTGGACCCATCCATTCTTGAAGCTTATTCACATTTGTGAAACTGCCAAGTCTCTTTGGGACACTCTCAAGAGGGTGTATGGGGATGTTTCAAACCTCAGCCGTGTGTATGAGGTTAAGAAGGCTCTCAATGATCTACACCAAGAGGATATGGAGTTCACAAAATTCCTGGGCAAGTTCCAGTCAACATGGTCAGAGCTTGACATGTTGAGACCAAGTTCTATGGATCCAAAGGTGCTTAATGAAAGGAAGGAACAAGACAAGATATTTGGGCTCCTTCTCAACCTAAATCCAGCCTTTAAGGATGTGATTAAGTCCATCCTGAGGGAGCCAAAACTCCCTGATTTCGAAGAGGTGTGCTCACGGATTCAAAGGGAGCAAGGCAACATTGGTTTGTTTGGTGGTAAAGGAGAACTAGTCATGGCCAACAAAAGCGTGTTTAAGCAAGAGGATAGGAAGAGTGTGATGTGTGAGCAGTGTAAGAGGAATGGCCACATCAAGGACAAGTGCTGGATACTTCATCCTCATCTCAAGCCAAACCGGTTCAAGGATTCAAAGGCTAACATCTCTCAAATGGTTGCGACTGAACCGGCAAGTTCATCCAACCAAGGAGGGGAGCTATCTATGAATGTATCCATGGAGTATGTTAAGAAGAGTGACTTGGAGGATCTCATCAAGGCCTATGCCTCAAAACTCTCCGGTATCACACTCTACTCCCATAAATCGCTTGATAAACCAGATCATAAGTTGGTAGTGGATTCAGGTGCTTCTCACCATATGATTTAGCAATGCTAGGTTATTAAAGAACATTGAACCATGTCTAGGACAAGTAACTATAGCTGATGGTAAGGGTATTCCAATTGAAGGAACCGGAAAATTAAGGCTATTTGACAAAGAAACTAATGCATTCTTTGTACCTAAATTTAAGTCTAATCTAGTTTCTGTCAAAAAGGCTACTAAAGACCTCAATTGCAATGTTACATTTGGGCTAACAATGTTTACTTTCAGGATATTAAGAGTGGTAAGATACTTGGAGGTGGTGTAACTCAAGATGAGCTCTATGTTCTTGAAGACCCTCCAAGCAATTTGGATTCCTTAGCTTTCAAATCTTGTGTTTTTGCTAATAAAGATGTCTATGGCATGCTAGATTAGGACATCCTCATGCTCGTGCTTTAAGCTTAATAATTCCTAATGTCGCTTATGATCACTCAGTTTGTGAGGCTTGTATCCTTTGCAAACATTGTCGTGTTGTTTTCCCTTAATCGTCTNAGTACCAATCATCAGTTTAGAAATCGTCATATTAACCCACTGATCAGTTTAGAATAATCATATTAACTGGCCGATCAACTTGACATATACGCACTAAATCGTCCATAACTTTTTTATTTTGAGCTCAGAATGACATGAATCCATAGCCCATGTTCTGCTAAATAAATTTTCTGAACCTTGAAAAAATTTGAGATGGAAGTAGAGACGACAAAGCGTACAAGTAATCCAATCTATCCAAGCTGTGTGATGCCAGATATTATGCTTCATCTATAAGCCTTTACTCAATGAGCACCAATGATAAATTTAGAATAATCATATTAATTGTACGATTATCTTGACATGTTGCACGAAATCGTCCGTAACTTTTGATTTTGAGCTCAGAATGACACAAATCAAGTGCCCACGTTAAGCTAGATAAATTTTCAATATTTAGACAAAATTTGAGACGAAGGTAGAGACGACGAAGCGTACAAGTAATCCAATCTATCCCAAACTGCGTGAGCCCATGCATTATGCTTCAATTATAAGCCTTTACTCAATGAGACCCAATGATCATTTTAGAAAAATCATATTAGCTGGCTGAGCAACTTGACACATGTCCGCACGAAATCGTCTATAACTTTTGATTTAGAGATCATAATGACACGAATCCAATGCCCATGTTAAGCTAGGTCAATTTTCAATATTTTGACAAAATTTTAGACAAAAAAGAGACAAAAAGCGTCCCAGTAATCCTATCTATCCAAACTCCTTGATGCCATGAATTATGTTTCATTTATAAGCCTTTACTTAATGAGCACCAATGATAAGTTCAGAATGATCAATTTAACTGGCCGATCAACTTGACATGTCTGCAGTAAATTTTTGTATCTTTTGATTTAGAGCTCAGAATGACACGAATTCAGTGCCCACGTTAAGCTAGCTCAATGTTCTCAATTTTGACAAATTTTGAGAAAGAAATAGATACGACAAATCATCCAAGTAATTCAATCCATTCCACACTGTGTGATGCAATGCGTTATTTTTATTAAGCTTTTACTCAATGAACACCAATCATCAGTTTAGAATGATCATTTTAATTGGCCGATCAACTTGTTATTACTGCACTAAATCGTCCATAACTTTTGATTTATAGCTCAGAATGACACGAATACAATGCCCACATTAAGCTAGTTCAATTTTCTATACTATGAGAAAATTTGAGACATAAATAGATACGACAAAGCATCCTTGTAATCCAATCTATCCAAAACTGTGTGATGCCATTCATTTTGCTTCATTTATAAGTCTATACTCAATGAACACCTATGATCAGTTTAGAATAATAATATTAACTGGCCGATCATCTTAACATATGCGCACTAAATCATCCATAACTTTTGATTTTGAGCTCATAATGACCTGAGTCTAGTGCCCACGTTAAGCTAGATAAATTTTCTATATTTTGACAAAACTTGAGACAGAAGTAGAGACGACAAAGTTTCCAAGTAATCCAATCTATCCCAAACTGCATGATGCCATGCATTATGCTTGATTCATAAGCCTTTACTCAATGAGCACCAGTGATCAGTTTCAAAAAATCATATTAGCTGGTCGATCAACTTGACGTGTATGCACTAAATCATATCTAACTTTTGATTTAGAACTTAGAATCACATGAATCCAATGCCTGCGTTAAGCTACCTCAATTTTCTATATTATGACAAAATTTGAGACAAAAATAAAGATAACAAAGCGTCCAAGTAATCCCATCTATCCAAAACTGTGTGATGCCTTGCATTATGCTTCATTTATAAGCTTTTACTTAATGAGCACCAATGATCAGTTTAGAATGATCATATTAACTGGCCGATCAATTTGATATGTCCGCACTAAATCGTCTGTACCTTTTGATTTAGAGCTCAGAATGACATGAATCCAATGCCCATGTTAAGCTAGATCAATTTTCTTGATTCTTAAAAATTTGAGATAGAAAAAGATATGACAAAGCATCCAAGTAATCCAATACATCCAAAACTGTGTGATGCCATGCATTTTGCTTCATTAATAAGCCTTTACTCAATCAGCACTAATGATCGGTTTAGAATAATCATATTAACTGGCTGATCAACTTAACATGTCCGCACCAAATCGTCTGTAACTTTTGATTTTGAGCTCATAATGACACAAGTCCAGCGCCCACATTAAGCTAGATAAATTGTCTATATCTTAAAAAAATTTGAGACAAAAGTAGAGATGACAAAGCGTCCAAATAATCCAATCTATCCCAAACTGTGTGATGCCATGCATTATGCTTCATTTATAAGCCTTTACTTAATGAGCAACACTGATCAGTTTAGAATGATCACTTTAACTGGCCGATCATCTTTACATGTCCGCATTAAATCGTTTGTAACTTTTGATTTAGAGCTCAGAATGACACAAATCCAATGCCCACGTTAAGCTAGATAAATTTTCTATAGTTTGACAAAATTTGAGGGAGAATTTGAGACGACAAAGCGTCCAAGCAATCTAATCTATCCCAGACTGCGTGATGCCATTCTTTAGGCTTCATTTATAAGCCTTTACTTAATGAGCACCAAAGATCAGTTTAGAATGGTCACTTTAACCGGCTGTTCAACTTGGCATGTACGCACTAATGGGTCTGTAACTTTTGAATTAGAGCTCAATAACACACAAATGAAATGTCCACGTTAAGCTAGCTCAATTTTCTATATTGTAGCAAAATTTGAGATAGAAATAGATACGACAAAACGTCCATGTAATCCAATCTATCCAAAACTGTGTGATACCAAGCATTATGCTTCATTTATAATCCTCCACTTAATAAACACCAATGATTAGTTTAGAATGATCAATTTATCTGGCCGATCAAATTGACATGTTCGCACTAAATCATCTATAAACTTTTGATTTAAAGCTCAGAATAACACGAATACAATAACCACATTAAACTAGCTCAATTTTCTATATTGTGAAAAATTTTGAGACAGAAATAGACATGACAAAGTGTCCAAGTAATCCAATCTATCCAAAACTGTTTGATGCCATGCATTATGCTTCATTTATAAGCCTTCACTAAATGAGTACCAATCATCAGTTTAGAAATCGTCATATTAACCCACTGATCAACTTGACATGTCCGCACTAAATAGTCTGCAACTTTAGATTTTGAGTTAAGAATGACAAGAATCCAATGCCCATGTGAAGCTAGCTCAATTTTCTATATTGTAACAAAATTTGAGACAGAAATAGAGACGACAAAGCATCCAAGTAATCCAATCTATCCAAACTGCTTGATGCCATGCATTATGCTTCATTATAAGCCTTTATTTAATGGGCAACACTAATCAGTTTGGAATGATCATTTTAACTGGGCAAACAAGTTGCATTGTCCGCGCCATATCGTATGTAACTTTTTATTTAGGGCTCATAAACATATGAATCAAATTCCCACGTTAAGCTAGACCAATCTCTATATTGTAACAACATTTGAAACAGAAATAGAGATGAAAAAGCGTCCATGTAATCCAATCTATCCATAAATGTGACGTCATGTTTTATGCTTCATTTATAAGCCTTTACTTAATGAGCAACATTGATCAGTTTAGAATAATCACTTTAACAAGCCAATCAACATGACATATCCGCACTAAATCGTACATAACTTTTGATTTAGAGCTCAGAATGACACGAATCCAATGCGCATGTCAATCTAGCTCAATTTTCTATATTCTCACAAAATTTGAGACAGAAATAGATACGACAAATCATCCTACTAATCCAATATATCCAAAACTGTGTGATGCCATACAATATGCTTCATTTATAAGCCTTTACTCAATGAGCACCAAGGATAATTTTAGAATAATCATATTAACTGGCCGATCAACTCGACATTTCTGGAGTAATCGTCCGTAACTCTTGATTTTGAGCTCAAAATGACATGAATCCAATGCCCATGTTAAGGTAGATAAATTTTCTGTATTTTGACAAAATTTTAGACATAAATAGAGACGGCAAATCCTCCATGTAATCCAATATATCCAAACTCTGTGATGCCATGCATTATGATTCATTTATAAGCCTTTACTTAATGAGCAGCAATGATCAGTTTAGAATGATCACTTTAACTTGACATATCTGCACTAAATCCTCAATAACTTTTGATTTAGAGCTCAGAATGACACGAATCCAATGCCAACGTTAAGCTAGCTCAATTTTCTATATTGTTACAAAATTTGAGACAGAATTAGATACCACAAAGCGTCCAAAAAATCCAATCTATCCCAAATTGTGTGATGCCATTCTTTAGGCTTCATTTATAAGCCTTTATTTAATGAGCGCCAATAATCAGTTTTGAATGATCACTTTAAGTGGCTGATCAACTTGAAATGTCGGCACTAAATCATATGTAATTTTTTATTTAGAGCTCAGTATGTCACGAATCCAATGCTCACATTAAGCTAGCTCAATACTCTATTTTTTGAAAAATTTGAGTTAAAAATATAGACACGACAAAGCGTCCAAGTAATCCAGTGTATCCAACACTGTGTGATACCATGCTTATGTTTCATTTACTCAATGACCACAAATGATTAACTTAGAATGATCTGTTTAACTGGCCGATCAACTTGACATGTTCGCATTAAATCATCCGTAACTTTTGGTTTAGAGTTTAGAATGACAGGAATCCGATGCCCACGTTAAGCTAGCTCAATTTTATATATTTTAACAAAATTTGAGAGAGAAATAGATACGACAAAGCGTCCAAGTAATCCAATCTATCGTAAACTATGTGATGCCATGGATTATTTTTTATTTATAAGCATTTTCTTAATGAGCACCAATGATCAGTTTAGAATGATCACTTTAACTACCGATCAACTGGAGATTTCAGCAATAAATCGTGTGTAACTTTTGATTTAGAGCTCAGAATGACACGAATCCAATGGCCATGTTAAGCTAGCTAATGTTCTATGTTGTGAAAAAATTTGAGAAAGAAGTAGATATGACAAAGTGTCCAAGTAATCCAATCTGTCCAAAACTATTTGATGCCATGCATTATGCTTCATTTACAAGCATTTACTCAATGAGTACCAATGATCATTTTAGAATAATCATATTAACTGGTCGATCAACTTGACATGTTTGCACTAAATCGTCCGTAACTTTTGCTTTTGAGTTCAGAATGACACGAATCCGATGGCCACGTTAATCTAGCTCAATTTCTATATTTTAAAAAAATTTGAGACAGAAATAGAGACGATAAAGCATCCAAGCAATCCCATCTATCCAAACTGCTTGATACCATGCAATATGCTTCATTTAAAAGCCTTTAATTAATGGAAACCAATTATGTATATAGAATGATCACTTTAACTGGCCAGTCAACTTAACATGTATGCACTAAATCGTCCGTCACTTTTGATTTACAACTCAGAATGACACGAATCTAATGCCCACGTTCAGCTAGCTCAATTTTCTTCATTGTAACAAAATTTGAGACAAAAAGAGATACGAAAAAGCGTCCAAGTAATCCAATCAATCCAAAGCTGTGTGATGCTATGAATTATTCTTCATTTATAAGCCTTTACTCAATGATACATTTAGAATCATTACATTAACTGGCCGATCAACTTGACATGTCCGCACTAAATCGTCCGTAAATTTTGATTTTGTGCTCAGAATGACACGAATCCAAATCCCACATTAAGCTAGCTCAATTGTCTATTTTTGACAAAATTTGAGACAGAAATGTAGAGATGACAAAGCGTCCAAGTAATCCAATCTATCCAAACTGCCATTTAAAAGCCATTAATTAATGGACACCAATTATCTGTATAGAATGATCACTTCAACAGGCCATTCAACATGACATTTCCGAATTAAATCGTCCATAACTTTTGAATGAAAGCTAAGAATTACACGAATCAAATGCCCACGTTAAGCTACCTTATATTGTAACAAAATTTGACGCAGAAATAGGTATGACAAAGCATCCAAGTAATCCAATCTATTCAAAACTGTGTGATGCATGCATTATGCTTCATTTATAAGCCTTTACTCAATGAGAACCATTGCTCAGTTTCGAATAATCATATTAACTGACCGATCAACTTGACATGTCCACCATAAATCGTCCGTGACTCTTGATTTTGAGCTCAAAGTGACACGATTCGTATGCCCACGTCAAGCTAGATAAATTTTCTATATTTTGACAAAATTTGAGATAAAAGTAGAGACGACAAAGCGTTCAAGTAATCTAATCTATCCAAAATTGTGTGATGTCATGCATTATGCTTCATTTAGAATGATCACATTACCTGGCCGATCAACTTGACATTTCCATACTAAATCGTCAGTAACTTTTGATTTAGAGCTCATAAACACACGAATCAAATCCCACATTAAGCTCGCTCAATTTTCTATATTGTAAAAAAATTTGAGATAAAAATAGATACGACAAAGCATCCAACTAATCCAATCTATCCCAAAATGCGTGATGCTATGCATTATTTTTTATTTATAAGCTTTTACTAAGTAAGCACCAATGATCAGTTTAGAAATATCACTTTAACTGGCCGAAGAACTTGTCATGTCTGCGCTAAATCATCCATAACTTTTGATTTATAGCTCCGAAACACACGAATCAAATGCCCACATTAACCTAGTTCAATTTTCTATATTGTGAAAAAAATTTGAGACAAAACTAGATACGACAAAGCGTCCAAGTAATCCAATCTATCCCTAAATGCTTGATGCCATGATTTATGTTTCATTTATAAGCCTTTACTTAATGAGCACAATAAGTTTAGAAAGGTCTTCTTAACTGGTCGATCAACTTGTGATTTCTACACTAAATCGTCCATAACTTTTGATTTATAGCTCCGAATGACACGAATCCAGTGCCCATGTTAAGCTAGATAAATATCTATATTTTTACAAAATTTGAGACGGTAGTAGAGACGACAAAGCGTACAAGTAATCCAATATATCCAACACTGTGTGATGCCATGCATTATGCTTCACCTATAAGCCTTTACTCAACGAGAACCAATGATCAATTTAGAATAATCATATTAACTCTCTGATCAACATGACATGTATGCACTAAGTCTTTCATAACTTTTGATTTTATGCTCAGAATGACACGAATCCAGTGCCCATGTTAAGCTAGATAAAGTTTCTATATTTTGACAAAATTTGAGACGGAAGTAGAGACGAAAAAGCGTACAAGTAATCCAATCTATCCAAAACTGTGTGATGCCATGCATTATGCTTCATTTATAAGCATTTACTCAATGAGTACCAATCATCAGTTTAGAAATCGTCATATTAACCCACTGATCAGTTTAGAATAATCATATTAACTGGCCGATCAACTTGACATATACGCACTAAATCGTCCATAACTTTTTTATTTTGAGCTCAGAATGACATGAATCCATAGCCCATGTTCTGCTAAATAAATTTTCTGAACCTTGAAAAAATTTGAGATGGAAGTAGAGACGACAAAGCGTACAAGTAATCCAATCTATCCAAGCTGTGTGATGCCAGATATTATGCTTCATCTATAAGCCTTTACTCAATGAGCACCAATGATAAATTTAGAATAATCATATTAATTGTACGATTATCTTGACATGTTGCACGAAATCGTCCGTAACTTTTGATTTTGAGCTCAGAATGACACAAATCAAGTGCCCACGTTAAGCTAGATAAATTTTCAATATTTAGACAAAATTTGAGACGAAGGTAGAGACGACGAAGCGTACAAGTAATCCAATCTATCCCAAACTGCGTGAGCCCATGCATTATGCTTCAATTATAAGCCTTTACTCAATGAGACCCAATGATCATTTTAGAAAAATCATATTAGCTGGCTGAGCAACTTGACACATGTCCGCACGAAATCGTCTATAACTTTTGATTTAGAGATCATAATGACACGAATCCAATGCCCATGTTAAGCTAGGTCAATTTTCAATATTTTGACAAAATTTTAGACAAAAAAGAGACAAAAAGCGTCCCAGTAATCCTATCTATCCAAACTCCTTGATGCCATGAATTATGTTTCATTTATAAGCCTTTACTTAATGAGCACCAATGATAAGTTCAGAATGATCAATTTAACTGGCCGATCAACTTGACATGTCTGCAGTAAATTTTTGTATCTTTTGATTTAGAGCTCAGAATGACACGAATTCAGTGCCCACGTTAAGCTAGCTCAATGTTCTCAATTTTGACAAATTTTGAGAAAGAAATAGATACGACAAATCATCCAAGTAATTCAATCCATTCCACACTGTGTGATGCAATGCGTTATTTTTATTAAGCTTTTACTCAATGAACACCAATCATCAGTTTAGAATGATCATTTTAATTGGCCGATCAACTTGTTATTACTGCACTAAATCGTCCATAACTTTTGATTTATAGCTCAGAATGACACGAATACAATGCCCACATTAAGCTAGTTCAATTTTCTATACTATGAGAAAATTTGAGACATAAATAGATACAACAAAGCATCCTTGTAATCCAATCTATCCAAAACTGTGTGATGCCATTCATTTTGCTTCATTTATAAGTCTTTACACAATGAACATCTATGATCAGTTTAGAATAATAATATTAACTGGCCGATCATCTTAACATATGCGCACTAAATCATCCATAACTTTTGATTTTGAGCTCATAATGACCTGAGTCTAGTGCCCACGTTAAGCTAGATAAATTTTCTATATTTTGACAAAAATTGAGACAGAAGTAGAGACGACAAAGTTTCCAAGTAATCCAATCTATCCCAAACTGCATGATGCCATGCATTATGCTTGATTCATAAGCCTTTACTCAATGAGCACCAGTGATCAGTTTCAAAAAATCATATTAGCTGGTCGATCAACTTGACGTGTACGCACTAAATCATCTCTAACTTTTGATTTAGAACTTAGAATCACATGAATCCAATGCCTGCGTTAAGCTACCTCAATTTTCTATATTATGACAAAATTTGAGACAAAAATAAAGATAACAAAGCGTCCAAGTAATCCCATCTATCCAAAACTGTGTGATGCCTTGCATTATGCTTCATTTATAAGCTTTTACTTAATGAGCACCAATGATCAGTTTAGAATGATCATATTAACTGGCCGATCAATTTGATATGTCCGCACTAAATCGTCTGTACCTTTTTATTTAGAGCTCAGAATGACATGAATCCAATGCCCATGTTAAGCTAGATCAATTTTCTTGATTCTTAAAAATTTGAGATAGAAAAAGATAGGACAAAGCATCCAAGTAATCCAATACATCCAAAACTGTGTGATGCCATGCATTTTGCTTCATTAATAAGCCTTTACTAAATCAGCACTAATGATCGGTTTAGAATAATCATATTAACTGGCTGATCAACTTAACATGTCCGCACCAAATCGTCTGTAACTTTTGATTTTGAGCTCATAATGACACGAGTCCAGCGCCCACATTAAGATAGATAAATTGTCTATATCTTAAAGAAATTTGAGACAAAAGTAGATATGACAAAGCGTCCAAATAATCCAATCTATCCCAAACTGTGTGATGCCATGCATTATGCTTCATTTATAAGCCTTTACTTAATTAGCAACACTGATCAGTTTAGAATGATCACTTTAACTGGCCGATCATCTTTACATGTCCGCATTAAATCGTTTGTAACTTTTGATTTAGAGCTCAGAATGACACAAATCCAATGCCCACGTTAAGCTAGATAAATTTTCTATAGTTTGACAAAATTTGAGGGAGAATTTGAGACGACAAAGCGTCCAAGCAATCTAATCTATCCCAGACTGCGTGATGCCATTCTTTAGGCTTCATTTATAAGCCTTAACTTAATGAGCACCAAAGATCAGTTTAGAATGGTCACTTTAACAAGCCGATCAAATTGACATGTCCCAGTAAATCATCTGTAAATTTTTGATTTAGAGCTCAAAATGACACGAATCCAATAACCACATTAAGCTTGCTCAATTTTCTATATTGTGACAAAATTTGAGACAAAACTAGATATGACAAAGCGTCCAAGTAATCCAATATATCGAAAACTATTTGATGCCATGCACTATGCTTCATTTATAAGCCTTCACTCAATGAGTACCAATGATCAGTTTAGAATCATCATATTAACCCACTGATCAAGTTGACAAGTCCGCACTAAATAGTCTGTAACTTTAGATTTTGAGTTAAGAATGCACACGTTAATCTAGCTCAATTTTTTATATTGTAACAAAATTTGAGACACAAATAGAGACGACAAAGCATCCAAGTAATCCAATCTATTCAAACTGCTTGATGCCATGCATTATGCTTCATTTATAAGCCTTTACTTAATGCGTAACATTGCTCAGTTTAGAATGATCACTTTAACTGGTCGATCAAGTTGACATGTCTACAGTAAATCGTCTGTAACTTTTGATTTAGAGTTCAGAAACACACGAATCAAATTTCCACGTTAAGCTAGCTCAATTTCTATATTGTAACAAAATTTGAATCAGAAGTAGAGATGAAAAAGTGTCGAAGTAATCCAATCTACCCCAAAATGCGTGACGCCATGTTTTATGTTTCATTTATAAGCCTTTACTTAATGAGCAACAATCAGTTTAGAATAATCACTTTAACTGGCGAATTAGCTTGACATGTGTGCACTAAATCGTCCGTAACTTTTGATTTAGAGCTCAGAATGACACGAATCCAATGCCCACGTTAAGCTAGCTCATTTTTAGATATTATAACAAAATTTGCAACAGAAATAGATATGTCAAAGCGTCCAAGTAATCCAATATATCCAAGCTGTGTGATGCCATACAATATGCTTCATTTACAAGCCTTTACTCAATGAGCACCAATGATCAGTTTAGAAAAATCATATTAACTGGGCGATCAACTTGACATGTCCACAATAAATCGTCAGTAACTCTTGATTTTGAGCTCCGAATGACACAAATCCAATGCCCACGTTAAGCTAGATAATGTTTCTATAGTTTGACAAAATTTGAGAGAGAATTTGAGACGACAAAGCGTCCAAGCAATCTAATCTGTCCCAGACTGCGTGATGCCATTCTTTAGGCTTCATTTACAAGCCTTTACTTAATGAGCACCAATGATCAGTTTAGAATGGTCACTTTAACCGGCTGTTCAACTTGGCGTGTATGCACTAAAGGGTCTGTAACTTTTGATTTAGAGCTCAATAACACTCGAATGAAATGTCCATGTTAAGCTAGCTCAATTTTCTATATTGTAGCAAAATTTGAGATAGAAATAGATACGACAAAACATCCATGTAATCCAATCTATCCAAAACTGTGTGATACCAAGCATTATGCTTCATTTATAATCCTTCACTTAATAAACACCAATGATCAGCTTAGAATGATCAATTTAGCTGGCCGATCAAATTGACATGTCCGCACTAAATCATCTATAAACTTTTGATTTAAAGCTCAGAATAACACGAATACAATAACCACATTAAACTAGCTCAATTTTCTATATTGTGAAAATTTGAGACAGAAATAGACATGACAAAGTGTCCAAGTAATCCAATCTATCCAAAACTGTTTGATGCCATGCATTATGCTTCATTTATAAGCCTTCACTCAATGAGTACCAATCATCAGTCTAGAAATCGTCATATTAACCCACTGATCAACTTGACATGTCCGCACGAAATAGTCTGCAACTTTAGATTTTGAGTTAAGAATGACAAGAATCCAATGCCCATGTGAAGCTAGCTCAATTTTCTATATTGTAACAAAATTCGAGACAGAAATAGAAATGACAAAGCATCCAAGTAATCCAATCTATCCAAACTTCTTGATGCCATGCATTATGCTTCATTATAAGCCTTTATTTAATGGGCGACACTATTCAGTTTAGAATGATCACTTTAACTGGGCAACCAAGTTGCATTGTCCGCACTAAATCGTATGTAACTTTTTATTTAGGGCTCATAAACACATGAATCAAATGCCCACGTTAAGCTAGACCAATTTCTATATTGTAACAAAATTTGAAACAAAAATAGAGATGAAAAAGCGTCCATGTAATCCAATCTATCCATAAATGTGTGACGCCATGTTTTATGCTTCATTTATAAGCCTTTACTTAATGAGCAACATTGATCAATTTAGAATAATCACTTTAACTAGCCAATCAACATGACATATCCGCACTAAATCGTACGTAACTTTTGATTTAGAGCTCAGAATGACACGAATCCAATGCCCATGTTAATCTAGCTCAATTTTCTATATTCTCACAAAATTTGAGACAGAAATAGATACGATAAATAATCCTACTAATCCAATATATCCAAAACTGTGTGATGCCATACAATATGCTTCATTTATAAGCCTTTACTCAATGAGCACCAAGGATAATTTTAGAATAATCATATTAACTGGCCGATCAACTCAACATTTCTGGAGTAATCGTCCGTAACTCTTGATTGTGAGCTCAAAATGACATGAATCCAATGCCCATGTTAACCAAGATAAATTTTCTGTATTTTGACAAAATTTCAGACATAAATAGAGACGACAAAGCCTCCAAGTATTCCAATATATCCAAACTCTGTGATGCCATGCATTATGATTCATTTATAAGCCTTTACTTAATGAGCAGCAATGATCAGTTTAGACTGATCACTTTAACTTGACATATCTGCACTAAATCCTCAATAACTTTTGATTTAGAGCTCAGTATGACACGAATCCAATGCCAACATTAAGCTAGCTCAATTTTCTATATTGTTACAAAATTTGAGACAGAAATAGATACCACAAAGCGTCCAAGAAATCCAATCTATCCCAAACTGTGTGATGCCATTCTTTAGGCTTCATTCATAAGCCTTTATTTAATGAGCGCCAATAATCAGTTTTGAATGATCACTTTAACTCTCTGATCAACTTGACATGTCGGCACTAAATCATCTGTAATTTTTTATTTAGAGCTCAGAATGTCACGAATCCAATGCTCACATTAAGCTAGCTCAATACTCTATTTTTTGAAAAAATTTGAGATAAAAATATAGACACGACAAAGCGTCCAAGTAATCCAGTCTATCCAACACTGTCTGATGCCATGCTTATGTTTCATTTATAAGCATTTACTCAATGAGCACGAATGATTAGTTTAGAATGATCTGTTTAACTGGCCGATCAACTTGAAATTGTTGTATTAAATCATCTGTAACTTTTGGTTTAGAATTTAGAATGACAGGAATCCAATGCCCACGTTAAGCTAGCTTAATTTTATATACTTTAGCAAAATTTGAGAGAGAAATAGATACGACAAAGCATCCAAGTAATCCAATCTATCGTAAACTATGTGATGCCATGCATTATTCTTCATTTATAAGCATTTTCTTAATGAGCACCAATGATCAGTTTAGAATGATCATTTTAACTACCGATCAATTTGAGATTTCAGCAATAAATCGTGTGTAACTTTTGATTTAGAGCTCAGAATGACACGAATCCAATGCCCACATTAAGCTAGCTAATTTTCTATGTTGTGACAAAATTTGAGAAAGAAGTAGATATGACAAAGCGTCCAAGTAATCCAATCTGTCCAAAACTGTTTGATGCCATGCGTTATGCTTCATTTATAAGCATTTACTCAATGAGTACCAATGATCATTTTAATAATCATATTAACTGGTCGATCAACTTGACATGTTTGCACTAAATCATCCGTAACTTTTGATTTTGAGTTCAGAATGACACGAATCCAATGGCCACGTTAATCTTGCTCAATTTTTATATTTTAAAAAAATTTGAGACAGAAATAGAGATGATAAAGCATCCAAGCAATCCAATCTATCCAAACTGCTTGATACCATGCAATATGCTTCATTTAAAAGCCTTTAATTAATGGAAACCAATTATCTATATAGAATGATCACTTTAACTGGCCACTCAACTTAACATGTATGCACTAAATCGTCCGTCACTTTTGATTTACAACTCAGAATGACACGAATCCAATGCCCACGTTCAGCTAGCTCAATTTTCTTCATTGTAACAAAATTTGAGACAAAAAAGATACGAAAAAGTGTCCAAGTAATCCAATCAATCCAAAGCTATGTGATGCTATGCATTATTCTTCATTTATAAGCCTTTACTCAATGATAAATTTAGAATAATCACATTAACTGGCCGATCAACTTGACATGTCTGCACTAAATCGTCCGTAAATTTTGATTTTGTGCTCAGAATGACACGAATCCAAATCCCACATTAAGCTAGCTCAATTGTCTATTTTTGACAAAATTTGAGACAGAAATGTAGAGATGACAAAGCGTCCAAGTAATGCAATCTATCCAAACTGTCATTTAAAAGCCATTAATTAATGGACACCAATTATCTGTATAGAATGATCACTTTAACAGGCCATTCAACATGACATTTCCAAATTAAATCGTCCATAACTTTTGATTGAAAGCTAAGAATTACACGAATCAAATGCCCACGTTAAGCTACCTTATATTGTAACAAAATTTGACGCAGAAATAGGTATGACAAAGCATCCAAGTAACCCAATCTATTCAAAACTCTGTGATGCATGCATTATGCTTCATTTATAAGCCTTTACTCAATGAGAACCAATGCTCAGTTTAGAATAATCATATTAACTGACCGATCAACTTGACATGTCCACCGTAAATCGTCCGAGACTCTTTATTTTGAGCTCAAAATGACACGATTCGTATGCCCACGTCAAGCTAGATAAATTTTCTATATTTTGACAAAATTTGAGATAGAAGTAGAGACGACAAAGCGTTCAAGTAATCTAATCTATCCAAAATTGTGTGATGCCATGCATTATGCTTCATTTAGAATGATCACATTACCTGGCCGATCAACTTGACATTTCTATACTAAATCGTCAGTAACTTTTGATTTAGAGCTCATAAACACACGAATCAAATCCCACATTAAGCTCGCTGAATTTTCTATATTGTAAAAAAATTTGAGATAAAAATAGATACGACAAAGCATCCAACTAATCCAATCTATCCCAAAATGCGTGATGCTATGCATTATTTTTTGTTTATAAGCTTTTACTAAATAAGCACCAATGATCAGTTTAGAAATATCACTTTAACTGGCCGAAGAACTTGTCATGTCTACGCTAAATCATCCATAACTCTTGATTTACTGCTCCGAAACACACGAATCAAATGCCCACATTAACCTAGTTCAATTTTCTATATTGTGAAAAAAATTTGAGACAAAACTAGATACGACAAAACGTCCAAGTAATCCAATCCTTCCCAAACTATGTGATGCCATGCATTATGTTTCATTTGTAAGCTTTAAATGAGCACAAATGATCAGTTTAGAATGATCATTTTAACTAGTCGATCAACTTGTCATGTCTGCACTAAATAATCCATAACTTTTGATATATAGCTCAGAATGACACAAATCCAATGCCCACATTAAGCTTGTTCAATTTTCTATATTGTGACAAAATTTGAGACAGAACTAGATACGTCAAAGCGTCCATGCAATCCAATCTATCCAAAACAGTGTGATGCCACACTTTATGCTTCATTTAGAAGCCTTTACTTAATGACCCCCAATGATCAGTTTAGAATGATCACTTTAACTGGCTGATCAACTTGACATGTCCGCACTAAATCGACTATAACTTTTGATTATTCAATTTCTCCCAAACAGTGTGATGGCATGTTTTATGCTTCATTTATAATCCTTTTTAATGACTACCAATTATCAGTTTAGAATGATCACTTTAACTAGCCGATCAACTTGACATGTCAGCACTAAATCGTCCGTAACTTTTGATTTAGAGCTCAGAATATCACGAATCTAGTGCCCACGATAAACTTGCTCAATTTTCTATATTGCGACAAAGTTTGAGGCTGATATTTATACGACAAAGCGTCCAAGTACTCTAATCCATCCCAAACTGCGTGATGCCATGCATTGTTTCTCATTTATAAGCTTTTACTTCAATGAGACGCAATGATCAGTTTACAATGACCATTTTAACTGGCCGATGATTTTGTCATGTCTGCACTAAATCCTCCATAACCTTTGATGTATAGCTCAGAATGACAAGAATCCAGTGCCAACATTAAGCTAGTTCAATTCTCTATATTGTGACAAAATTTGAGACATAACTAGATATGACAAAGCGTCCAAGTAAACCAATCTATCTAAAACTGTCTAATGCCATGCATTGTGTTTCATTTATAAGCCTTTAATCAATGAGCAACAATGGTCAGTTTAGAATGATCACTTTAACTGGCCGATCAACTTCACATATACGCACTAAATCGTCTGTAACTTTTGATTTAGAGGTCTGAATGACACGAATCTAATTCCCACATTCAGCTAGCTCAATTTTTTGTATTTTTACAAAATATAATACAAAAATAGAGACGACAAAGCGTCCAAGTAATCGAATCTATCCCTAAATGCTTGATGCCATGCTTTATGTTTCATTTATAAGCCTTTACTTAATGAGCACAAATGATAAGTTTAGAAAGGTCGTCTTAACTGGTCGATCAACTTGTGATTTCTACACTAAATCGTCCATAACTTTTGATTTATAGCTCCGAATGACACGAATCCAGTACCCATGTTAAGCTAGATAAATTATCTATATTTTTACAAAATTTGAGACGGTAGTAGAGACGACAAAGCGTACAAGTAATCCAATATATCCAACACTGTGTGATGCCATGCATTATGCTTCACCTATAAGCCTTTACTCAATGAGAACCAATGATCAATTTAGAATAATCATATTAACTCTCTGATCAACATGACATGTATGCACTAAGTCTTTCATAACTTTTGATTTTATGCTCAGAATGACACGAATCCAGTGCCCATGTTAAGCTAGATAAAGTTTCTATATTTTGACAAAATTTGAGACGGAAGTAGAGACGAAAAAGCGTACAAGTAATCCAATCTATCCAAAACTGTGTGATGCCATGCATTATGCTTCATTTATAAGCATTTACTCAATGAGTACCAATCATCAGTTTAGAAATCGTCATATTAACCCACTGATCAGTTTAGAATAATCATATTAACTGGCCGATCAACTTGACATATACGCACTAAATCGTCCATAACTTTTTTATTTTGAGCTCAGAATGACATGAATCCATAGCCCATGTTCTGCTAAATAAATTTTCTGAACCTTGAAAAAATTTGAGATGGAAGTAGAGACGACAAAGCGTACAAGTAATCCAATCTATCCAAGCTGTGTGATGCCAGATATTATGCTTCATCTATAAGCCTTTACTCAATGAGCACCAATGATAAATTTAGAATAATCATATTAATTGTACGATTATCTTGACATGTTGCACGAAATCGTCCGTAACTTTTGATTTTGAGCTCAGAATGACACAAATCAAGTGCCCACGTTAAGCTAGATAAATTTTCAATATTTAGACAAAATTTGAGACGAAGGTAGAGACGACGAAGCGTACAAGTAATCCAATCTATCCCAAACTGCGTGAGCCCATGCATTATGCTTCAATTATAAGCCTTTACTCAATGAGACCCAATGATCATTTTAGAAAAATCATATTAGCTGGCTGAGCAACTTGACACATGTCCGCACGAAATCGTCTATAACTTTTGATTTAGAGATCATAATGACACGAATCCAATGCCCATGTTAAGCTAGGTCAATTTTCAATATTTTGACAAAATTTTAGACAAAAAGAGACAAAAAGCGTCCCAGTAATCCAATCTATCCAAACTCCTTGATGCCATGAATTATGTTTCATTTATAAGCCTTTACTTAATGAGCACCAATGATCAGTTCAGAATGATCAATTTAACTGGCCGATCAACTTGACATGTCTGCAGTAAATTTTTGTATCTTTTGATTTAGAGCTCAGAATGACATGAATTCAGTGCCCACGTTAAGCTAGCTCAATGTTCTCAATTTTGACAAATTTTGAGAAAGAAATAGATACGACAAATCATCCAAGTAATTCAATCCATTCCACACTGTGTGATGCAATGCGTTATTTTTATTATTAAGCTTTTACTCAATGAACACCAATCATCAGTTTAGAATGATCATTTTAATTGGCCGATCAACTTGTTATTACTGCACTAAATCGTCCATAACTTTTGATTTATAGCTCAGAATGACACGAATACAATGCCCACATTAAGCTAGTTCAATTTTCTATACTATGAGAAAATTTGAGACATAAATAGATACGACAAAGCATCCTTGTAATCCAATCTATCCAAAACTGTGTGATGCCATTCATTTTGCTTCATTTATAAGTCTATACTCAATGAACACCTATGATCAGTTTAGAATAATAATATTAACTGGCCGATCATCTTAACATATGCGCACTAAATCATCCATAACTTTTGATTTTGAGCTCATAATGACCTGAGTCTAGTGCCCACGTTAAGCTAGATAAATTTTCTATATTTTGACAAAACTTGAGACAGAAGTAGAGACGACAAAGTTTCCAAGTAATCCAATCTATCCCAAACTGCATGATGCCATGCATTATGCTTGATTCATAAGCCTTTACTCAATGAGCACCAGTGATCAGTTTCAAAAAATCATATTAGCTGGTCGATCAACTTGACGTGTATGCACTAAATCATATCTAACTTTTGATTTAGAACTTAGAATCACATGAATCCAATGCCTGCGTTAAGCTACCTCAATTTTCTATATTATGACAAAATTTGAGACAAAAATAAAGATAACAAAGCGTCCAAGTAATCCCATCTATCCAAAACTGTGTGATGCCTTGCATTATGCTTCATTTATAAGCTTTTACTTAATGAGCACCAATGATCAGTTTAGAATGATCATATTAACTGGCCGATCAATTTGATATGTCCGCACTAAATCGTCTGTACCTTTTGATTTAGAGCTCAGAATGACATGAATCCAATGCCCATGTTAAGCTAGATCAATTTTCTTGATTCTTAAAAATTTGAGATAGAAAAAGATATGACAAAGCATCCAAGTAATCCAATACATCCAAAACTGTGTGATGCCATGCATTTTGCTTCATTAATAAGCCTTTACTCAATCAGCACTAATGATCGGTTTAGAATAATCATATTAACTGGCTGATCAACTTAACATGTCCGCACCAAATCATCTGTAACTTTTGATTTTGAGCTCATAATGACACAAGTCCAGCGCCCACATTAAGCTAGATAAATTGTCTATATCTTAAAAAAATTTGAGACAAAAGTAGAGATGACAAAGCGTCCAAATAATCCAATCTATCCCAAACTGTGTGATGCCATGCATTATGCTTCATTTATAAGCCTTTACTTAATGAGCAACACTGATCAGTTTAGAATGATCACTTTAACTGGCCGATCATCTTTACATGTCCGCATTAAATCGTTTGTAACTTTTGATTTAGAGCTCAGAATGACACAAATCCAATGCCCACGTTAAGCTAGATAAATTTTCTATAGTTTGACAAAATTTGAGGGAGAATTTGAGACGACAAAGCGTCCAAGCAATCTAATCTATCCCAGACTGCGTGATGCCATTCTTTAGGCTTCATTTATAAGCCTTTACTTAATGAGCACCAAAGATCAATTTAGAATGGTCACTTTAACCGGCTGTTCAACTTGGCATGTACGCACTAATGGGTCTGTAACTTTTGAATTAGAGCTCAATAACACACAAATGAAATGTCCACGTTAAGCTAGCTCAATTTTCTATATTGTAGCAAAATTTGAGATAGAAATAGATACGACAAAACGTCCATGTAATCCAATCTATCCAAAACTGTGTGATACCAAGCATTATGCTTCATTTATAATCCTCCACTTAATAAACACCAATGATTAGTTTAGAATGATCAATTTATCTGGCCGATCAAATTGACATGTTCGCACTAAATCATCTATAAACTTTTGATTTAAAGCTCAGAATAACACGAATACAATAACCACATTAAACTAGCTCAATTTTCTATATTGTGAAAAATTTTGAGACAGAAATAGACATGACAAAGTGTCCAAGTAATCCAATCTATCCAAAACTGTTTGATGCCATGCATTATGCTTCATTTATAAGCCTTCACTAAATGAGTACCAATCATCAGTTTAGAAATCGTCATATTAACCCACTGATCAACTTGACATGTCCGCACTAAATAGTCTGCAACTTTAGATTTTGAGTTAAGAATGACAAGAATCCAATGCCCATGTGAAGCTAGCTCAATTTTCTATATTGTAACAAAATTTGAGACAGAAATAGAGACGACAAAGCATCCAAGTAATCCAATCTATCCAAACTGCTTGATGCCATGCATTATGCTTCATTATAAGCCTTTATTTAATGGGCAACACTAATCAGTTTGGAATGATCATTTTAACTGGGCAAACAAGTTGCATTGTCCGCGCCATATCGTATGTAACTTTTTATTTAGGGCTCATAAACATATGAATCAAATTCCCACGTTAAGCTAGACCAATCTCTATATTGTAACAACATTTGAAACAGAAATAGAGATGAAAAAGCGTTCATGTAATCCAATCTATCCATAAATGTGTGATGCCATGCATTATTTTTGACTGAATCTTTTACTCAATGAGCACCAATGATCAGTTTAGAATGATCATTTTAACTGGCCGATCAACTTGTCATGTCTCCACTAAATCGTGCAAAACTTTTGATTTATAGGTCAGAATGACATGAATCCAGTGTCCACATTAAGCTAGTTCAAGTTTCTATATTGTTACAAAGTTTGAGACAGAACTAGAAATGACAAAGCATCCAAGTAATTCAATCTATTCAAACTGTGTGATGCCATGCCTTATGCTTCATTTATAAGCATTTACTCAATTAGCACCAATGATCAGTTTAGAATAACCATATTAACTGACCGATCAACTTGACATGCCCGCACTAAATCGTCCGTAACTTTTGATTTTGAGCTCAGAATGACATGAATCAAATGCCTACGTTAAGCAAGCTCAATTTTCTATATTGTAGCAAAATTTGAGACACAAATAGATAGAACAATGCGTCAAAGTAATCCAATCTATCCAAAACTGTGTGAAGCCACGCATTATGCTTCATTGATAAGCCTTTACTCTATGGGAATCAATGATCAGTTTATAATGATCACTTTAACTAGCCGATCAATTTGACATGTCCGCACTAAATCATCCGTAACTTTTGATTTAGAGATCAGAATGACATGAATCCAATGCCCACGTTAAGCTAGGTCAATTTTCTATATTTTGACAAATTTGAGATAGAAATAGAGACAACAAAGCATCCAAGTAATCCAGTCTATCCAAACTCATTGATGTCATGCTTTATTCTTCATTTATAAGCCTTTACTTAATGACCACCAATGATCAGTTTATAATGATCACTTTAACTGTCCGATCCACTTGACATATCCGCACTAAATCATCCGTAACTTTTGATTTAGAGCGCAAAAACACACGAATCCAATGCCCACAATAAGCTAGCTCAATTATCGATATTCTCACAAAATTTGGGACAAAAATTGATAAGAAAAATCGTCCAAATAATCTAATCATCCCGAACTACGTGATGCAATGTATGAGACAGAACTAGATACGATAAAGCGTTCAAATAATCCAATCTATCCCAAACTGCGTTATGCCATGCCTTGTGCTTCATTTATAAGTCTTTACTTAATGAGCACCAATGATCAGTTTAGAATGATTACTTTAACTGGCCGATCAACTTGACATGTCTCGACTAAATGGTTCGTAAATTTTGATTTAGAGCTTAGAAACACACGAATCTAATGCCCACGTTAAGGTAGCTCAAGTTTCTATATTTTGACAAAATTTAAGACAGATATAGAGACAACAAAGCATACAAGTAATCCAATATATCCCAGACTGCGTGATGTCTTGCTTTATGCTTCATTTATAAGCCTTTACTTAATGAGCACCAATGATAAATTTAGAATTATCACTTTAACTGGACGATCAACTTGACATGTCCGCTCTAAATCATGTGTAACTTTTGATTTAGAGGTCAGAAGCCCACGTTAAGCTAGCTCAGTTGTTTATATTGCAACAAAATTTGATACCGAAATAGATAAGACATAGTGTTCAAGTAATCCAATATATCCAAAAACTGTGTGATGTCATGCATTACGCTTCATTAATAAGCCTTTAATCAATGAGCACCAATGATCAGTTTAGAATGATCACTTTAAATAGCCGATCAACTTGACATGTACGCACTCAATCGTTCGTAACTTTTTATTAAGAGCTCAGAATGACACGAATCCAATGCCCACATTAAACTAGCTCAATTATCTATATTTTGACTAAATTTGAGAATGAAATAGATACGAGAAAGCGCCCAAGTAATCCAATCTATCCAAAAAACTTGGTGCTATGTATAATGCTTTATTTATAAGCCTTTACTTAATGAGCACCAATGATCAGTTTAGAATGATCACTTTGACTGGCTGATCACCTTGACATGTTCGCACTCAATCGTCCATAACTTTTGATTTATAAATCAGAATGACACGAATCCAATGCCCACATTTAGCTAGTTCAATTTTCTTTATTGTGAAAAAATATGAGACGGAACTAAATACAATAAAGCGTCCAAGTAATCCAATCTTTCCCAAACTGCGTGATGCAATGTCTTGTGCTTCATTTATAACTCTCTACTCAATAAGCACCAATGATCAGTTTAGAATGATTACTTTAACTGCCCGATCAACTTGACATGTCCGCACTAAATCGTCCGTAAGTTTTGATTTAGAGCTCAGAAACACACGAATCCATTGCCCACGTTAAGCTAGCTCAATTTTCTATATTTTTACAAAACTTAAGCCTATAGAGATAACAAAGCATCCAAGTAATCCAATCTATCCCAAACTGCGTGATGGCATGCTTTATGCTTCATTTATAAGCCTTTACTTAATGAGCACCAATGATCAATTTAGAATGATCACTTTAACTGGCCGATCAACTTGACATGTCCACACTAAATCGTCTATAACTTTTGATTTAGAGCTCCGAATGACATGAATCCAATGCCCATGTTAAGCAGCGTAATTTCTATGGTTTGACAAAATTTGAGACAGAAATAGAGACGACAAAGCGTCCAAGTAATTTAATCTATCCCAAACTGTGCGATGCCATGCATTATGCTTCATTTATAAGCCTTTACTTATTGAACACCAATGTTGAGTTTAGAATGATCACTTTAACTGGCCAATCAACTTGACATGTTCGCACTAAATGGACCTCAACTTTTCATTTAGAGCTCAGAATGACACGGACCCAATGCCCACGTTAAGATAGCTCAATTTTTTATATTGTAACAAAATTTGAGACAGAAATAGACATGAGAAAACTTCCAAGTAATCCAATGTATCCAAAAATTTGTGATGGCATGCATTATGCTTCATTTATAAGCCTATACTCAATGAGCACCCATGATCACTTTAGAATGATCATTTTAACTGGCCGATCAACTTGTCATCTCTACACTAAATCGTCCATAACTTTTGATTTATAAATCAGAATGACACGAATCCAATGCCTACATTAAGCTAGTTCAATTTTCTATGTTGTGAAAAAATTTGAGACAGAAGTAAATACGACAAGGCATCCAAGTAATCCAATCTATCCCAAACTGCGTGAGACCATGCATTATGCTTCATTTATAAGTCTTTACTCAGTGAGCAGCAATGATCAATTTAGAATAATCATATTAACTGTCCGATCAACTTGATACGTCCGCACTAAATTATCCGTAACTTTTGATATTAAGCTCAAAATGACAAGAATCCAATGCCCACGTTAAGTTAAAAAAAATTTCTATATTTTGAAAAAATTTGAGACACAAGTAAATTCGAAAAAGTGTCCAAGTAATCCAATCTATCAGAAACTGCGTGATGACATGCCTTAGGCTTCGTTTATAAGCTTTTATTTAATGAGCACTAGTGATCATTTTTGAATGATCATTTTAACTGGCTGATCAACTTGACATCTCCACACTAAATTGTCTATAACTCTTGATTTAGAGCTTAAAATGACATGAGTCCAATGCCCACGGCAAGTTAGCTCAATTTTCTATATTGTGGCAAACATTTGAGACAGAAATAGAGACGACAATGCATCCAGCTAATCCAATCTATCCAGACTGCTTGATGCCATGGGTTATGCTTCATTTATAAGCCTTTACTTGATGAGCACAAATGATCAATTTAAAATGATGACTTTAACTGGCCACTCAACTTGACATGTCCGTACTAAATCGTTTATTACTTTTAATTTAGAGCTCACGATGACACGAATCCAATGTCCACGTTAAGCTCGATCAATTTTCTATATTGTAACAAAATTTGAGACAAAAATAGACACGACAAAGCTTCCAAAAAATCCAATCTATCCAAAACTGTGTGATGCCATGCATTATGCTTCATGTATAAGCCTTTACTCAATGACCAGCAATGATGAGTTTAGAATAATCATAATAACTAGCTGATCAAATTGACATGCCCACACTAAATAGTCCGTAACTTTTGATCTTGAGCTTAGAATGACACGAATCCAATGGCCAAGTTAAGTTAGAAAAGGTTTTCTATATTTTGACAAAATTTGAGACGGAACTAGGGACGACAAAGCGTCCAAGTAATCCAATCTATCCAAAACTGTGTGATGCCATGCATTATGCTTCATGTATAAGCCTTTACTCAATGAGCAGCAATGATGAGTTTAGAATAATCATAATAACTAGCTGATCCACTTGACATGTCCGCACTATATCGTCCGTAACGTTTGATTTTGAGCTTAGAATGACACGAATCCAATGCTCACGTTAAGCTCATAAATTTTCTATATTTTGACAAAATTTGAGACAAAGTAGAGATTACAAAGCGTGCAAGTAATCCAATCTATCCCAAACTACGTGATGCCATCCATTATGCTTCATTGATAGGCTTTTACTTAATGAACACCAATGATCAGTTTAGAATGATCCCTTTAACTGGACGATAAACTTGACATGTCTGCACTAAATTGTCAGTAAATTTCGATTTATAGCTCAGCAACACACGAATCCGATGCC
>JAEVFF010001214.1:58442-80646 GCA_018901945.1 Pugionium dolabratum | reverse complement strand
TTGGATTCATGTCATTTTGAGCTCTAAATCAAAAGTTAAAGACGATTTAGTGAGGACTTGTCAAGTTGATCAGTTTGTTAAAATGATCATTCTAAACTAATCATTGGTGCTCATTGAGCAAAAGTTTACCAAATGAAACATCATGCATGCCATCATACAGTTTAGATAGATTGAATTACTTAGAGGCTTTGTCATTGCCATTTGGTATAAAATTTTGTCACAATATAGAAAATTGAGCTAGTTTAACGTGGATGTTGGATTCGTGGCATTCTGAACTCTAAATCAAATGTTACAGACATGTCAAGTTGAACGGCCAATTAAAATAATCATTCTAAACTGATCATTGTTGTTCATTGATTAAAAGCTTATAAATGAATCATAATGCATGAGATCACATAGTTTGGGATACATTGGATTACTTGGAGGCTTTGTCTTATGTGTTTGAGTCTTAAATGTTGTCACAATATTGAAAATTGAGATATATTAACGTGGCCGCTTGATGAGACATCAATAGCATCTCACTAGAAGCTGAGGAAGCGCCCATTAATATATCTTTTATGAGACAAGCTCCAAGAAAAAGATCAGGCATAGAAGAAATCTTAGTAAGATGTTCAAAAATTCTGTGGAGAGTCTCACACTACAAGAAAACATTAATATTTCCGACGACATTTCTAACAGAAATAAAACCATCAGAATTTTCCAGCGACTATGCGATGGTTTTCCGACGGACTACCATGGGAACTTATTTCGTCGGTGATCCATCAGTAATTCCCGATGCTTGCACTACCGTCGGGAAATTGATGTTAAAACCTGACGGCTTTCCGTCTGTTTTCTGACGAATGCGTTGGCGTCGGGATATCCTCTTGAAACCAATGCAAATTACCGATGAAATTCAAACCATCGGATTTTTTCCGACAACTTCTCGATGGAATGTTGTTTTTACTATCTGTCTGGAATCCGTCGGGAACATATCGATGGGCTGACGTCGAGTATCATCGGTTGGTGGTTGGAAATATCCGACCGTGCTCGGAAACCGTCGGAAATGCATCGGAAACTGGAATATTCTTAAGAATAATCTATTAAAAATTTATGTTTTTCTGGCCGTTGTCGAAAACCATCGGAATTCCATCTGAAACAGCAATATTCTTAAGGATAATCTATTAAAAATTTGTGATTATCTGTTAAAAATTCGTAATAATCTGTTAAAAATTCGTAATAATCTGTTAAAAATTCATAATAATCTGTTAAAAATTCGTAATAATCTGTTAAAAAATTCGTGATAATCTTCTAATTTTCAATATAAATACGCTATGTTCCTTCACAATTTTATCAGAACAAAAAATCTTAACAAAATGTTTTCTTCGGGTTTTGATGATTATTTTCGATCGTGGATGGATAACCTCGGTATGATTCAACAACAGGGGAATTGACTGATGAATTTGCGCAAAGTGTTGAAGAGTTCATGATATTTGCATCAAACAATAGCATGACATCGGAATACGGTAAAATATATTGTCCCTGTATTAAATGTCGAAATCATATATTAATCTCTGTTAGAGAAGTACATAATTATTTGTATAGAACTGGTATGACCCTGTAATGGGTCAACGTGAATACGAATTCGGTTTTAAATCTGTCCACTCTCGTAAGCGACATCGAAAATATGATCCTTTTATACTTGCATCACAAGCGGACCAGGTTTGTTACATTCGATATCTTCGTGTGAGATTACAGTGACCTCAATACATCTTATAGAAATGGTATGTGGTATTACCGAACAAGACCCTATGCAACAAAGAACAATTGGTAACTTAGGTTCCATAGACACTTCTCTTGAAGTTAACCTTGTTGTTGATGACACCACGAACAGAGATTACAACGTGTTTCAAGATTTAGAACAAGAGATTGGCGAGTTTGACGACCAAAATTCAGGTAATTCGGAATGCTTATCAGATTCAGATTAAATTTCTTGGAATATAAAGAGAATTTTTGTTAGAATGTATATAAAGACTACTAGACATTCAATTTCAGCAGAATATTTTTAGAAACATGGAATATTAACTCCCAAATATATATATATAACAAAAATTTAACCAAATCAATTCCCAACAACATATCAAATATTCATTAATATACCTGCACAGCTAATTTATTTAGGTTAAAAAATCTCCTCTGAAAGTCATTCACATGTTTATAGATACTCGTACCATCAATTAGCTTACCGATTAAATATTTCGACCTTACATAGTTCATCTGTTATAACAAATAAAATATAGGTGATAATCATATGAGTCAATTTAAATGACATAGAAGATTTAACGACGAACTAAAAAAATATGGTTTTGGTCATCATGAAATGGTGATGTTGGAGCTTAAGACTAAACTAAAAAGTGGATAATTACCACGTCATAGCCACCTAATTTAACGACTGTTCGCCATAGCCTACATTGCATAGTAAAAGATGCAAAGCAACAAAGGTCAGACGCTCATTAACCAGGTATATGGGTTTATATAAAGAACAAAAGCAACACTACCAAGTTCCATAAACTCACTTGAGAGTGTTTAAATGCTATCCATAAAATTTGAGAGCTTTATATTGCAGGAAATTCTCTTTGTGAAAGGACATTTAATTTATTTTTAAATTTATCTGCAGAAATATATATTTTTTCGAAATATTGATTTTCTCACCCGATGGATTTCCGACGGTTTTGGTAATTCTGTCGGAAAACCGTTTGCAATGAGGGCAAATTATTTGGCGAACATGCATAGGTTTTAAACAGTCCGTCGGAAATCCGTTGCTCTTAAATTATACGCGGGAAACGTAGTTCCCAACGCGGGTTTTCGTGAAAATATTTATTAAATTTCCGACGGATTCCCGACGAAAAATTACCGTCGGAAATATCTAATATAACCTACGACCGCTTCTTCTTCTCTTTCTCTCTCGTCTTTCTCCTTCTCTGCCTCTTCGCCGCTGTTGTCGCCTTTCTCCTTCTCTGCCTCCTGCGCTGTCGTCCCTATTAAATTCATGTAAGTTCTTCTGATTTTAAGATACTTCTATTTGATAGTTAGGTAAAATTTCAGAATTAATGATAGTTAGGTAAGATACTTCTGTTTTTCTGATTTTTCTAGGATGCTCCTATATCTAATCTTTTGAGAACTCTTTCAACGTAAATTCTATTGATAAGATCACTCGTTTGTAATGTACTCGGTAGGGAAACATTTGAGATAGATTTTGGTTCAATTGTTAAAACCTGGTTTGTAAAATAACTTATCAAAAGAGAATAGTCCCCTTATCCTACATTTTTCAACTCCCTTTCTACACCGATCTTGTGAAAGCCCTTCTGTAATTCGATTCTTTATGTTCTTGTTTGTCTAAGATTTAGGTTGATGTTATCCCTATATCAAATTCTCAAAGTTAGGTCATGCTCCCTTATTATTTCGTTGGAATTTAATCTTGGGCTGTTTTTTGTCGTCTTTGTCTTTAAACTGTCTTACAACCAATATCAGATTTCTATTTCTTTCACTGGAACTGCAAATGAAATGTTTGGTTCAAATGAATCCAGAAAGTGAATCTTTTTCAGTTTGGTTTGTAATGTTTCAATTAGCATATGGTTTAAATTTATAAATAATTTTTATAATACATATATGTGTATATTTGTATATGTATTTAAAAACTTGAGAATAATTATTAAATTATTAAATTTTAAAATGAAAACATCATTTTATTTTGCTATTCAAAATCACATTTTCCTTAAGAGTAACAATCATAATGTTTTAAGTTCGTATTAAGAGTACCAAAGACATGGTGAGTTGTCTACTGAGAGTTGTATACCAACTCAAGGTCTAGAATCTGCAAATGATTTTTTCCGACCAATGACAATTGAACAATTGGTTCTGCAGGCTGGTCGTGAACTTTTTACTTTTCTCGATCCGAGACGTAAATGAAATTCGACATGGTAAATTAATTTTTCTATAATTATATTTAAAATAATTATTGTAACGATATTTAAATAAAAATTCGTAGGTTTGGAATTTCAAACAACGGAATAGGAAAATCTATATTAAAGATGCTTTATTCTCTTTTGAACAAACCATATACCAAATTTAGATATATTCCGTATGAATAACGTCAGATTTGGTTCAACATGTTTGCGGTACGTTAATTTATTTTTAAATATATAACTATTTTAAATCGTTTTTAATAATAGTTTTTTAGTAATATATAAGTAAATTTCGCAGTAAAAATTTACATGGAATCCCATAAACATAAAATTGGTGGAAGAAGCTTTTCAAAAAGAGGCTGCAATACAATTTTCCCACCACATGAACGAGTGGAAACAAAAATAGCAAAAAGGAAAAGATAAACCAAAAGGGTTGAATGAGTCGGTTTGGAACGACTTTATTCGTTATTGGGAATCTTCCAGCGCTGAGGTCATCTCGAGGACTAATTCGGGAAACCAGAAGAGCAACCAAGGAGACAAAGGCATTTACATTCACAATACCGGATCGACTAGTTTTTTGATACGAACCAATCAATTGGTAAATTAATTATTATATTATTTTTATTTATTATTATTTGAACATTTTTAAATTATTAATTTAGAAATTTTTTTTCTTTTAGGGACAAGAATTTGGAGCGCCTCTAGATCACTTGCAACTTCTTGTGGCCGTCCACACGAACAAAAAGACTATTCGCATCCAAGATGGTCTCGTTAGTCAGATCATCGAAAAAGTGAAAAAGAAAAAAAGTGATATTTTAACTCAACAGTCTCAAGTTGGTTATTCATCTTCGGTCGCCGAATTGCCTCGTTCTGAGATTAACCATCTCGTTCTTAATGTAAGTTTGATTTTTTTTTAATATTTAATATTATAATACCTTTTCAATAATATTTTTTTGTTTTTATATGAAATACCATTTTGTAAGGATCGTCATCTAGGACTCGGGAGAGTTGTACATACCGGTGGTGCAATATCTGCGGCTAAAAACGAGGAGAATGAACAGCTAAAAGAACAAATGGCGGCTATTGCGATAAAGATGAAAAATATTAAAAATATTGTAGAAATGATGAAAAACAAGTTTTCCGATAACTTTATTTCTCCTCCTTCTCCTCCTACTCCTCCGATGTGATTTTTAGATTTAAAACAATTAAACAATTATTATACTTATAATTAGAAATATTATTTTTTATAATTGTATTAATATTTTTTAAAAATATTTAAAAATATTAATTAAATTTAATATAAATATTAATTGTTCTAATATTTTTAATAAATATATTTTAAAAATATTTAATGAATAATTTTTAAAAATAAATATTCTAATTTTGTACACTTATTAGGTAATTTCCAACGACGGCATCCGTCGGATAAATGTTGGTTAACTCCCGACGGGTGAAAACCGTCGGGATACACTATCGGTTCACATTCCCGATAGTAATGGTCATCGGAAAACATCGACGGCCCGACGGAAAAAATCCATCGCAAATACATTGGGAATTTCCGACGGAAACAATCTATCGAATATCCATCGGTATTTGCCAACACCAGTAACCCAATCGTCTATCCGTCAAAAGTTTCCGACGGTAACCTTTATCGCCAAACCATCGGTAATTCCTGATCAATTCCCGATGGAAATTGATTTCTGACGAAATAGTCCTGACAGACATTTGTTGTCGGAAAGTAGACGGGAATTGCTCTTCCCGACAGATTGCTGACGAAATTGTCCATCAAGAATTTGATGTTTTCTTGTAGTGTCATAAAAATCATATAAGATTGAGGATTCCATGAAGCTGAACTTACTAAAGAATTACAAGAAAGACACTATAAACAACTAAATACTACAACAATTTCACTCCTTCCACTTTTACAAGGTTTGAGAGATACAACCTTGTTCATCATTGCTAAACAAACTTAAAAATGTATTATAAGGAGCTACAAGAGATCAAAGTGTGTATTTAAAATTCCTATATTTAAATTAACAAGTTTATTTGCTTGTTTTTGCACGAATGTGACTGTTAAGTTTAAGTGCCTTTTATTTGTCATTAGGGCCTAATATCTTGTTATTACTTTCGATTTAGTCCTTCCATTATAATGTATTTTCAGCCCTAAAAGGCACCTGCCACTGGACTAGTACATAAAGTCCCTTCTCAGTATGTAATCACTTAAGTTTTATGAAATAAAAACCTTGTTTTTCTTCTTTTGAAAGGAGATGACGCCTCCAGCCTTCTTGTGTGAGGATCCTTGAAGCTTGTGTGCTCTATACTTATCACAAACCTTCCATAATCTGTGTGGTGTCTCTCGATTTAACTCTGTACTCAATCCTTAGTTAGATCCTATAGAGAGTGCACTACAACCAATTGAAGGATCACCATCAATCTGTTCATAAACCTATCACTTCTGAGTCTCTAGAAAGTATTGTACAACCAGCTATAGCCTCTCCAGAAGTTCCCCTTGCTCGAACAAGCCCTCTTGTTCCTGCATCATCTCGTATCAGAGATTAATCGCTCCTATTCAGTTTTAGCTACCTCCATTTTCGGTTTTACTCTTTCATTTCCTTGTTAACTTGCTGTCAAACTGCATCTCTTCATAAAACCCATAAAAATTGAACTCCAGTCTGTTGTTTTTGTGTGTTAAAAGCTAGTAACATTGTTTGTTGATAGCTTTTGATGCTGCAACCAGATCTGTTGATTTTCAGTTGTTTTGATTGTGTCTATTCGACTTCCTTGTTGCTGCAACTAGATCTATCCATTTTAGTTGTTTTTGATTGTTTCTATATGACTTCCTTTGCTGATGCAACTAGATTTGTCAATTTTCAGTTGTTTTGATTGTGTCTATTTGACTTCCTTTGCTGCTGCAACTAGATATGTCTATTTTAAGTTGTTCTTGATTGTGTGTATTCGACTTCTTTTGCACTTGATCTTTTTGTTTAGTGTGAGACATCTATGGGAGAACCAGTAGATGTGAATGTTTCTCAGATGCTTGCTGCTATTCAAATTCAACTTCAGAACCTAGGAGATCGCATGACAAGAATAGAACAACCACCACCATTTCGCTGAATTTCTATCAGAAATGTGAATGCCCAACGTGTGAATCATGAAGAGGATGAAATAGTTGACTTAGAAGATGATCTTTCACCAGAACCTGATCATAATCATAAACCAAGAAGACAACGTCAACGTGACAGAGATAGAGTAGAAAAATCTTGGCATGGAAACAGAGACATAAAGCTCACGGCACCAACTTTTGCTGGAAAGGATAATCCAGATGCCTATCATGATTGGGAAAGGCGTATGGAATACATATTTGAGTATTACAACTACTCAGAAAAAGAAAAGTCTTTCTAGCAGATGCTCAGCATACTAAAAGCGCTCTAGCTTGATGGGACAGAGATGTGTCTAAAAGAAGAAAATATAGATATGGTCAGATCACTACTCGGGAAGACATGAGGTTCCAACTACGGAGGAGTTATGTCCCTGCATACTACTACAGAGAGTTGCAGAAGAAAATTAGAAAACTAACTCAAGGTTCTAAATCTGTTGAAGAATACTTTGATGAGTTTGAAATGCTTGAAACAGATTGTAGACCAAAGATTCAGAAGAAACTTTGATGGCTCAATTCCTAGATGGCCTACAAGATCGAATTGCTAGAAAAGTGGAGAGACAAACCTATCATGATCTGGACGAGTTACTGCATCTTGCAACTCAGGCCGAGTAGCACATAAAAAGGAGACTATCTCAGCAAATCGTAGCAAGTCTACCTGGAATCAACAACCTCAAAAGAGTCTAGAAAAAGGAAAGGCCATCGACATAGAATCTAGATTCAAGAAATCCATAGCTGAAACATCTAAAAACAACAAACCAGAGCAAGGTGAAACTCCAACTCAAAGATCTCGTGACATAACCTATTTTAGATGTCAGGGAAAAGGCCACTACGCAAGAGAATGCCCTATCCAGAGAGTTATGATCTTTTAATCAAATGGCGAATATGAATCTCGAGCTGAAGAGGATTACGAACCAGAAAACTCTGCAGAAGAAGTTGTGGACTATCCCGAAACCAGAGAGC
This sequence comes from Pugionium dolabratum, assembly GCA_018901945.1. Classification (NCBI taxonomy): domain Eukaryota; kingdom Viridiplantae; phylum Streptophyta; class Magnoliopsida; order Brassicales; family Brassicaceae; genus Pugionium; species Pugionium dolabratum. The sequence goes on along the minus strand of JAEVFF010001214.1, from coordinate 72,585 downwards.
TTCTAGTTACAAGGAGATCCCTCAGTGCTCTTTTTGAACCAGAAACTATACAAAGAGAAAATATTTTTCATTTTTGGTGCACAATATACTCTATGGTATGTAGCTTGATCATAGATGGTGGTTCTTGTACTAACATAGCCAGCAAGTATTTGGTTGATAAGCTAGGGTTTCAAAATACGAAGCATCCTCGACCATACAAGCTCAAATGGGTGAACGAAGAAACTGAGCTAAAAATCACAGAACAAGTCACGATACCATTCAGCATAGGCAAGTATGCATATCAAATTGTGTGTGATGTGCTGCCTATGCAAGCTGGACATCTACTTGTAGGTCGTCCATGGAAATTTTAGAAAGAATCATTACACAATGGATGCACCAATCACTATACCTTCATACACAATAACAAGAAACATAGCTTAGCACCTTTAACTCCGCAGGAAGTGCATGAGATGCAACGAACTATGTATAAAGGAGAAAAACTAAATAAAGCTAACCTTAATGTAACACCTGCCACTATTTTGAAATCTCTTGATTTTTAAAGAACATGTGCTACTAATGATATCTAAAGAAGTGTTGTTTCAGGACAAGAAAAGGAGGAACTCCCTGCTGCTGTTCTAGAGCTTCTTGACCAATTCACTAATGTTTTTCAAGAAGCGATACCACCAGGGTTGCATCCTATTAGAGGTATTGACATAGGAAAATCAAATAAGACCTATCTTGACCTACAAGGCAAGTGTGAGCACGAAAATTCAGTTTGAATAACAAGGGAAATGAAAAAGGATGGGTTATTATTAACCACATGGTTGAAATGGTTAAATAGCTACCTTGGGAGAAGAATCAAGGTGGAAAAGTCATGCCCATGCTGCACACAGTCTTGGCAACCACACCAAACAGTCATGCCCATGCTGTCTCCTCTCTTCTCATTGGTTGTTGACAGGCTCCTCCTCTATTCAAACTCATCCACAAGTTTGAATTCGTTTTCTTTTGTGTTCACATTGTAAATCCTCTATAAAAGGGCTGTAAAGACTCAATGTATAATATACTCTTAGGAGATTCTTCTCCATAAGTCTAAGTCATTTCTCATTTTCTCATACTTCTCTTTGAGTTTTCAGATTCAATTCTTCACATTTCTCCTCTATAATCTCAATATTCTTACATGGTATCAGAGAATAAGATCATTCTCTTATCTTTTCTACTCAAATCTCTCAGTTTCTAATCTAAAATTCTGTCAAAAATCTCTCAGTCTTTAGACTAAAAACTCACGGTTTCATTCAACCATAAAAGCTGCTTCCTTTGAGCTCTTCAAAGCCTAACAATGGAGCATACGGTTCAAATTAGTTCCAGCCTGAAACCTACGGTGATAGCAGTAGTTCTCAAAGGCTTGAACTACACATTATGGTCAAGAACCATCAAGACAGCCATTTGTGGCAAAGGACTTTGGAATCACATCTTGGAGGATAATACTCCATCTATAGATGATCCAAAGGAGAAGAAGGATGAGGCAACAAGAAAAGAAGAAGCTAGGTGGTTCCAAGAAGATCAATCAGTCCTTGGATTCCTCCAAAATTCATTGGACCCATCCATTCTTGAAGCTTATTCACATTGTGAAACTGCCAAGTCTCTTTGGGACACTCTCAAGAGGGTGTATGGGGATGTTTCAAACCTCAGCCGTGTGTATGAGGTTAAGAAGGCTCTCAATGATCTACACCAAGAGGATATGGAGTTCACAAAATTCCTGGGCAAGTTCCAGTCAACATGGTCCGAGCTTGACATGTTGAGACCAAGTTCTATGGATCCAAAGGTGCTTAATGAAAGGAAGGAACAAGACAAGATATTTGGGCTCCTTCTCAACCTAAATCCAGCCTTTAAGGATGTGATTAAGTCCATCCTGAGAGAGCCAAAACTCCCTGATTTCGAAGAGGTGTGCTCACGGATTCAAAGGGAGCAAGGCAACATTGGTTTGTTTGGTGGTAAAGGAGAACTAGTCATGGCCAACAAAAGCGTGTTTAAGCAAGAGGATAGGAAGAGTGTGATGTGTGAGCATTGTAAGAGGAATGGCCACATCAAGGACAAGTGCTGGATACTTCATCCTCATCTCAAGCCAAACCGGTTCAAGGATTCAAAGGCTAACATCTCTCAAATGGTTGCGACTGAACCGGCAAGTTCATCCAACCAAGGAGGGGAGCTAGCTATGAATGTATCCATGGAGTATGTTAAGAAGAGTGACTTGGAGGATCTCATCAAGGCCTATGCCTCAAAACTCTCCGGTATCACACTCTACTCCCATAAATCGCTTGATAAACCAGATCATAAGTTGGTAGTGGATTCAGGTGCTTCTCACCATATGATTAGCAATGCTAGGTTGTTAAAGAACATTGAACCATGTCTAGGACAAGTAACTATAGCTGATGGTAAGGGTATTCCAATTGAAGGAACCGGAAATTAAGACTATTTGACAAAGAAACTAATGCATTCTTTGTACCTAAATTTAAGTCTAATCTAGTTTCTGTCAAAAAGGCTACTAAAGACCTCAATTGCAATGTTACATTTGGGCCTAACAATGTTTACTTTCAGGATATTAAGAGTGGTAAGATACTTGGAGGTGGTGTAACTCAAGATGAGCTCTATGTTCTTGAAAACCCTCCAAGCAATTTGGATTCCTTAGCTTTCAAATCCTGTGTTTTTGCTAATAAAGATGTCTTATGGCATGCTAGATTAGGACATCCTCATGCTCGTGCTTTAAGCTTAATAATTCCTAATGTCGCTTATGATCACTCAGTTTGTGAGGCTTGTATCCTTGGCAAACATTGTCGTGTTGTTTTCCCTAAATCGTCTACAATTTATGAGCATTGCTTTGATTTAGTACATTCCGATGTTTGGACCTCACCTTACATGTCTAGAGATAGGAATAAATACTTTGTGACCTTTATAGATGAGAAATCGAAATATACATGGGTTACATTACTTCCATCTAAAGATAGGGTTTATGAGGCATTTATAAACTTTCATAATTATGTTACTAATCAATTCAATGCCAAGATCAAAGTGTTAAGATCAGATAATGGAGGGGAATACACAAGTCAAAGATTCAAAGCTCATCTAAACAAACATGGAATACTACATCAAACTAGCTGTCCACACACACCACAACAAAATGGAGTTGCTGAAAGGAAGAACCGATACTTAATGGAAGTAGCAAGATCCATGATGTTTCATACCAATGTTCCTAAAAGTTTTTGGGGAGATGCAGTCTTGGTTGCTTGCTACCTCATCAATCGGATTCCAACCAAAGTCTTGCAAGATATATCCCCATTTGAGGTACTCAATAAAACTAAACCTTCCATTGATCATTTACGTGTATTTGGGTGTGTGTGCTTTGTGTATGTTCCAGGTGATCTAAGAAACAAGTTGGAGGCAAAGAGCATCAAGTGTATGTTCCTTGGATATTCGACAACACAAAAGGGTTATAAGTGCTATGATCCGAGCAACAACAGGACATATGTGTCTAGAGATGTCAAGTTCATAGAAGAACAAAGCTATTATGATCAGAAAGATTGGGAAGGATTGAAGGATCTCTCAAGGTCACCTTCTGATTTGGCTACGAGTTTGAGGTTTCTCTTGAATCATTTGGGAAATGATCTGCCAAAGGATTCAAGACACGAAGAAACAAGAACCTTAAGTAGTTCACAAGATACCCAAGAGAATGAACAAGGGGTGGTAACTCAAGAACCAACTCCAATCCAAGAAGAAGCTATGGCCCAAAATCAAGAACAAGACGACTTGGAAGTGGGTATAGAGGAACCTATTCACCAAATGGAAGAGGAAACGGTTGTAGAGGAGGCTGCACCACCTGTTCAGCATTTAAGGAGGAGTACTAGACTTAGGAACACTAGGGTATTCTACAACAACCAGGCCGTGGCTCATCCCATACAAGCTGTTTGTTCCCTTGACCTCTTGCCATCTAGTCATCAAGCATTCCTTGGAAAGATTGAACAAAGTCAGATTCCAAGGACTTATGAAGAAGCTGAGAGCAAGAAAGAATGGTTAGATGCAGTAAGAGATGAGAAGGGAGCTATGGAAAGGAATCATACATGGGATATACAAGAACTTCCCAAAGGCAAGAAGGCTGTGAGTTCCAAGTGGGTGTTCACCATCAAGTATAAGAGCAATGGGGACATAGAAAGGTACAAGGCACGTCTAGTTGCAAGAGGTTTCACTCAGACATATGGAGAGGACTATACTGATACATTTGCACCGGTGGCTAAGCTACACATTGTAAAGGTTGTTCTTTCACTACCTACGAATCTGACTTGGACTTATGGCAAATGGATGTCAAGAACGCATTCATACAAGGAGAACTTGAAGAGGAAGTGTATATGACTCCACCACCAGGCCTTGAAGATTCTTGCAAAGAGGGACAGGTTCTAAGACTTAGGAAGGCAATATATGGGTTGAAGCAGTCACCAAGGGCCTGGTATCACAAATTAAGCTCCACACTTACTGATAATGGTTTTAGGAAATCCCATTCAGATCATACTTTGTTCACTCGTCAAAACTCCAAAGGAATCGTGGCGGTCTTGGTTTATGTGGATGACCTTATCATCACAGGAGATGATAAGGAAGGAATTCAGTCCACAAAGGCCTTCTTAAACAGATCATTTGACATCAAGGATCTTGGAGAGTTGAAGTACTTCTTGGGTATTGAAGTGTGTCGGTCTCAAGAAGGGCTCTTTCTATCCCAAAGAAAGTATGCTCTTGATCTGTTGACAGACACGGGAAAGCTTGGGGCTAAACCGGCCAAAACTCCTCTTGAAGATGGCTACAAGGTCAACGGAAAGGGGGAGAAAGCTGATGAGTTATTTAAGGATGTTTCTCAGTATAGGAGACTAGTTGGGAAGCTGATCTACCTCACCCTCACACGAACCAGACTTGTGTTTTGCTGTGAATCAAGTAAGTCAACATATGCAAAAGCCTACTGTATATCATTGGAGCATGGTAGAAAGGATCCTTAGATACATCAAAGGATCTCCTGGTCAAGGTATATGGATGGGCAAGAATGGGAACACTGAGATTGTCGGGTATTGTGATGCGGATTGGGCTGGTGATAGGGTGGATAGGAAATCAACCACTGGGTATTGCACCTTCGTTGGTGGGAACTTAGTCACTTGGAAGACTAAGAAGCAGAAGGTGGTAACATGTTCTAGTGCTGAAGCAGAATATAGGGCTATGAGGAAGCTGACAAATGAAGTAACTTGGCTCAAAGCACTCTTGAAAGATTTCGGTATTGCACAACCAGGGCCAATTACCTTCCATTGTGATAATCAGGCAGCCATTCACATAGCTTCAAACTCAGTGTTTCACGAGAGGACCAAGCACATAGAGATCGACTGCCATAAGGTTAGGGAGAAAGTTCAAGATGGAACCATTCTGCCATGTTATACAAGGAGTGAAGACCAACTAGCTGACATCTTCACAAAGGCAGCAAGTCTCAAAGTTTGCAAGAACATCTTTAGCAAACTTGGGCTTGTTGATTTATCACACCCATGATCAAAGGTCTCCTAATCCAAGAGCAACACACTCTTTTTCCCTTATTAAGGTTTTGTCCCAAGTGGTTTTCCTTAATAAGGTTTTTAATGAGGTGTTGCCTTGGGTTCCCAAGCTTAAGACTTTAGGGTGATTCCAAAGTCTTTAGCTTGAGGGGGAGTATTGACATAGGAAAATCAAATAAGACCTATCTTGACCTACAAGGCAAGTGTGAGCACGAAAATTCAGTTTGAATAACAAGGGAAATGAAAAAGGATGGGTTATTATTAACCACATGGTTGAAATGGTTAAATAGCTACCTTGGGAGAAGAATCAAGGTGAAAAAGTCATGCCCATGCTGCACACAGTCTTGGCAACCACACCAAACAGTCATGCCCATGCTGTCTCCTCTCTTCTCATTGGTTGTTGACAGGCTCCTCCTCTATTCAAACTCATCCACAAGTTTGAATTCGTTTTCTTTTGTGTTCACATTGTAAATCCTCTATAAAAGGGCTGTAAAGACTCAATGTATAATATACTCTTAGGAGATTCTTCTCCATAAGTCTAAGTCATTTCTCATTTTCTCATACTTCTCTTTGAGTTTTCAGATTCAATTCTTCACATTTCTCCTCTATAATCTCAATATTCTTACAAGAGGAATCGAGCATCAGATTGATATTGTTCCTAGAGCACCTTTGCCAAACCGAGCTGCCTATAGAGTGAATCCAGAAGAAGCAAAGGAGCTGGAACGACAAGTACAAGACTTAATGTCTAAGGGCTATATCCGAGAAAGTCTAATCCCATGTGTTGTTCCTGTTCTTCTAGTGCCTAAGAAAGATGGAACTTGGAGAATGTGTGTTGATTGTAGAACAATCAACAATATGACTGCCAAATACCGACACCCAATTCCAAGACTTGAAGACATGCTAGATGAACTCAATGGAGCAACTATATTCTCAAAAATTGATCTTAGAAGTGGATATCATCAGGTGAGAATGAAAGAAGGTGATGAATGGAAGACAGCGTTTAAAACCAAACAAGGATTGTATGAATGGCTAGTCATGCCATTTGGACTCACAACCACGTCCCTAAGAGTATTTATATTTCAGTTTGTAGTGGTTTATTTTGATTACATTATAATCTGTAGCTCTAATCTTGAAAATCACCTACGACATCTTGAGCAGGTACTTGAAACGCTTAAAGCTGAAAACCTTTATGCTAACCTTAAGAAATGTACTTGCTGGATTGATGAAGTTGTATTTCTAGGATTTTTTGTAAGGTAGGGCTTAAAGTCTGATGAAGAAAAGATCAAAGCAATTCAAGATTGGCCAACCCCAACAACAATCGGACATGCTTGGATTTTCCATAGATTGGATAGTTTCTATAGAAGATTTGTCAAGGACTTAAGCACTGTTGCTCCACCCCTCACTTCACTAATTAAGAAGAATGTGGAATTAAAATGGTGACCAGTATAAGAGAAGGCATTCAACAAGCTGAAAGATAGCCTCACACATGCGCCTGTTTTGGTACTTCCTAACTTTGATAAAGTCTTTGAAATTGAATGTGATGCTTCTGGAACAGGTATAGAATACAACGAGGAAAATCAGTGGCTTACTTCAGTGAGAAACTTAATGGAACTTTGCTTAACTGTCCCACATATGATAAGAGCTCTATGCTTTGGTAAGGTCTCTTGAAACTTTGCAACATTACCTACTGTCAAAGGAGTATTTTATTCATACACATCATGAGACGCTCAAGCACTTAAGAGGACAAACTTAGTTTAACAAGAGTCATACAAAGTGGCTTGAGTTTGTGGTGACTTTTCCCTATGTGATCAAATATAAAAAAGGTAAAGATAACATTGTGGCTGATGCTTTATCAAAGAGACATCTCTCATCAGCACAATGGAAGCTAATATTATGGGATTTGAACACATTAAGTCAATGTATGAGACTGATCCAGATTTTCAAGAAATGTTTAAGGAGACCAACAAGGGCATCTAGTATGTTTTATTAACAAGATCGATTTTTGTTTAAGGAAAAACGCCTTTGTTTTCGTCATGGATCAATGAGAGAACTATTGATTGGAGAAGATCATGGAGGAGGACTCATGGGACATTTTGACCGAGATAAGACATTCAGTGTACTTATGGAACATATCCACTGGCCACATCTAAATCGAGATGTTGAAAGATCTGTGCTAAGTGTATCACTTGCTTGAAAGCAAAATCTAGGTCACAGCTCTATAGTTTTAATATGCCTTTGACCATTCCTTTTCTACCCTGGGTAGATATCTCTATGGGCTTTGTCGTAGGTCTACCGAAGATCAACCACAAGGATTCTATCTTTGTAGCTATAGACAGGTTCTCAAAGATAGCTCATTTTATGTAACAAGACTAATAATGCTACACAAATAGCTGATCTTTTTTTAAGAAGGTGTGCGCCTACTTGGAGTTCCCAGAAAAATCGTATCTGATCGTGACACCAAACTTCTAAGCCATTTCTGGAAGACCTTGTGGAAAAAATTGGGAACTAAGCTGCTCTTTTTAACTACTTGCCACCCACGGACCGATGGTCAAAAATAGGAAGTCCAAACTCTTTCAACATTGTTGAGAGCCATGGTCGGTAAGAATCTAAGAAGTTGGTTGTCTTGCTTACCTTACATTGAGCTTGCTTAGAACCATGCTAAACACTCAATAACTAAACTTTCTCCTTTTGAATTGGTTTATGGATTTTATACCTTTACCTCACTGGATCTTATACCTTTACCTCAAGATGTTATGTGTAATGAAGGAGAAACCAGGGCAAATTATGTTAAGAAGATTCATCGAAAGGTCAAGGAAAACTTGGAAAAGAGAACCGAGCAGTACAAAAGAAATGCAGATAAACACCAAAAAGACATAACATTTGAACCTGGAGATTGGGTTTGGTTGCACATGAGCCATTAAAGATTCCCCCACCAAAGGAAATCCAAGCTTTCTCCAAGAGGAGATGGTCCGTTTCGTGTTTTAGAGAAGATCAAAAACAATGCCTACAAGCTTGACCTGCCAGGTGAGATGACCATATATTGTACTTTTAATACTACTAATCTTGCTCCTTTTCATGCAGATGTACCTGTTCTGAGGACAAAAGCTTTCCAAGAGGTAGGAGATGATGAGGACATCAATACCATCTCACTAGAAGCTGAGGAAGAGCCCATTAATATACCTATTATGAGACAAGGTCCAAGAACAACGTAAGGCAAAAGAAACCTTAGTAAATGTTCAACAAGTCTATGGAGAGTCTCATAACAATCATAGAAGATGGAAGTTTCCATGAAGATGAACTTACTAGAGAATTACAAGAAAGAGACTATGAACAACTAAAGACTACAACAATTTCACTCCTTCCAATTTGACAAGGCTTAAGAGATACAACCTTGTTCATCATTGCTAAACAACTTAAGAAGGCATTATAAGGAGCTAAAAGAGATGAAGGTGCATATTTAAAATTCCTATAATTCAATTTACAAGATTATTTGCTTTTTTTTGCAGGAATGTGACTCTTAAGTTTAAGAGTCTTTTATTTGTCATTAGGTCCTAATGTCTTCTTGTTATTTTCGCTTTAGTCCTTCCATTATAATGTATTTTCAGCCTTAGAAGGTACCTCCTGCTGGACTAGTATATAAAGTACTTTCTCAGCATGCAATCACTTAAGTTTTATGAAATAAAAACTTAGTTTTTCTTCTATTCAAAGGAGCTGACGCCTTCAGCCTTCTTGTGTTAGAATCCTTAAAGCTTGAGTGCTCTAGACTTATCACAGAGCTTCCATAATCGGTGTGGCATCTCTTGATTCACCTCTCTACTCAATCCTCACTTAGATCTACCAGAAAGTGCTCTACAGCCAGCTGAAGGGTCATCGCCAAGAAAGTGTTGTACATCCATCTAGAGCCTCTCCAACAATTCCCCTTGCTCCAACAGGCCTCTTGTTCCTGCATCACCATTGGATTCAAGTCATTTTTAGCTCTAAATCAAATAATAAAGATGATTTAGTGCGGAAATATCCCAAAATGATCATCTTAAATTGATCATTGGTGCTGATTGTGCAAAGGTTTACAAATGAAGCATAATGCATGGGATCACGTAGTTTGGGATAGATTGGATTACTTGGAGGCTTTATTGCAGCTATTTCGGTCTTAAGTTTGATCACAATATAGAATATTGAGGTTGTTTAACGTGGGCATTAGATTCGTGTCATTCAGAACTCTAAATCAAAAGTAATGGACGATTTAGTGCGTACATATCAAGATGATCGGCCAGTTAAAGTGATCTTACTAAATCAATCATTCTAAACTGATAATTAGTGCTCCTTGAGAAAAGGCTTATCAATGAAGCATAATGCATGGCATCACGCAGTTTAGGATATATGGGATTACTTGAAGGCTTTGTGTTATCTCTTTCAGTCTAAAATGCTAGCACAATATAGAAACTTGAGCTAGCTTAACGTGGGCGTTGGATTCGTGTCATTCTGAACTCTAAATCAAAAGTTATGGACAATTTAATGCGTACATGTCAAGTTGATTGCCCAATTAAAATGATCATTCTTACCTGATCATTGGTGGTCCTTGAGCAAAGGCTTATAAATGAAGCATAATGAATGACATCACGTAGTTTGAGATACATAGGATTACTTGGAGGCTTTGTCGTAGCTCTTTTGGTCTCAAATGTTGTCACAATATATAAAATTGAGCTAGCTTACTGTGGGTGCTGGATTCGTGTCATTCTGAACTTTAAATCAAAAGTTACGGATGAGTTAGTGTGTATATATCAAGTTGATTGTCCTGGTAAAATGATCATTCTAAACTGATCATTGGTGCATCTTTAGTAAAAACTTATAAATGAAGCATAATGCTTGGCATCATGCAGTTTGGGATATATTGGACTACTTTGAGGATTTGTCGTAGCTAGTAAGGTCTTAAATTTTGTTACAATATAGAAATTTGAGCTAGCTTAACGTGGGAATTTGATTCATGCCTTTGTGAACTCTAAATCAAAAGTTATGGACAACTTAGTGCGTATATGTCAAATTTATCGCTAGTTCAATTGATAATTCTTAACTGATCATTGGTGCTCATTTAGAAAAGGTTTACAAATGAAGCATAATTCATGCATCACGCAATTTCGGTCTTAAATTTTATTACAATATAGAATATTAAGCTAACTTAACGTGGGTGTTGGATTTGTGTCATTCTGAACTCTAAATCAAAGTACGGACGAATTAGTGCAGACATTTCAAGTTGATCGGCCAGGTAAAGTGATCACCCTAAACTGATAATTCTAAACTGATCATTGGTGCTCATTGAACAAAGGTTACAAATGTAGCAAAATGCATGGCATCATGCAATTTGGGATAGATTGGATTACTTGGAGGCTTTCTCATACCTATTTCGGTCTTAGGTTTTGTCATAATATAGAATATTGAGCTAGATTAACGTGGCGTTGGAATCATGTCATTCTGAACCCTAAATTAAATGTTACAGACGATTTAGTGCGTACATTTCAAGTTCATCGGCCAGTTAAAATAATCACTTTAAATTGATCATTGGTTCTCCTTGAGAAAAAGCTTATAAATGAAGCATAATGCATGGCATGACGTAGTTTGTGATAGATTGAATTGCTTGGACGCTTTTTCGTACCTATTTTGGTCCTAAATTTTGTAAAAATATAAAATATTGAGCTAGCTTAACGTGAACGTTGTATTCTTGTTATTCTCAACTATAAATCAAACGTTACTGACGATTATTTTGGACAAGTCAAGTAGATCAGCTAGTTAAAATGATCATTCTAAAATTTTCATTGGTCCTCACTGAGAAAAGGCGTATAAATGAAGCACATAATCCATAGCATCACACAGTTTGGGATAGATTGGATTACTTGGAGGCTTTGTCGTAGCTATTTCGATCTTAAATTTTGTCACAAGAAAATTGAGCGAGCTTAAAGTGAGTGTTGGATTCGTATCAGTTTGAACTATGAATTAAAAGTAACGGACGATTTAGTGTGGACATGTCAAATTGATCGGCCAGTTAAAATGATCATTCTAAATTAATCATTGGTGCTCCTTGATTAAAAGCTAATAAATGAAGTATAATGCATGGCATCATATAGTTTGGGATACAATGGATTACTTGGAGGCTTTTAGTAGCTCTTTCGGTCTAAAATGTTGTCACAATATGGGAAATGGAGCTAGGTTAACGTGGGCGTTGTATTCATGTCATTTGGAGCTCTAAATCAAAAGTTAAAGACAATTTATTGTCGACTTGTTAAGTTGATCAGCTAGTTAAGATGATCTTTATGAACTGATCATTGTGTTCTCCTTGAGTAAAGCCTTATAAATGAAGCATAATGCATGGCATCACGTAGTATGGGATATATTGGATTACTTAGAGGCTTTTTCGTAGCTATTTTGGTCTGAAATTTGGTTACAATATAGAAAATTGAGGTAGCATAAAGTGGGTGTTTGATTCGTGTCATTCGGAACTCTAATTCAAAAGTCACGGACGATTTAGTGCGGTCATGTCAAGTTGATTGGTTAGTTAACACAAACATATTAAACTAATCATTGGTGGTTCTTGAGTAAAGGTTTATAAATGAAGCATAATGCATGGCATCACGCAGTTTTGGATAGATTGGATTACTTGTAGGCCTTGTTGTAGCTATTTCGATGTTAAATTTTGTCATAATATAGAAAATTGAGCTAGCTTAACGTGGGCATTGGATTCGTGTCATTTTGAACTCTAATTCAAAAGTTACACACGATTTAGTGCAGACATGTCAAGTTGATCGGCCAGTTAAAATGATCATTCTATACTAATCATTGGTGCTCCTTGAGTGAAGGCTTATAAATAAAACATAATGCATGGCATAACGCAGTTTTTGATACATTGCATTACTTGGAGTCTTTTTCGTAGCTCGTTCCATCTCAAATTTTTTCACACTACATAAAATTGAGCTAGCTTAACGTGGACGTTCGACTCATGTCATTTTGCGCTCTAAATCAAAAGTTAAAGACGATTTGGTGCGGACATGTCAAGTTGATCAGCAAGTTAAAATGATCATTCTAAACTGTTCATCGGTGCTCATTTAGTAAATACATATAAATGAAGCACATAATGCATAGCATCACGCAGTTTGGGATAGATTGGATTACTTGGAGGCCTTGTCGTACCTATTTCGATCTTAAATTTTGTGACAAGAAAATTGAGCGAGATTAAAGTGGGCATTGGATTCGTATCATTTTGAACTCTAAATTAAAAGTTACGTACAATTTTGTCTCAATATGTCAAGTTGATCGGCCAGTTAAAATGATCATTCTAAACTGATCATTGGTGCTTCTTGATTAAAGGCTTATAAATGAAGCATAACGCATGGCATCATGTAGTTTGGGATACATTGGATTATTTGGAGGCTTTTTCATAGCTCTTTCGGTCTCAAATGTTGTCACAATATAGAAAATTGAGCTAGCTTAGTGTGGGTGTTGGATTCGTGTCATTCTGAACTTTAAATCAAAAGTTACGGATGACTTAGTGCGTATATGTCAACTTGATGGTCCAGGTAAAATGATCATTGTAAACTGATCATTGGTGCAGCTTTAGTAAAAGCTTATAAATGAAGCATAATGCATGACATCATGCAGTTTGGGATATATTGGACTACTTTGAGGATTTGTCGTAGCTATTAAGGTCTTAAATTTTGTTAAAATATAGAAATTTGAGCTAGCTTAACGTGGGCATTGGATTCATGTCATTCTGAACTCTAAATCAAAAGATACGGACAATTTAGTGCGTACATGTCAAGCTTATCGCTAGTTAAATTAATCATTCTAAACTGATCATTGGTGCTCATTTAGCAAAGGTTTACAAATGAAGCATAATTCATGCATCACGCAATTTTGGATAGATTGGAATAGAAGTCTTTATCGTAGCTATTTTGGTCTTAAGTTTTATCACAATATAGAGTATTAAGCTAACTTAACGTGGGCGTTGGATTCATGTCATTCTGAACTCTAAATCAATGTTACAGATGAATTAGTGCGGACATTTCAAGTTGATCGGCCAGGTAAAGTGATCATCCTAAACTGATCATTCTAAAGTGATCATTGGTGCTCATTGAGCAAAGGTTTACAAATGAATCAAAATGCATGGCATCATGCAGTTTGGGATAGATTGGATTACTTGGAGGCTTTGCCATACCTATTTTGGTCTTAAGGTTTATTACAATATAGAATATTGAGCTAGCTTAACGTGGCGTTGGATTCGTGTCATTCTGAACCCTAAATTAAAAGTTACAGACGATTTAGTGAGTACATTTCAAGTTGATCGGCCAGTTAAAATTACCATTTTAAACTGATCATTGGTTCGCCTTGAGAAAAGGTTTATAAATGAAGCATAATACATGGCATGACAAAGTTTGGGATAGATTGGATTACTTGGAGGCTTTTTCGTACCTATTTTGGTCATAAATTTTTCAAAATGTAGAATATTGAGCTAGTTTAACGTGTACGTTGTATTCTTGTTATTCTGAACAATAAATCAAAAGTTACGGATGATTATTTCAGACAAGTCAAGTTGATCAGCTAGTTAAAAT
>JAEVFF010001214.1:32274-55605 GCA_018901945.1 Pugionium dolabratum | reverse complement strand
GGCTTTGTCGTAGCTATTTCGGTTTTAAATTTTATCACAATAGAGAAAATTAAGATAGCTTAACGTGGGGGTTGGATTCGTGTTATTTAGAACTCTAAATCAAAAGTTATGGATGAGTTAGTGCGGACAAGTTGATTGGCCAGTTAAAATGATCATTCTAATATCATCACTGGTGCTCCTTGAATAAAGGTGTAAAAATTAAGCATAATGCAAGGCATCACGTAGTTTGGGATACATTGGATTACTTGGAGGCTTTGTCGTACCTCTTTCGGTCTCAAATGTTGTCACAATATGGAAAATGGAGCTAGTTTAACGTGGGCGTTGGATTCATGTCATTTTGAGATCTAAATAAAAAAGTTAAAGGCGATTTAGTGCGGACATGTCAAGTTGATCAGCTAGTTAACATGATCATTCTAAACTGATAATTGGTGCCCCTTGAATTAGGGATAGATTGGAATTCTTGGAGGCTATGTTGTAACTATTTTGGTCTTAAATTTTGTCACAATAGAGAAAATTGAACTAGTTTAACGTGAGCATTGGATTCTTGTCATTTTGAACTCTAAATCAAAAGTTACGGATGATTTAGTGTGGACATGTCAAGTTGATCGGACAGTTAAAATGATCAATCTAAACTGATCAATGGTGCTCCTTGAGTAAAGGCTTATAAATGAAGCATGATGAATGGCATCACGTAGTATGGGATACATTAGATTACTTGAAGGCTTTGTCATAACTCTTTTAGTCTCAAAAGTTGTCAGAATATGGAAAACTGAGCCATCTTAACGTGGGTGTTGGGTTGATGTCATTTGGTGCAGTAAATCAAAAGTTAAAGATGATTTAGTGTGGAAATTTCAAGATGATGAGCTAGTTAAAATGGTCATTACAAACTGATCATTGGTGCTCATTCAGTAAAGGTATATAACTGAAGTATAATGCATAGCATCACACAATTTGGGATAGATTGGATTACTTGGAGGGTTTGTCATAGGTATTTCGATCTTAAATTTTGTCACAAGAAAATTGAGCTAGCGCAACGTGGGTGTTGGATTTGTGCCATTCTGAACTCTAAATCAAAAGTTACGGACGATTTTGTGCATACATGTCAACTTGATCGGCCAGTTAAAATGATCATTGTAAACTGACCATTCGTGCTTCTTGATTAAAGGCTTATAAATGAAGCATAATGCATGGCAGCACATAGTTTGGTTTAAATTGGATTACTTGGAGGATTTTGTGTAGCTCTTTAGTCTCAAATGTTGTCACAATATGGAAAATTGAGCTGGCTTAATGTCGGCGTTCGACTCATGTCATTTTGAGCTCTTAATCAAAAGTTAAAGATGATTTAGTGCGGACATGTTAAGATGATCAGATATTTAAAATGATCATTATAAACTGATCATTTGTGCTAATTTAGTAAAAGCATATAAATGAAGGATAATGCATAGCATCACAGAGTTTGGGATAGATTGGATTACTTGGAGGCTTTATCATTGTTATTTCGATCTTACATTTTGTCACAAGAAACTTGAGCAAGCTTAAAGTGGGTGTTGAATTCATGTCATTTTGAACTCTAAATCAATAGTTATGGATGATTTTGTGTAATCATGTAAAGTTGATTGGCCACTTAAAATGATCATTATAAACTGATCACTAGTGCTTCTTGATTAAATGCTTATAAATGAAGCATAACGCATGGTAACACATAGTTTGGGATACATTGGATTACTTGGAAGCTTTGTCATAGCTCTTTCAGTCTCAAATATTGTTACAATATGGAAAATTGAGCTACATTAACATGGGATTTGGATTCAAGTCATTTTGAGCTATAAATCAAAAATGAAAGATGATTTACTGTGAACATGTTAAGTTGATCGGCCAGTTAAAATGATTATTTTAAACTAATCATTGGTGATCCTTGACAAAAGGCTTATAAATGACACATAATGCACGACATCCCGCACTTTATGATATATTGGATTAGTCGAAGGCTTTGTGGTAGCTCTTTTAATCTCAAATGTTGTCATAATATGGAAAATTGAGCTAGTGTAATGTGGGCATTGGATTTATGTCATCTTGACCTCTATATCAAAAGTTAAATACGATTTAGCGTGGACATATCAAGTTGATCATCTAGTTAAAATGATAATTCTAAACTAATCGTTTGTGCTCCTTGATTAAAGGCTAATAAATGAAGCATAATGCATGGCATCACCGTTTAAGATACATTGGATTACTTGGAGGGTTTTTCGTACCTCATTCAGTGTTATATATTTTCATAATATGGAAAATTGAGCTAGTTTATCGTGGGTGTTGGATTCATGTCATTTTGAGCTCTGAAACAAAAGTTAAAGATGATATAGTGCACACATTTCAAGTTGATCAACTAGTTAAAATGATCATTCTAAAACTGATCATTATTCCTCCTTCAGTTAGGGCTTATAAATGAAGCATAATGCATGGCATCACGCAGTTTGGGATAGATATCAATAGACGAAGATTGCTAGCTTAACATGGGCGTTCAACTCATGTGATTTTGAGATCTAAATCAAAAGTTAAAGACGATTTACTGCAGACATTTCAACTTGATCAACTAGTTAAAATGATCTTTCTAAACTGATCATTGGTGCTCCTTGAGTAAGGGCTTATAAATGAAGCATGATGTGTGGCATCACTCATTTTGGGAAAGATTGGATTACTTGGAGACTTTTCCATAGTTATTTTGATATTAAATTTTGTCATAATATAGAAAATGGAGCAAGTTTAACGTGGGTGTGAGATTCATGTCATTTTGAACTATAAATTAAAAGTTAGTGCAGATATGCCAAGTTGATTGGCCAGGTAAAATGATCAGTCTAAATTGATCATTGGTGTTCCTTGACTAAAGGCTTATAAATGACACATAATGCATGGCATCCCGCAAGTTATGATAGATTGCATTACTTTGAGGATTTGTCGTACCTATTTTAGTCTCAAATGTTGGATCATGTCATTCAGAACTTTAATTCAAAAGGTACGAACGATTTAGTGCAGACATGTCAAGTTGATCGGCCAGTTAAAATGATCATTCTAAACTGATCATCTGTGCTCCTTGACTAAAGGCTTATAAATGACACATATTGCATGGCATCCCGTATTTTCGGATATATTGGATTAGTTGAAGGCTTGTGGTAGATCGTTTAGTCTCATATGTTCTCACAATATGGAAAATTGAGTTAGCTTAATGTGGGCGTTGGATTCATGTCATCTTGACCTCTATATGAAAAGTTAAAGACAATTTAGTGCGTACATGTCAAATTGATCATCTAGTTAAAATGATCATTCTAAACTGATCATTGGTGCTCATTGATTAAAGGCTTATAAATGAAGCATAATGCATGGTATCACGCAGTTTGGGATACATTGGGTGACTTGGAGGCTTTTTCGTACCTCGTTAAGTGTTAAATGTTTTCATAATATGGAAAATTGAGATAGCTTTTCGTGGGTGTTGGATTCATGTCATTTTGTTTTCTGAAACAAAAGTTAAAGACGATTTACTGTGAACATTTCAAGTTGATCAACTAGTTAAAATGAACTTTCTAAACTGATCATTGGTGCTCCTTGAGTAAAGGCTTATAAATGAAGCATAATGTGCAGCATCATGCAGTTTGGGAAAGATTGGATTACTTGGACGCTTTTTCATAGTTATTTCGATATTAAATTTTGTCACAATATAGAAAATGAAGCAATCTTAACGTCGATGTTAGATTCACGTCCTTTAGAACTATAAATTAAAAGTTAGTGTAGGCATGCCAAGTTGATTGGCCAGGTAAAATGATCATTCTAAATTGATCATTGGAGCTCCTTGACTAAAGGCTTATAAATGACACATAATGCATGGCATCTCGCAGTTTAGGATAGATTGCATTACTTTGAGGCTTTGTCGTAGCTATTTTAGTCTCAAATGTTGGATTCATGTCATTCTGAACTTTAAATCAAAAGGTACGGACGATTTAGTGCGCACATGTCAAGTTGATCGGCCAGTTAAAATGATCATTCTAAACTGATCATTTGTGCTCATTGACTAAGGCTTATAAATGAGACATAATGCATGGCATCCCACAGTTTTGGATAGATTGGATTAGTGGAAGGTTTTGTGGTAGCTCTTTCAATATCTAATGTTGTCACAATATGGAAAATTGAGTTAGCTTAACGTGGGCGTTGGATTCATGTCATCTTGACCTCTATATGAAAAGTTAAAGATGATTTAGTGCGGACATGTCAATTTGATCATCTAGTTAAAATGATCATTCTAAACTGATCATTGGTGCTTATTGATTAAATGCTTATAAATGAAGCATAATGCATGGCATCACGCAGTTTGAGATACATTAGATTACTTGGATGCTTCGTCGTACCTTTTTTATTGTTAAATATTTTCACAATATGGAAACTTGAGCTAGCTTATCGTCGGTGTAGGATTCATGTCATTTTGAGCTCTGAAACAAAAGTTAAAGAAGATTTAGTGCGTACATTTCAAGTTGATCAACTAGTTAAAATGATCATTCTAAACTGATCACTGGTGCTCCTTGAGTAAAGGCTTATAAATGAAGCATAATGCATGGCACTATGCAATTTGGGATAGATTGGATTATTTGGAGGCTTTGTCGTAGCTATTTCGGTCTTAAATTATGGCACAATATAGAAAATTGAGCTAGCTTAACATGGGTGTTAGATTCATACCATTTTGAACTATAAATTAAAAATTAGTGCAGATATGCGAAGTTGATTGGCCAGGTAAAATATTCATTCTAAATTGATCATGGGTGCTCATTGAGTAAATGCTTATAAATGACGCATAATGCATGGCATCACGCACTTTAGGATACATTGGTATACTTGAAGGCTTTGTGTTAGCTCTTTCAGTCTCAAATATGGTCACAATATAGAAAACTGAGCTACCTTAACGTGGGTGTTGTTAAAACCTTATAAATGATGCATCATGCTGTTTGGGGTACATTGGATACTTGAGGCTTTGTTGAACCTCTTACAGTCTTAAATGTTGTCACAATATGGAAAATTCAGCTACCTTAACGTGGGTGTTGGATTGATGTCATTTAGCTCTAAAGCAAAAGTTAAATAGGATTTAGTGCGGACATGTCAATTTGTTCAGCTAGTTAAAAATGATCATTCTAAATTGATCATTGGTGCTTATTGAGTAAAGGCGTAAATGAAGCATAACGCATAGCATCACAGAGTTTGGCATAGATTGGATTACTTGTAGGTTTTGTCATAGCTATTTTCATCATAAATTTTGTCACAATATGGAAAATAGAGCTAACTTAACGTGGGCATTGGATTCGTGTCATTTTGAATTCCAAAATCAAAAGTTACAGACGATTTAGTGCAAACATGTCAAGTTGATCGGCCAGTTAAAATGATCATCGGCCGTTAAAGGACCAAATAGAGCCGTTTAGCGATGGAATCCTTTATTTTTCCTATATGAACTAATTTTTTCTGTCACAAATACAGCTACTGGTTGCGTTTGGGGATAGGAGAAGATTGACCACTAGGGGAGAAAGAAGCAGGAACCAGCGCTGTGAAACGACCTTTTCTACTTGTTAACGATCAGGTAACCACCTAATCTAATAGAGGTAGTGATGGATAATAGCCCAGATTCCCATTATCTTCCTTTTCAAAGTCCAACATCCGGGAAAGATATCACTAATCAATCAGAAAGAAGGAATGAGAGCAAGAAAGTCCAAATTTGTTGTGAAAGTCACTGTCTTTTGAACCCTTAGACATCTAAAAAAGCTCGCACAGTACATATTCAGTTCAATAGTGCTATATAGTGCAGTATTTGAGTCAACGGGCGAAGATGGGGATAAGGAATAAGGATTGAAGCTCCTTTAGCTCTACCAGGCACTGGACAGGGGTTAGCTCGGTAAATGTGTAAAGTCAAGTGTAGTATGGTGTAGTGGTAGGCACTTCTAGGCCCCTTCCCTATACTGGATCACTCCATTGCTTTGGGTACTATGAACATTTCTCTTATATTAGTATTATATGACACTTCCTTGTCCAATTCTATTAGTTTTAGTATGCATGGGGGAAAGGAGATATTGATTACACAGTAGTTAGGAGCTAATAATTTCGTGCGCTTACGGCGTATTCTCTTATTTATTACTGTGTCCACTATTTAGGCAGAATACCATCACCCATTTTGACAAAGAAACTAAAAGGAGAGGGAAAGAGCTACCCTTTGTTTTTGATAAAACTTTCACTGGCAAATGTGACTTTAGTACGGGCCAATTATGATACGGGTTGTGCCACAGTGAGAAAGTTGCCCTCGATACTGAGTTCTAGTGAGATGTGGGGAATGCCCCTTCGTAGAAGCCTTAACTGCAACTCAGACTGATAATAGGAGCAGTTTTTTGAAACTGAGACCGTCTACCCAGTGCCGCTACCTAGTTCTACTAAGGCTGAGTGGGTTATTAGCTTTCTTCATATCTTGGAGCTCAAGCTCAAGTTCCTCGACTCTTTTCTGGCTTAGATACAATTTTACTAATGTTTTATGATTCTCACAGTTCATTCGGTAAAAAGGAGTCGGGACACTAGAACAGAAGAGTCCATCGACTCTTTCTTTCAATAAGATTTAAATAAGGAGTCTTTCGACCCAAAGTAGTGTGTTTTAAGAAACCCAAACAAACCACCGGTGATCTCTAGTGGTATCCTGGCAGTGCAATGACTGCTACCTTCTCTCATTTCCACTCTCAGATGAAGATTCTCCACGGAGATCCTCCTACGTGCAAAGCCCTACTTGGAAGAGAGACTGAGAGGGCTAACAACATATTCCAAGAAAGGCTCAAAGACATAGGGATCACAACCCCAACACAAGGAAACTACTCAGTCTATTAGGAATCTATTTATCAAACGGCTTGCACCCCTACTTTGCTCAATAGAATATGTACGCGCAAGCTAAAGAATTAATGCTGCTTCTGCCAGCCCCCGAGGAACGCCTTTGTCATCCTCACCTATTCATTGGATTAAAGGAGCGGTCTACTATGATCATTGGTGCTCCATGATTAAAATCTTATAAATGATTCATCATGCAATTTGGGATATATTGGATTACTTGAAGACTTTGTTGTAGCTCTTTCCATCTTAAATGTTGTCAAAATATGGAAAATTCAGCAAGCTTAACGTGGACGTTGGATTCATGTCATTTTTTAACTCTAAATCAAAAGACGATTTAGTGCGGACATGTCAATTTGATCAGCTAGTTAAAATGATCATTCTAAACTGATCATTGGTGCTCATTGACTAAATGCGTATAAATGAAGCATAATGCATAGCATCACGGAGTTTGGGATAGAATTGATTAGTTGGAGGCTTTGTCATAGCTATTTCGATCATAAATTTTGTCATAATATATAAATTTGAGCTAGCTTAACATGGGTGTTGGATTCGTGTCATTTTAAAATCGAAATCAAAAGTTAAAGACGATTTAGTGTGGACATGTCAAGTTGACCGGCCAATTAAAAGTATCAGTCTAAACTGATCATTGGGTGCTCCTTGGGTAAAGGCTTTTAAATGAAGCAAAATGCATGGAATCATACAATTAGGGATAGATTGCATTACTTTGAGGCTTTATCAACCTCTTTCAGTCTCAAATGTTGTCACAATATAGAAAATTTAGGTAGCTTAATGTGGGCGTTGGATTCATCTCATTTTGAGCTCTAAATCAAAAGTTAAAGACGATTTAGTGCAGACATTTCAAGTTGCTAACCTAGTTAAAATGATCATTCTAAACTGATCATTGGTGCTCCTTGAGTAAAGGCTTATAAATGAAGCATAATACCTATCATCACGCAGTTT
The DNA here is from genome assembly GCA_018901945.1 of Pugionium dolabratum. NCBI lineage: Eukaryota > Viridiplantae > Streptophyta > Magnoliopsida > Brassicales > Brassicaceae > Pugionium > Pugionium dolabratum. Next base: position 47,754 of record JAEVFF010001214.1, on the reverse strand, counting down.
TAGATAGATGGATTACCTGGAGGCTTTGTCGTAGCTATTTCGGTCTTAAATTTTGTCACAATATAGAAAATTGAGCTAGCTTAACGTGGGCGTTGATTTTGTAGCATTCTGAACTCTAAATCAAAGGTTATGGACGATTTAGTGCGGACATCTCAAGTTCATCAGCTAGTTAAAATGATTGTTCTAAACTGATCATTGGTGCTCATTGAGTAAAGTCGTATAAATGAAGCATAATGCATAGCATCATAGCATCATAGCATCATACAGTTTTGGATAGACTGGATTACTTGGAGGCTTTTCATAGCTATTTTGATTATAAATTTTGTCACAGTATAGAAAATTAAGCTAGCTTAACGTAGGTGTTGGATTCGGGTCATTTTGAACTCTAAATCATAAATTACAGATTATTTAATGTGGACTTGTCATGTTGATCGGCCAGTTAAAGTGATCATTTTAAAATGATCATTGGTGCTCCTTGACTAAAGGCTTATAAATGAAGCATAATGCATGGCGTCACGCAGTTTGGAATAGATTGCATTACTTTGAGGCTTTGTCTAGCACATTCAGTCTCAAATGTTGTCACAATATGGAAAATTGAGGCTTTGTCGTAGCTATTTTGGTCTTTAATTTGGTCACAATATAGAAAATTGAGTTAGCTTAACGTGGGCGTTGGTTTCGCGTCATTCTGAATTCCAAATCAAAAGTTACAGATGATTTAGTGCGAACATGTCAAGTTGATCGGCAAATTAAAATGATCATTATAAACTGATCATTGGGGCTCCTATAGTAGAGGCTTATAAATAAAGAATAATCCATGGCATCACGTAGTATGAAAAAGATTGCAGTACTTTGAGGCTTTGTCGTAGCTATTTTAGTCTCAAATATTGTCATAATATGGAAAATAGAGCTGGCTTAATGTTGGCGTTGGATTCGTGTCATTCTGAACTCTACGAACGATTTAGTGCGCACATGTCAAGTTTATCAGCCACTTAAAATGATCATTCTAAACTAACCATTGGTGCTCTTTGAGTAAAGGCTTATAAATAAAGACTAATCCATGGCATCACGTAGTTTGGGATAGATTGGATTACTTTGAGGCTTTGTCGTAGCTATTTCAGTCTCAAATGTTGTTACAATATGGAAAATTGAGTTAGCTTAATGTCGGCGTTGGATTCGTGTCATTATGAACTCTAAATCAAAAGGTACAGATGATATAGTGCGGACATGTCAATTTTATCGGCCTGTTAAAATAATCATTCTAAATTGATCATTGGTGCTCCTTGAGTAAAGGCTTATAAATAAAGAATAATCCATGGCATCACGCAGTTTGGGATATATTGCATTACTTTGAGGCTTTGTCGTAGCCGTTTCAGTCTCAAATGTTGTCACCATATGGAAAATTGAGCTAGCTTGATGTCGGCGTTGGATTCTTGTCATTATAAACTTTAAATCAAAAGGTACGGACGATATAGTGCGGACCTGTCAAATTTATCGGTCAGTTAAAATGATCATTCTTAACTGATCATTGGTGCTCACTGATTAAAAGCTTATAAATGATTCATCACGCAGTTTGGGATACATTGGATTGCATGGAGGCTTTGTTGTAGCTCTTTCAGTTTTTAATGTTGTCCCAATAAAGAAAATTCAGTTAGCTTAACATGAACATTGGATTCATGTCATTTTGAACCCTAAAATCAAAAGTTAAATACGATTTAGTGTGGACATGTCAAGTGTATCAGATAATTAAAATGATCTTTCTAAACTGATTATTGGTGCTTATTGAGTAAAGACGTATAAATGAAGCATAATACATAGCATCACGCTATTTGGGATAGATGAGATTACTTAGAGGCTTTGTCATAGCAATTTGGATCATAAATTTTGGCACAATATAGAAACTTGAGCTAGCTTAACGTGGGTGTTGGATTAGTGTCATTTTGAACTCTAATTCAAAAGTTACGAATGATTTAGTGCGGACATGTAAATATGATTGGCCAGTTAAAATGATCATTCTAAACTCATCACTTGTGCTCCTTGAGTATATACTTATAAATGATGCATAATGCATGGCATCACGCAGTTTAGGATAGATTGGATTACTTGGAGGATTTGTCGTAGCTATTTACGGTCTTAAATATTGTCATAATATACAAAATGGAGCTAGCTTAACGTGGGCGTTGGATTTATGTCGTATTGAGCTCTATATCAAAAGTTACTAACGATTTAGTGCAGAAATGTCAAATTGATCGTCCAGTTAAAATTATCATTCTAAACTGATCATTGATGCTTCTTGAGTGAAGTCTTATAAATGAAGCATAATGGATGTCATCACGCAGTTTGGGATAGATTTCATTACTTTGATGCTTTGTCTAGTTCTTTTACTTTGAGACATGGCATCACGCAGTTTGGATATATTACGTTACTTGGGGGCTTTGTCGTAACTCTTTTAGTATCAAATGTTATAAAAATATGGAAAATTGAGCTAGCTTAACGTGGGCCTTGGACACATGTCATTTTGAACTCTAAATCAAAAGTTAAAAATGATATAGTGCGGACATTTCAAGGTGATCAGCTAGCTAAAATGATCATTCTAAACTAATCATTTGTGCTTATAAATGAAGCATAATACATGGCATCGCACATTTTGGGATAGATTCGACTATTTGGAGCGTTTGTCGTAGGTATTTTGGTCTTTAATTTTGCCACAATATAGAATATTGAACTAATTTAACCTGGGCAATGGATTCTTGTCATTCTGACCTCTAAATCAAAAGTTGTGAACGGTTTAGTGCGGACATGTCAAGTTTATCGGCCAGTTAAAATGATCATTGGTGCTCCTTGAGTAAAGGCTTATAAATGAAGCATAACTGATGGCATCACGCAGTTTGGGATAGATTGCATTACTTTGAGGCTTTATCTAGCTTTTTTAGTCTAAACTTTTGTCACAATATGGAAATTGAGGTAGCTTAACGTGGCGTTAGATTCATGTCATTTTGAGCTCTAAATCAAAAGTGTAAGATGATTTAGTGTGGACATGTCAAGTTGATCAGCTCGTTAAAATGATCACTCTAAACGGATTATTGGTGCTCCTTGAGTAAGGCTTTTAAAAGAAGCATAATGCATGGCATCACACAGTTTGGGATAGATTGGATTACTTGGAGGCTTTGTCATAGCTTTTTCGGTCTTTAATTTTGTGACAACATAGAAAATTGAGCTATCTTAACATGGGCGTTGGATTCGTGTTATTCTTAACTCTTAATCAAAAGTTATGGACGATTTACTGTAGACATGTCAAGTTGATCGGACATGTCAAGTTGATCGGACAGTTCAAGTGATCATTCTAAACTAATCATTGGTGCTCCTTGACTAAAGCCTTATAAATGAAGCATAATGCATGGCATCACGCAGTTTGCGATACATTGGACTAGTTAGAGGCTTTTTCATAGCTCTCTCTTTCTTAAATATTGTCACAATATGGAAAATTGAGCTTACTTAACATGGGCGTTGGATCCATATCATCTTGAGGTCTATATAAAAAGTTAAAAATGATTTACTGTTGACATGTCAAGTTGATCAGCTAGTTAAAATGATCATTCTAAACTGATCATTGGTGCTCCTTGATTAAAAGTATATAAATGATTCATCACCAATTTGGGATAGATTGGATTACTTGGAGGCTTTGTTGTATCTCTTTCAGTCTTAAAATGTTGTCACAATATTGAAAATTTAGCTATCTTAACGTGGGCGTTGGAATCATGTCATTTCAGCTCTAAATCAAAAGTTAAAAACGATTTTGTGCGGACATGTCAAGGTTATCAGATAGTTAAAACGATCGCGGACATGTCAAGGTTATCAGATAGTTAAAACGATCATTCTAAACTGATCATTGGTGCTCATTGATTAAAAGCCTATAAATGAAACATAATGCATAGAATCACACAGTTTGTGATACGTTGGATTATTTGGAGGCTTTGTAGTAGCAATTTCGATCTTAAATTTTGTCACAATATAGAAAATTAAATTAGCTTAACGTGGGCGTTTGATGCGTGTCATTTTAAGATGTAAATCAAAATTTATGGACGATTTAGTGTGGACATGTCAAATTAATTGGCGAGTTAAAATGATCATTATAAAATGATCACTAGTGCTCCTTGAGTAAAGGCTTATAAATGATGCGTAATGCATGGCCTCACGCAGTTAGGAATACATTGGATTACTTGGTGGCTTTGTCATAGCTATTTCGGTTTTAGATTAATGTGTGCGTTGGATCCATGTCATTCTGGACTATAAATCAAAAGTTAAAGCCGATTTAGTGTGGACATGTCAAGTTGATCAGCTAGTTAAAATGATCGTTCTAAACTGATCATTGGTTCTCCTTTTGTAAAGGCTTATAAATAAAGCATAATACATGTCATCAAGAAATTTGGGATAGATTGGATTACTTGGAGGTTTTGTCGTAGCAATTTTGGTCTTGAATTTTGTCATAATATAGAAAATTGAGCTAGCTTAACGTGGGCGTCGGATTCGGATCATTCTGAACTTTTAAATCAAAAGTTATGGATGATTTAGTGCAGACATGTCAAGTTGATCGACCAGTTAAAATGATCATTTTAAACTGATCATTGGTGCTCCTTGAGTAAAGGCTTATAAATGAAGCATAATGCATGGCATCACACAGTTTTGCATACATCTGATTACTTGGAGGGTTTGTCATAATCTTTCAATCTCAAATATTGTCACTATATGGAAAATTGAGCTAGCTTAAGGTGGGCGTTGGACACATGTCATTTTGAGCTCTAAATCAATAGTTAAAGACGATTTAGTGTGGAAATGTAAAGCTGATCACCTAGCTAAAATGATCATTATAAACTGATCATTGGTGCTTATGGAGTAAAAGCTTATAAATGAAGCATAATACAAGGCATCACACATTTTGGGATAAATTGGATTACTTGTAGGTTTTGTCGTAGCAATTTTTATCTTCAGTTTTGTCACAATATAGAAAATTGAGCTAGCTAAATATGGCCATTGGATTCATGTCATTTCGAACTTTAAATCAAAAATTACGGACGATTTAGTGCGTAAATGTCAAGTTGCTCTGGCAGTTAAAATGATCATTCTAAACTCATCATTGGTGCTCCTTGAGTAAAGGCTTATAAATGAAAAATAATGCATCACATCACGCTGTTTGGATACATTGGATTACTTGGAGGCTTTTTCGTAGCTCTTTCAATTCTAAATGTTGTCACAATATTGAAAACTGAGCTAGTTTAACGTGGGCATTGGACTCATGTCATTTTGAGGTCTAAATCAAATGTTAAAAACGATTTAGTGTGGACATGTCAAGTTGATCAGCTAGTTAAAATAATCATTCTAAACTGATTATTGGTGCTCATTCAGTAAAGGCGTATAAATGAATCATAATGCATAGCTTCACACAGTTTGGGATAGATTGGATTACTGTAGGCTTTGTCATACTAATTTCGGTCTTAAATTTTGTCACAATATAGAAAATTGTGCTACCTTAACATGGCCGTTGGATTCGTGTCATTGTGAACATTAAATCAAAAGTTATGGACGATTTAGTACGGATATATTAAGTTGATCAGCTAGTTAAAATGATGATTCTAAACTCATCATTGATGCTCTTTGAGTAAAGACTTATAAATGAAGCATAATGCATGGCATCACGCATTATGGGATATATTGGATTACTTGTAGACTTTTTCATAGCTATTTCTGTTTTAAATTTTGCCAAAATATAGAAATTGGAGGTAACTTTATCTAGGTGTTGGATTCGTATCATTCTGAAATCTAATTCAAAAGTTACCAAAGGTCTAGTGCGAACATGTCAAATTGATCGGCCAGTTAAAATGATCATCCTAAACTGATCATTTGTGCTCCTTAGGTAAAGGCTTATCAATGAAGCATAATGCATGACATCATGTAGTTTGGATAAATTGGATTACTTGTAGGATTTGTTGTAGCTCTTTTAGTCTCAAATGTTGTCACAATATGGAAAATTGAGCTAGTTTAACGTATGGGGGTTGATTCATGTCATTTTGAGCTCTAAATGAAAAGTTAAAGATGGTTTAGTGCGGATATGCCAAGTTGATCAGCTAGTTAAAATGATCATTCTAATCTGATCATTCGTGCTCCTTGAGGAAAGCCTTATAAATGAAGCATAATGCATGGCATCACGCATTTTGGGATAATTTGGAATACTTGGAGGCCTTGTCATACCTATTTCAGTCTTAAATTTTGTCACAGTATAGAAAATTGAGCTACCTTAGTGTGGACGTTGGATTCGTGTCATTCTGAACTTTAAATCAAAAGTTACGGACAATATCGTGCGGAAATGTGAAGTTGGCTGACTAGTTAACCTGATCATTCTAAACTGATCATTGGTGCTCCTTGAGTGAAGGCTTATAAATGAAGCAAATTGCATGACATCACGCAGTTTGGGATACATTGGATTACTTGGAGTCTTTGTCATAGCTCTTTTAGTCTCAAATGTTATCACAATATAGAAAATTGAGCTTACTTAATGTGGGTGTTGGATTCGTGTCATTCTGAACTCTAAATCAAAAGTTATGGATGATTTAGTGCGGACGTATCAAGTTGATCAGCTAGTTAAAATGATCATTCTAAACTGATCATTTGTGCTCCTTGAGTAAAGACTTATAAATGAAGCATAATGCATGGCATCATGCATTTTGGGATAGATTGGATTACTTGTAGGCGTTTTCATAGCTATTTCTGTCTTAAATTTTGTCATAATATAGAAAATTGATCTAGGTTAACATAAATGTTGGATTCGGGTCGTTTTGAAGTCTAAATCAAAAGTTACGGATGATTTCTTGTATTTATCGTGGGTAAGGTAGATTAGGAGAATCTGATATTGACAAATGGTTGTTCAAATAGATTAGATGATAAATCCCTGATGGTTATGATGTGCTTAATGATAGGGATTGAAGTAGCTAATCAATGTCTAGATCTATGGTATTTTGCTCCTGAAAAGTGTAGATAGAACGTGTAGGTGGGCCTGAATATGCTTATCGCATCTGTTGATGCCTAAGGTGATAGGTAGACTAGATTATACTCGAACCTAAAGATCGCTAGTCAACAGATTGTTGTGCAAAAGACTTGTTAGTCTATAGGCTGGTGAATGGGCTAATATCACAAGAGTGGACTAGCCTATTAAAGAGTGTTTGGGATTTATCTAATCGAATTTGTAGAATCGTTAGTCATTTGAGGATTGCTCTATATCGAATGCCATGCCCATTGTCCATATATTTTATTTATTGACTCGTTTTTACTTTCTCTATGATTAGATAATTAGACAACCAATCGAAAACCCAATTAGTATGTACCTAGATTTAAGTGTTTCATGTCTTCCTAGTATGTTAATCTTACTTCCCTGAGGATTTGATACCAACTACTATTTGATTTGCTCTGCACTTGGAATTGTATAAGGGAGTGAAACTTAACACCCTTCAAATATTTGGCGCCGTTGCTGGGGAGAAATAGCCATAAAGAATTTGATTCACTTAGAGATTATGTGTTTATATTCTTTTTCTTCTGTTATTTTTTTACTATAGTCACTTTGGCTTTCGAGGTGCATGAACACAAGAAGCCACAGACAAATATACCTGCAACCTAGTGACATCGACATTCTGCAGTTAGAAAGAGAAGGTGGAAGAGCAACTAGAGAGCAACCGGATCATCTAAGGAGGGATTTGAAAATGGAACAACAAGCACGGTTTCCCCCATAAGATGATGAGAACGAAGCCCAAGGTGTGGGGATGGAAACTCAGAACGCATGGAAAGGAAGAGGTCCGGTACACCTTCAAAGACCTCCTAGAGCTATTGGATCATTTTATGAGCCAAACGTGTATGGGTACCTGATATAAGATCGAGTATCAATCTCACAAGCGGTACAACCATGACTCGCAAGCCCGAGAATCTCTCTTGGCTTAAGCGGGCAAGGGAACAAAAAGCAGTGGGTTTTGATCGAATCACACCATCCAAGGTGAACCAAGGGAGCTTGAATCTGTCAAACTAACCTGGTCCTGAATTCAATGGAAAGGAAGTGAATCACACACTTAGTTTCTAAAGAACAAGAACAAGATTCAAAGATAAGGCTTTGAAGAAAATACTTTGTATTAAACTTTTTATTTCAATGGTGGTCTAAGTTTACAATGAGATCGTGCTGAGCTTATATAATTCTCATAGCAACGGTCATAAGGTATAAAAAGAAAAAAAGACATCATACATTTAAAGTATATGGTTGTTGCCCATTAATGTCTAGTTTGGCCAACATGGAAAGTGTAGATGCTTGTATCTTGAGAGCTTAGGGCCAAAGGGCGAATGTAAGGTTTCTAGGTACATCCTGGATGCTTTGGAAATTCTATAAGACATGCCCAAGTTGCAAGGAATAGAGACGTTGCAATCTGAACACATTAAGGGCATTTGGGTCCATATATGGCATGTCTTGGAGAAGAGGGATCCTCCTGATCCTATGGTAGCTGGTGCATGGTAGGTTTATTTTGGTCTTCATTAGGGCCTTAATATCTCTCTTGGATATCATATTTTGGTTTCCAAGTGATTAAACTGGTTGGTCATCTCACTTGTCACAAACGGCTCCAATCAGTTCATTTGAAGGTATGGATAGACCTGCCTGGTCCAAGGCGTGCTTGGGCTTCTAGAAGTTCTTAAGGTATCTACTAAAAGTACCACAAAGTTTCCTGATCTCCAAAGAAATTTTTGGAGACTTTGTTATAAGGAAAAGTCCAAATATGGTAAGTTCCGGCAACACCAACTTGATGAATGGTGCATGCCTTGGTCTGGCATGGTTTGGGGTGACCTCCATGTCTCTGTGTGTCCTCCGTGACTCAGGATTATAGGCCAGGTTTGGTCTTGGCTTGCCGCATTTTGGTTAGTCTTGAATTTATGAAGATACACTCATGTGTCCTTTTGTGTGTATTGGCCGCCTTTGTGTTCCTTGGGCCAGCCAGGCCGGCTGGGGGTTAGGCCGACGACTATGTCATACCCTCCCCCTTCAGAAGGTTTTGCTCTCAAAACATTTTGGCCTGCACATAGAGAATGCAAGTTAATACCTTGAACCACTTAAGGGTTTAGAGCATTACCTCGGTTTATGGCCCTCATATGGTTCGGGTGTGGCTATTGTGTACCTGGCAGTTGCTCCTTGATAAGAAAGGAAGCAATTACACCTTTCCATGGCAGGTGGTTTTTTTTCTTGGCGTTCAAGGTGTTGGATTTTCCATGGTCTCCTCTTTGTTCCAAACATCGGTTTAGTGTTGAAGGTGTCTCTTCTTGGTATTTGTTGGATCTTTGTGTAGCTGGACCTATTTCAACAACCTTTGGCGAAGATAAGTGCATTGTAATAGTACTGTAATTTTCAAAGTGAGACTCCTTTATTGTCTTAACACTTTTAGCCTTAACATTTCCGGGTTCTACTAGCATGGTTTTTATTACTTGTCTAGTTGGGCATGTCTTAGAAAAGTGTCCACTTTCTTGACATATATAGCACATAATTTCATCTTATTTCAAATTTTCAGAGGACTTACCTGGTTTTTCTTTGCCGTGTAATCCAAGCAATGGATTTGCTGGTTCCATGTGTGCTACGACTTTTGGCTTTGGAACTTGCTGGTCAATTTTGGGTTGGACTATCGGCTTAGATACTTTTTCTGCTTCTAAGGTGTTTGAAAACATGGTTTTATATTCAGAGCATTAGGAAAGCTTTGGCTTATGAAAAGGCTACAAGTTTGGTGTACACATCTCACTCCTCGATGTTGTTGGGTACATAAGTTGTGTGGTGATGCTTCTGCGTATTTGGTGCTTCTTCAAAAACTCCGGCACAACTGGTGGTGATGTGGATGACACCGCCGGTCCCCTTCGTGACGCCACCGACTCCGGGATCAACTTGGCCGGTCCAGAAGGCATTCCGGCCAGCACCTCGCACAGTCCAGCCGGTACAGCCGATCCAGCTGAGTACACGGGCATTTCAGCATCTACACAAGGAGACTCAGACCAGATAAGCTACCAGCTTCAGGACATGCATCTAGAGGAAGTCTCTACACCAGTGGTGCCACCAGGAGCAATGACAAGGAGCAGATCAAGAGCACTCTTCCACAAGTTCAGCTTATGGGTCGACAAGCTCCTAGAGGAAGATCGACTAAGGACAGTGGGCCAGAAGTGCAAAGAAGAGTCCAAAGGCTTCTCAACAATGCAAGGGACTTCAGAGACTTGGGCTTTAGTGGCAAGAGAGGTCAGGGCCCAAAGATTCCTAACCCTACTCCAAGTCGAAGACTAGGAGCAAGGCGCGTGCATGCCACAAGGACGGCCACCTTCCATTTCTTGGCCGTGAGGTAAGAAAGGTAAGTTTTCAATTTGAATATATGCCTCTTTCTGTTTTGCAGGGTAGGATCTAGATTGTTTACATTTTTTGAGTCAAAGACATTTTAGGAATAGGTCCTTTTTCGGTTATGCACTTTTGTACATTTTCCATTTGTGCACTTTTGTAAACTTTCCTTTTCTTTCTTTGAGTCGACCCTAGAAGGTCAAGCTGTCGAGCATATTAATAAGGCTCCTTCCAGCATTGTAGTTCAACAACCTTTTTGATAATTAATAAAGTGCGAATTTTCTTCTTACAAGTTTTCTCTCTAAGAATCTTGTGCGCTTAGAACCTAGCCGAGACCAGCTCTCCTAGCTCTAAGTTTGTGATTTATCCCGAGGTTCATCACCCCTCGTGTGGTTCACTTCACCCTTCCATCAAATACCAACCCAAAACCCCTATCCAAGAAGTCTAAGGTCGAGTTTCTCACCTAACCTTCTCCAAACAGCCCACGCGCATATAGGCCTTGAATCAAGGCTTGTATCATTTTGGTATCAGAGCTTAAAGCTCCTAAACCAGGTTGTTTCTATCCTTTAGTTAGTTTTGTTTCTTTTTCTTGCATTAGTTTAAGTCGCATTCAAGAAAAATAAAAAAATAACACTAAACTCCAAACCGAGTGCATCTAGCTTCTACGTGTATCACTAGGGCTTAGATTCACTTTTGCATTGCCATTCACGTTTTCCTTTTTGTTCAAATCATATTTCTATTATTTTTAAGTTAAATTAAAAAGAAAAGAAAAAGAAAATAGGAAAAATACCAAAAGAATTCGAATTGGACAGCTAGCACAAGTTGTAGGAAGTTTCCATTTTTCTAAACTTTCATTTTTTCAGGTTTTCCTTTTTTCTCAACTTTTTCCTTTTTGCAAATTCGAATTCACCTATAAAAGAAAACCCTCCTAATCCACTTAGGAGCAAAATAACTTGTGTTTCTTTCTTGTAGCAGAATGGCAGAAGAGAATAGAGATGCAGCCGAGGCCATGATGGCCATGTTCACCACCCTCCAAACGCAACTCGCATCAATAGGCGAGAGGTTGGAGCGCGTGGAGAGGCCTGTGAGATTCCAGGCCATAAGGCACGTGAGAGCTGAGCAAGACCGTGCTGAGGGTCCTGAGAACCTTAGAACACGGCACGAACAGGAGGAGCCCCAGCCAGATGGAGATGAGGACGCACAACCTCATAACTATCACCATAGGCCGAGAGGACCTCCATGGCAACCAGAGGCAGAAGGTGATGGATTCGAGCCATATAGACATCACCAGAGACCAAGGATGCCTCCTAGACATCATGAGGATGGAGATGAACACGCCTACAACCGGGTAACTCATCCTGATGTTAAGCTAACACCTCCGAGTTTTGCAGGAAAAGTAGACCCTGAGGCCTACCTAGATTGGGAGAGAAGGATGGATCACATCTTCGATCACTACAACCAACCAGGCCCTAGGAGAGTCTCCATGGCAGTAGCACAACTCACGGAAAATGCCCTCATCTGGTGGGATCGTGAGGTGTCTGACCGAAGGAGGAAAAGATTGAGGCCGGTGGACTCATGGGTCGACATGAAAGACCTCATGAGACAAAGGTTTGTTCCACCTTATTTTCATAGAGATTTGCAACGACGTTTTCGTACTCTTAAGCAGGGTACCAGATCAGTAGAGGAGTACTATGAAGAGTTTGAGAGACTAAGGAACAGGCTGGAACTCAATGACGATGAGGTAGCTTTGATGGCACAATTCTTTGATGGACTTCAAGTAAGAATCAGCCGCAAGGTGGAAAGGCAAATCTACAATGACTTCAAGGACTTGTTCCACCTATCTATCCAGGCTGAGCAGCACATCAAACGTAAGAGCCAAGACATCCGCAACAAGCCTAAGACGCCTTGGGCACCAAGCAACATTCCCAAGCCCGTAGACAAAGGCAAAAGCATAGAGATCGAGTCGCGGTTCAAGAGCAAGCCTCATGAGCCAACCTGTGACCAGAGAGAGCCTAGTAAGTCCTCTAACCCTCAAAGATCACGTTACATCACTTGTTTCAAGTGTAGGGGTCGCAGACACATCTCAAGGTAGTGCCCAAACAACCGGGTCATGTTGATTACTGAAGCTGGAGAGTATGAATCCCAAGATGAAGAAGACTATGAACCAGAAGGAGAATACGGTGACATTGAGTACCCTGATGTGGGGGAATTGCTGGTCACTAGACGCATTCTCAGTGCAATGGTGGATCCCTCAGAGACCATCCAGAGGGAGAACATCTTCCACAGCCGTTGCACCATCAAGGGCAAGGTATGTAACCTCATCATAGGTGGTGGTTCTTGCACTAACGTTGTTAGTGCATACATGGTTGATAAGCTAGCTCTAGTGAAGACAAGGAACCCTCGACCGTATAGACTGAGATGGCTCGATGACAAAGTGGAGCTCAAGATCCATGAGCAAGTCACTGTGCCATTCAGTGTGGGCAAGTACTAAGACCAAGTCGTGTGCGACGTGGTTCCCATGCAAGCTGGCCATCTTCTGCTAGGAAGGCCATGGCAGTTTGACAAAGAGACCAGGCATGATGGCCGAACCAATCTCTACACTTTTGTGCATGACAAAAGAAAGGTCAGCCTAGCTCCTCTTACACCTGCCCAGGTACACGAGCTACAACTCCAAATGAGTAAGGAAAAGAAACTTATCAAGTCTAATTTTCTTATTCAACCAAGCCATGTCCGGAGAGCTTTAGCCTCGAAGGATTTAATGTTACTAATGGTCTTCAAAGAAATTTTGAGTATAGAACAGGAACAGGTAGAGCTACCTCCTGAAGTAGCAACTCTCCTCAACAAGTTCCAGGATGTGTTCCCAGAGGAGATACCAACAGGCTTGCCTCCCTTACGAGGCATAGAGCACCAGATCGACCTAGTGCCCGGAGCAGCCCTACCCAACTGGCCAGCCTACCAGATGAGTCCAGAGGAGTCCAAGGAGCTTGGGAAGCAAGTCAAGGAGCTCCTGGAGAACGGCTATGTTCGAGAGAGCCTCAGTCCATGTGCCGTACCAGTGCTACTAGTGCCCAAGAAGGATGGGACTTGGCGTATGTGCGTGGACTGCTGAGCAATCAACAACATCACAGTCAAGTACCGGCATCCGATACCACGGCTGGATGACATGCTAGATGAGCTGAGTGGAGCCACGGTCTTCTCCAAGACATACCTTAAGAGTGGATACCACCAGGTCAGGATGAAGGAAGGATATGAGTGGAAGACAGCTTTCAAGACAAAGCAAGGGCTCTACGAGTGGACAGTCATGCCATTCGGCTTGACTAATGCCCCAAGCACCTTCATGCGCCTTATGAACCAAGTTCTTAGGGCGTACATCAGTAAGTTCGTTGTAGTTTATTTCGATGACATATTAGTGTATAGTAAGTGCTTAAGGGATCACCTCACACATCTTGAGTTGGTGCTTAAACCCTTCGACAAGAAGAGCTTTATGCCAATCTCAAGAAGTGCATCTTTTGTACTGATAAACTTGTCTGCTTAGGTTTTTTTGTAAGTTCACAGGGCCTATAGGTTGATGAAGAGAAGATTCGAGCCATTCAAGAATGGCCAACACCAAGCAACATCAGCCAACTGAGGAGCTTCCACGGACTGGCCAGCTTCTACAGGAGATTCGTGCCCAACTTCAGCAGTATCGCCTCACCCTTGACGGCAGTAGTGAAGAAGAACGTGGGATTCAGCTGGGGAGAAGCTCAGGAGAAGGCATTCCAGGCCTTGAAGGACAGCCTTACACATGCACCCGTGCTAGTCCTGCCCGACTTCAACAAGACGTTTGAAGTGGAGTGTGATGCCTCTGGAATAGGCATAGGAGCAGTGCTAACACAAGGAGGGAGGCCAGTGGCATACTTCAGTGAGAAGCTAGGTGGTGCCTCACTGAACTACCCCACTTATGACAAGGAGCTTTATGCCCTTGTCCGAGCATTGGAGACTTGGCAGCATTACTTGCTGTCCAAGGAGTTTGTGATCCACACTGATCACGAGACTCTCAAACACCTCAGAGGGCAAACCAATCTCAAGAGGAGACATGCCAGGTGGATGGAGTTCATAGAGACCTTCCCGTACGTCATCAAGTACAAGAAGGGCAAAGACAATGTGGTAGCCGATGCACTATCAAGGAGGTTTGCCTTGATATCCACCATGGAGGCAAAGGTCCTAGGATTCGAGCACATCAAGGACGTATACAAGGATGATCCTGAATTTTCTGAGAGCTACAAGGAGTGTGGCACAGGGAGTCATGGCAAGTTTTACATCCATGAGGGATTCTTGTTCCGAGAGAGAAGGCTGTGCATACCACAAGGATCATTGAGGGAGCTTATCATCCGAGAAGCTCATGGACGACTCATGGGCCACTTTGGTGTCGACAAGACTCTAGCAGTGGTCAAGGGGCACTTCTACTGGCCACACATCAAAAGGTCAGTAGAAGCAAGGTGCATCACTTGCAAAAAGGCGAAGTCCCGAGTGCACCCTCACGGGTTGTATCTCCCACTGCCCATACCCACACATCCATGGGTAGACATCTCAATGAACTTTGTTCTAGGTCTGCCCAAGATCAACCACAAGGATGCAATCTTTGTAGTGGTGGACAGATTCTCCAAGATGGCACACTTCATTCCGTGTGTCAATGTCAATGATGCCATGCAAACAGCCGAGCTGTTTTTCAGGGAGATAGTACGGCTTCATGGAGTGCCAAGGACCATCGTGTCAGACAGGGACACCAAGTTCCTCAGCCATTTCTGGAGGACCCTTTGGAAGAAGCTAGGCACGAAGGTACTCTTCTCTACCACCTGACATCCTCAAACCGATGGCCAAACTGAAGTTGTCAACCGGACACTATCAACTCTTCTCAGGACTACACTAGGGAATGATACAAGCCTTGATTCAAGGATGTATGCGCGTGGGCTGTTTGGAGAAGTTTAGGTGAGAAAGAAACTCGACCTTAGACTTCTTGGATAGGGGTTTTTTGGTTGGTATTTGATGGAAAGGTGAAGTGAACCACACGAGGGGTGATGAACCTCGTGATAAATCACAAACTTAGAGCTAGGAGG
>JAEVFF010001214.1:10352-23783 GCA_018901945.1 Pugionium dolabratum | reverse complement strand
CAGGTTCCCTTTCACCTTTATACCACCCTCTTCTAACCCGAATGGCCAAATTTCCCTCTTTGGGATGGTTACGCCACTCCCCAAGCCAATCTTTTCCTTAAAGCCAACATTACTCTTGTGTGTGAACATTGTGTAAGGCCTTTTTACTAGAATGCTTACTTTGCAAAATATGTTGAGTTTTGAATACGACAGGGTTAGGACTTTCATCTAGATGTTAGCTTCACACTACAACCTCAACATAGGTTAGGTTTTCGGTGGGCTTGTTGGGATCTTTGATTATGTGATGAAAAGAAAAGGAAAGAGAAAAGAAAATAAGATGAATCCAAAAAGGGAACGTGTGGGGTTCTGCATAAGAAAAAAACATGAGAATCGGTTAATAATTGTAAGAGAGCTCCAAGATTCAAAGTTAAAAATTCATCTAAGAAAATAAAGAAGGCAATAGCCTAGATGGAATATCAAGAGTATAGGAGAAAAATAAGAAAAAGAGCTAGGAAAGAAGAATGATTCTAATGAGCCCAATTAATCACTACCCCCAAGTGCCAAAAAGAGGAGCTCCAAATGAGATAAGAAAAGAAGATAGGCAAAAAAACCTCAAAACGGTAGATCACTTAGGATGGAATTGACTTGAGATTGAGACAGAGAGTTTATGCTAGAGCATGGATAGATCGAACTCTTGCCTTATTTGTATCATTGTTATTGACTCTTACTGTTTTGCGAGAGTTCCATTCCTTTTCAAGAAAACCCTTGTGATTACTTGAACCACCTTATCTCACTTTAGAAAACATTCCTCCCTAGCAAAATGAACTTGCCTTGATTGATTCATTGAAAGATTCACTTATCCCTTTAATAGCATGACTTGGATTGAGATCATGGCATATGCAAAAAGTACTAGGAAGTAGGCTCGAGTCAAACATTATAATACTTTTGGATAATGATTTTGGGATTACATTTTTGTGCATGCTTTCAGTTAGAGGATCCAGTTTTCAGTCCTTTTCTTTGGTTTATTTTTGCTTGTTTTCCTAGAGGTAGGTTTTTTCACTAAACCTTTGGATTTTAACCATTTTATTGTTATTAGTATCATGTCTTTGTAGTTTTCTGTGGAAAAAGATGTTTGCCATGCCGTCTTGAGTTGACAAAGAATAATGGGAATGCTATCTTACTTGTAAGGACTACAAAGTGCCGAGTAGAATAAAGAGTATCAGAAGTTGAGAAGTCAAGTGATGTTTATAATACATGACAATCACAAGTATGTGATATAAAAAAAGAAAAAAAAAAAGAAAAAAAAAAGAAAAGAAAAGAAGAAAAAAATAATAAAGAAAAAGAAGAAAAGCAAAAGGAGAAACGAAAAAAAATTTACAAAATAAAGAAATACAATTCTCTAAAGAAATTTTTTTCCGCTTTCACAAGTATGTTACATAAACAAAGGTGTGTGTCAAACTTAAAATAAATGCATGCCTGTGTAAAAAAACTAGACTCAGAACCTAGGGACTGCTATTTTCTATATACATGGTGATTTGATTGGTTCTAATGCTTGCGTATTGATCAATGTAGTGAGTTAAACAGATATTAAGGTATGACTTTTACATGTAAAGACTACTCACATGTTCTAAGAGTTTATGGGTCTCTCACTAATTTCTTGTGCATTGATGTTTGATGTTATATGCACAAACCTTTTTATATAAACAAATTGTTGATGTCCAATCATCATGATGTTTATACGCTAATGATTTGTTAAGTATGTCAAGTTTAATATTTTAGACAGGCCCAAACCCATGTGTACGAAAGGCCCATTTGCATGTAGTGGAATAGTGGGATAGTTGGAAGAAGTTCAAGGGTTTGTCATCAGTTACATAAGCCAAGCAAATCGAAATAGTAGGGAAACTTTTGAAAAATCGACAAACAGAGAAAACAATCAAAGAAAGAAAAGAAAGCTTACAGAGAAAAAAATGAAGTCGATTCTATAAGGTCTTCAGCATGTGTTCAATCTCGAGGAGACTCTTCTACTGGAAGTCATCAGAGTCTAGCTCACATGTGCACAAACATAAAGAACCAGTAGACTCCGAATCAACCATGGTGGTCTATGAAGGCGCATAAGGAGATTCTGGAATAGGAGAACCAATCGTACATTACCTTGAACCAGAATCAGAGACTTCTACCAAAATAGTGTTGGAATCGGTTAATCAACAGTTAGATCTGCATGTTGAAGCAACCCCATATGCAACTCCACCTCTGAAAAAACTTTCAGACCTTCCAAATCAGTTGACTGCACCTCGCACCAATGTGGGTGAAGCCTTGTCTCAACTGAGGAAGAGAAAACAGGAACTTGCGCAGATAACAACGAAAAAAGCGAAGCAAAAAACGAGTCAGAAACCTTCTCGGGCCAGAAAGATATTTGATTCTCAGAGTTTCAACTCATTGGAGGAAAAATCAAGGTATGACATAATTTCTAGTCATGGATTTCACTTTTTTGGACAAAAGAATGCTGAATTTGGGGAAGTTGATGAGGTGAAACAGCTTATAGAAAAGAATGGGCTGTTAAAAATAGTAACAAATATTCAACCATTTGTGCCTGAAATGGTTTGGGAGTTTTATGCTAATCTCCCTATTGTGAAGGTTGAATCGGATTATGTTGAGGTACTTGTTCGTGACTTTGTTTATGAATTTTCACCACAACGAATCAACGCTCTGTTAGGAATCGATGAGGTAGATGATATGCCATCTAGGGTGTGAATGGCTGATATAACAGACGATGATTTGGTCGAGTTCATGACTCTGATATGTACAAGATATGTTGCCGAAATTGGTTTCCCAGCAAGAATTTTGCATACGCCCAACCTACAAAGGCTAGAACTCTATACAATATTAGACATGATTGCATCAAGATTTTAGGATTGTTAGACCTAGGAAATTTCGTGTGATATTAAGGGGCTAAGAGTGTTAAAGATTGGCTTAACACTCTTGAGCGCCGTATGTGAGATTTGTTCTTCGAAACTTAAACACCAAGCTGAGAAGGTGAGTGTTGTGCTTTTCTTTGCGTATCACGGTAGGGTGATTAGGATCAAGGGAAGTTTGGCTTAGGAAATATTTTGGTTTGGTGATAACCTAAAGGGAGGTTTATATGTGTGTAATCCTTGTAAAATATTAGCTTATACAGAATATAGTATACAAGCGTTGACTCGGCGTGTCCAAAATCAGAAGTTTTTTGTGTTGCATTCTCTACACTTGCAAGGTATCTTCCTGATCAAACTCAACCATGTGTTTGGAGCTAAATCCTCAAGTAGAAAAGGAGTCATACCTATAACAAGCGAGGAGCTAATGAAACCTTTTGGATCGAACCGGCACTTGTGCCAGAGAAGCGGCGCAGGAGTAGAGGAGCCCAACGCTGACCGGAAATGCTGAGACGGCAACACTAAGCCAAGGCATTATAAGCGTTGCCACTTCCAAGCGGCTTGATCTGTTGGAAACATAACCAAAAGCACGAGAGGCAGACACAATATCAAGCGGAATGTCATCGCTGTGGTCCGAGTTAACCTCATCATGCTGACTCTCGTCGTAATGGTCACATCCCCCACCTCCTGAGCACAGCATGACGAGCACGCGGTGCTGGCGGAGTGAGAAGAGGAGTGCGGTGAGCTGTTGTGCGATGGGGCAGCAGAATCGACACCGGCATCGATGCCAACAGTGTCGACAGAAGGTATTTCTCT
Source organism: Pugionium dolabratum (assembly GCA_018901945.1). Taxonomy (NCBI): domain Eukaryota; kingdom Viridiplantae; phylum Streptophyta; class Magnoliopsida; order Brassicales; family Brassicaceae; genus Pugionium; species Pugionium dolabratum. The sequence continues at coordinate 20,079 of JAEVFF010001214.1, read as the reverse complement.
GGCGATTTGACTCACAAGAGAAGCCGACTCACCAATGGGACCCACTCAAGTGGCATGCGCCATGGGCAAGATTTTCATGGTTGAGGAACTCGCCGAGACCATGGATGTTGAACAGAAGAGTGGAGGTGAAGAGACATGATTTTCCTCCCTTTTTAACCTGATTTTTAATTTCTGTACTTTTATATTTTAAAAATGACACTGAACCATCACGTTAGAAACACTGCAATCATCACTAAAACAGATTAGTAGTACAGCCCAAAAGATCATCAAAAGGCAGCCACAGTTAAGTACGAAATTATGGGAAACCAACCTGCACGGTGAGCACAGATATCAAAGAGAAGACTGATGACAATTTTGGAAGAAAACAACACACCAAGATACAATGATAGTGAAAACTATGACCCTAAATGTCTTAGCACGAATGTCAAGAAACATACTCTGTTTGGCCTGATTCACTATGTCTGGTTGTCATAGATGCAGTGGTTAGCTTTCACACTAGCATGCACTGAATCAGTTTTCAACCTTTATCCATCAGATGAGTCTAGCTCATTTGACCTTTTGGAATATCAAATACCAAGATTGATAGCTCATTTGACCCTTTGGAATATCAGATACCAAGATTGATAGCCCATTTGACATACTTCATAATTCTCCTAACAGCTTTTAAGTGTGACTGTTTTGGCGTATCCTGATATCTCACACATGTGCCAACGGTTAAGCACAGGTCTTGCATGCTTTCAGTAAGGTATAGAAGACTTCTAATCATAATTTTGTATAATTTTGCATCAACAGCCTGTCCTTCAACATCACTTGATAAGTTGAGTGTTGTACTCATGGAGTATAGGCTTTTTTGCAATGGTCAAGTTTGAACCTATATAGAAGATCTTACCATATGTACTTTGAGAAAGGAATACACCTTCTTCGATCTGGAATATCTACAATAACAAAAAATATTTCAATTCACTGACCATGTACATTTCAAACTCTTGAGTCATGTTCTGCACAAAACAAAGTGATGCACCAGCTGCTGAGATGTATTACGTACAAAAATTATGTCATCAACATAGATCTGCACAATCATGATGTGTTTTTTTATTCCAGGATGAATAGTTTTTTGTCAACACTTCCCTTTTATATCCATTGTTGATTAAGAAAGTTTTCAGTCGCTCATACCAAGCTCGCGCAGCTTGCTTTAGACCATACAAGGCCTTATTCAAGCTATACATGTGATTGTTCTTCATTGAGTCTTCGAACCGCTTGGGTTGTTCCACATAAAATTCTTCTTGGAGTGTTTCATTTAAGAAATCACTCTGGACATCCATTTGATACACTGTAAATTTCATTATACATGCCATACCCAAAAAAAACTTAGTAGATTCAAGACCAGCCACTGGTGTAAATGTTTCATCGAATTCAACTTCTTCAATTTGGAAATAACCCTGAGATAGAAACCTTGCCTTGTTGCATATAGCAGCCCCAGTTTCATCGATCCTTTTTTTGAAAATGTATTTTGTACCCACAACATTTACCCTTCAGTTCGGGGAACCAACACCCACACATCATTCCTTACAAACTGTTATAACTCTTCTTCCATTGCAATAATCAAAAACTCATCCTCAACTTCCTGAACATAATTTTTGGTTCAAAAATAGAAAAAAATCTTAGGAATAGTACCATTTCTCTGAAGTAGATTGTAACACCACATGTTTCTCTTCTTTCCATCACATTACCAATCACACCAGACAATGAATGATTGCGATGAACCTGCTGAGTTTATCATTGTTCCAATACAGATTGGTCCGAGATAGAGTGTACCTCTGAACTACTTAGCTCATATGTGGTAGTGATTCACTCCTTTTCATTCAGCTCAGCTTGTTCTGAATCACTATGGGAATTACCTCCATCCCATTTCATGAGATACTGATTGTCAAACACTTCATTAACAGATTCCATAATCACACCACATTGCATGTTATAAACTATGAAAACTAAGCTACTCCTTGAATAACCCAAAAATAACCCTTCATCTTTTCATGAATCAAACTTCTCTAGATGCTCTTTGTCGTTAAGGATGTAACACTTGCAGCGGAAAACATGAAAGTAACCCTGTTTTGGGTTTTTTCCCTTCCATAACTCATGCGGTGTCTTTGTTGATTCCTTTATGACATACACCCCGTTAATTGTATAACAAGCAATATTTAATGCTTCTGCCCAGAATTTAACAGGAACGTTGTTATTGTATATCATGGCGCAAGCCATCTCTTGAAGGGTTTTGTTTTTTTCTTTCTAGCACTCCATTTTGCTTAGGAGTTCTTGGAGCTGAAAATTGATGTGTTATTCCATAATTTTCACAAAACCCCTTCATGATATGATTTCGAAATTCTCTTCCATATTCATTGAGAACTCTCTTGATGCCTCCCTTTTCGTTAATCAACTAGAGTGTCGATATCTATAAGCTGTCTGTCGTTTCTGATTTCTCACGAATGAACCAAACCCATGTGAATCTAAATAATTATCCACAATAACAAAGATATAGTTTTTGCCACCCAAACTTTCAACTTGCATTGGTCCCATCAAATCCATGTGAACAAACTCCAACATTGCATTTGATTGAACGTCGGGAACCTTCTTAAGCGGAACTTTGACTTATTTTCCTTTGTTGCATGGTCCAAAAATTTGTGCCCTTCTCCTCTGGGAACTCCTCGTAGAATTTCTTTTTTGACAAGTGTGGCTAAATTTCGTACATTTATATGCTCCAATCGTTGATGCCACATGTGAAGATCATCTCTTGCAATAAAACATTTGATTGTGTTTTTCCACACATAGAAATTATTCCCTTATCTAACTCCTTGTAATGTGTTTTGTCCATTCTCATTGAATGCTCGACACTGGGTACTAGTGAAAGCTACTGTGAGTCTTTCATCACATGGTTGATTGACACTAATAAGATTGGCTTTGAAACCTTGAACAAGATAAATATCCTTCAATTGTGGTAGGCCTACATTGCATGTTCTATCTTTCCCTTGTATGACTCCATGACCTCCATCACCAAAAGTCATATTTCCTCTCTTAATTGGCTTAAGCTCTTGTAAATTGTACACTGAACTTGTCATGTGTCGTGAGAATCCACTATCAAAGTACCAAGGACCAGCTTCATCGTATTTTTGTGCTATAAGAGCCATATTACTGTGACAATCTAACTCTGACATAAACTTTGATGCACTTCTGTTAATTTTTGACTGAAGATCAGACTTCTTCACCCAAATTTTATTTTGCATACCATCCCAGTATCTGAAGCAATATGCCTTGATGTGATTTTCTTTTCCATATAAGTAGCAGCAAGTCCTTCGTGTTGTGCTTCTTTTAGATTTACCAGATGGCTTCAAGAGTCGACCAGCTAAGACAAAATTTGTTTTCACAAATTATTTCCTTTCTCTTCCATTGTACTCCAACCCTCTGTGTTTGTTCGGGTTCTTACATAAATCAAAATCTTATCGAGTTCCTTAGGACCAACGAACATGTGAATCTTTTTGTATTGGTGATCGAGCTCTGACTAGAGTCAACCTGATAATTCTCTTTCAGCACGTAACTCTTTTTCTAGGTTCTCAGTATCCATTACCATTCTTAAATTTTTTTTCAAAGACAGACTTTCCTAGCTTATCTTTCTTTCAACCTAGAGTTCATTCCAAAGTGACTCAACCAGTTCTTGAAGCAGTTCTCTTTAGTTAAGACTGAGTTCTCTCTTCCAATGCTGATGAGTATCTCTCATACCTCCTTGTAGCTTTCAATCAGATCATCCTCCTTATCGTCTTCTAATTCATGCTCGATAATTTTCACAAACGCAACAAATTTGCTAATTTCTTCTTCATTCTTATCATCTGAGTCATCTTCAGCCAACATGTACCTTTCTTTCCTTGGCTTTTGGACATTCACACTTTCCATTTGACTGTGATTGATACCTTTACATTCAAAAAAATTTAGTTCTCTTCTCTTAATAGTGGGACATTCAGCTTTGAAATGACCAAACCCCTTGCACTCATGATATTGCATATCAGACTTCTTTCCTGGTTTATCTCCTTCTAGATATTTCTTGACTGACCTAAACATTTTCGAACCGTCACCTTGTTCCATTTTTCTCAGCACACGATCAAATCTTCTTACTAGCAAACTCACGGAATCTTCTCCATCATACTCAATTGTATGTGCTTCTGACGTAGTAAAGGCCAAACTCTTTGGTTCCTTTACTCCTTCAAGCTCCATTTCATGAGCTTGTAGCATTCCAACTACTTCACCAAAGTTGATTTCATCCATATTTTGAGATACAACAAAAGTTGATTTATAAGCCATAAAACTATTTGGTAAACACCTTCGGAATTTTTTGACCAACTTCCTGTCTATGTACTTCTTACCAAAAGTTGATGCTTCGTGTGCCATTGAACTCAGCTTTGAGCTAAAATCTGAAATGGATTCGTGATCTTCCATTAAATTCTCAAATCTGGACGCTAGAAGGTCCTTCCGTGAACTTTGAACTTTCTTGGTTCATTCAAAGTGGGTATGCAGGGTGTTCCATGCCTCTTTTGCAATTTCACAGCCTTGAAGTAGTTCAATAGTTTTCTTTGATACATTACAGTGTATCACAGTAAGCGCTCTCGTGTTAAACCTAGATCTCTTGGGTTCCTCCTCTGTATACTATTCCTCAGGTTTAGAACTATCTATTCCTCCTTCAGTCTTGAATGTGGGTTCCTCCTATTGAACAAGAATTGCCTTCCAGGCTAATACATCTATGCCTCAAATCAACGACTTCATCCTTGATTTCCAAAAGCCATAGTTACCCGAATCTAGTATCACGCTTGAGTTGTTAAATAGATCTTGATAGCTTTCCATCTTCTCTTCAGAATCTCACATGTTTATAATATGTACAAGTGTCTCCTCTTATACCAAATGAAAATGCAAAAACTACTGACATAGATAATTGAGTCAAGCAATGATACAGTAAACTCATACAATACATGTATCTACTAGAGAACCTTTTAGATGCAGTTACAAGTCTATCCTAAAATGATATTGAACAAGCTCAAAGCACCCTTGACATGTTACACTATTTTCAAACGTTCACAAGATTACAACACAATCTTGGAACCTCTTACTGAAACCCTTTTACCCATTTGGTTTTACTTTCTCTCAAGAACTTTGAAAACCCTTTGATAAAAGCTCTCTTGCATGAGTGTTACGCTGCCACAATGCTTAACCTCCTTATTTATCCTCAATGCATCGAATATAACCCTAGGCACAATTTTCATTTCAGTAAAATACACAAATCTCCTTTTAAAATAAGATTCTCTAATTCTTTATACATGAATAAGGATCTTCCCTAGAACTGACTTCATTCCTTTCTATGACACTTCTCCACTTAGTTCAGAACGCTTGGATCATCCAGATTGGTTGTGATGACGTCCAGCTCCTTACTTTAACTCCTCATCAATAATCATTTTTTCATGTTCTCTTGTATTAGTTTCTTGTATTACTTCCTGATGAGGACCCCAGTACTGACCACAGACCGGAGCCATGGTCTACAGTACAAGAGGTTCCTGCAACACGGTCCAGAAGCAAACAACTGAGGAGGAGGTTAAATATCGCCATGGAGTACTAACTCAAATCCCTTAGACATGAGGTAATTACTGGTCAGAGACCTCCTAGACCCTGTTAGAGCCAGTACCATTGGCGTAGATGACCTACTGGCCACGATACATCGACCAACCGATGATCTTGCCCAAACATTCAGCCAAATGACCATTGGCAACAGCCTTGACAATCTAATTCCAGGTATATCTTCTGTCTTTAGTTGTAAATCAACTTCCATAACTTGCTTTACAAGATTAGAGCACACAAAGGCCCGAGATGGCCACCAAGGACAAGAAAGGGCCGGAACAACGCCCACGGACTAAGAGCTTCAAGATGGACAAAGATTACTGAAAGAGCTTCAAGAACAAGATCCTAAGGCATCAAGTAAATACTTAGATGACATTAAAGCCCAAGGCCACGACCCAAGACACTCCATGCCCCAAACACACACGAAATCAGCAGTTAGTGCTCCTACGCTGCCATTTGCATGTAAGGCTTAGGTATGGTCCATTTATTACATTCTTGCCGGAACAAATGGCCTTCACAACGACCCAACATAATCACAATTCAAACATAGACACCTTACCTGATACAAGCCTCGATTTAAGGCTTGGATGCGCGTGGGCTGTTTGTAGAAGATTAGGTGAGAAACTCAACCTTAGGCTTCTGGATAGGGGATTTCTGGTTGGTAAACGATGGAAGGGTGAAGTGAACCACACGAGGGGTGATGAACCTCGTGATAAATCACAAACTTAGAGCTAGGAGGGCTTGTCTCAACTAGGTTCTAAGCGCACAAGCTTCTTTGAGAGAATAACTTGTAAAGAAAATTCGATCTTTATTAATTAGCAAAAAGGTTGTCGAACTACAATGCTGAAAGGAGCCTTATTAATATGCTCGACAGCTTGACCTTCTAGGGTCGACTCAAACAAAGAAAAGGAAAGTTTACAAAAGTGCAAAAAAGGAAAAGATACAAAAGTGCATAACCGAAAAAGGACCTATTCCTAAAATGTTCTTGACTCAAAAATGTAAAGCAACTAGATCCTTCCCTGCAAAACAGAAAGAGGCATATATTCGAATGTAAACTTACCTTAACTCACCTCACGGCCAAGAAATGGAAGGTGGCCGTCCTTGTGGAATGCACGCGCCTTGCTCCTAGTCTTCGACTTGGAGTAGGGTTAAGAATCTTTGGGCCCTGACCTCTCTTGCCACTAAAGCCCAAATCTCTGATGTCCCTTGTGTTGTTGAGAAGCCATTGGACTCTTCCTTGCACTTTTGGCCCATTGTCCTTAGTCGATCTTTCTCTAGGAGCTTGTCGACCCATAAGCTGAATTTGTGGAAGAGTGCCCTTGATCTGCTTCTTGTCATTGCTCCTTGAGGTACCACTGGTGTAGAGACTTCCTCTAAGTGCATTTCCTGGAGCTGGTAGCTCATTTGGTCCGAGTCCTCTTGTGTAGAAGTGGAAGTGCGCGTGTACTCGGCTGGATCGGCTGTACCGGCTGGATTGTGCGCAGTACTGGCCGGAATGACTTCAGGACCGGCCAAGTTGATCCCGGAGTCGGCGGTGTCATCAGGGGGACCGGCGGTGTCATTCACGTCCCCACCAAGTTTGCCGGAAGCTTGGGCCTCTCCGCCGGCAATGTTGACCGGTCTGGTCCTATAGGTCGAGGGTCCGGCGGTACTGTCTGGTCCGGCAGGCGCGCCAGATGGTCCTGCTGTCTCGGCAAGCTTCCTGGTCGGCCAGTCTGGTCTCCTGGCTGGATGTACGACCTGATGTCCTCATCATTCCCTCCCTCTTCAGTAGGTTTTGTCCTCAAAACTGGTTCATCTGCATGGAAAAGGGCTAAGTCAGTAACATTGAACGTATTGGACACATTAAACTCACCTGGCAGCTCGATCCGGTAGGTGTTGTTGTTGATCCTCTCGAGCACTCTGAATGGTCCATCTCCTCTTGGTGCTAGCTTGGAACTCCTTAGGTTTGGGAACCTCTCCTGCCGTAGGTGTAGCCACACCCAATCGCCTGTTTGAAAGATCACCTCCTTTCTTCCTTTGTTGGCATGAGTCACGTACTGTCCGGTCCTCTTCTCCAAGTTTTCTGCTACCTTCTTGTGTAACCTCCTTATGAACTCTGCTTTGGATGCTCCGTTGAGGTTGGTCATCTCAGCTGGTGGCAGTGGTGTTTGCTCCAATTGGGTGAGAGGGTTGAAGCCGTATACCACTTCAAATGGTGTCTTCTTGGTTGCTGAGTGCACGGCTCGGTTGTAGGCGAACTCAATGAATGGCAGGCACCCCACCCAAGTCTTTAGGTTCTTCCCTAGTGTTGTTCTGAGAAGAGTTGATAGGGTCCTGTTGACAACTTCAGTTTGGCCATCGGTTTGAGGATGGCAAGTGGTTGAAAAGAGTAGCTTCGTGCCTAGTTTTCTCCAAAGGGTCCTCCAGAAATGGCTGAGGAACTTGGTGTCCCTATCTGATACGATGGTCCTTGGCACTCCATGAAGCCGTTCTATCTCCCTGAAGAACAGCTCAGCTGTTTGTGTGGCATCATTGACATTGGCACATGGAATGAAGTGTGCCATCTTGGAGAATCTGTCCACAACTACAAAGATTGCATCTTTGTGGTTGATCTTGGGCAGACCTAGAACAAAATCCATCGAGATGTCCACCCATGGATGTGTTGGTATCGGCAGTGGAAGATACAACCCGTGAGGTTGCACTCGGGACTTTGCCTTCTTGCAAGTGGTGCATCTTGCACAATGTGCTTCTACTGTCCTCTTGATGTGTGGCCAGTAGAAGTGCTCCTTGACCACTGCTAGAGTTTTGTCGACACCAAAGTGGCCCATGAGTCCTCCTCCATGAGCTTCTCGGATGATAAGCTCCCTTAGTGATCCTTGTGGTATGCACAGCCTTCTTTCTCGGAACAAGATTCCCTCATGGATGTAGAATTTGCCATGACTCCCTGTGCTACACTCCTTGTAGCTCTCAGCAAGGTCAGGATCATCCTGGTATAGATCCTTGATGTGCTCGAATCCTAGAACCTTTGCCTCCATGGTTGATATCAAGGCAAACCTCCTTGATAGTGCATCGGCTACCACATTGTCTTTGCCCTTCTTGTACTTGATGATGTACGGGAAGGTCTCTATGAACTCCATCCACTTGGCATGTCTCCTCTTGAGATTGGTTTGCCCTCTGAGGTGTTTGAGAGTCTCATGATCAGTGTGGATCACAAACTCCTTGGACAGCAAGTAATGCTGCCAAGTCCCCAATGCTCGGACAAGGGCATAAAGCTCCTTGTCATAAGTGGGGTAGTTCAGTGAGGCACCACCTAGCTTCTCACTGAAATATGCCACTGGTCTCCCTCCTTGGGTTAGCACTGCTCCTATGCCTATTCCAGAGGCATCACACTCCACTTCAAAAGTCTTGTTGAAGTCGGGAAGGACTAACACTGGTGCGTGTGTAAGGCTGTCCTTCAAGGCCTTGAATGCCTTCTCCTGAGCTTCTCCCCAGGTGAATCCCACGTTCTTCTTCACTACTGCCGTCAGTGGTGAGGCAATACTGCTGAAGTTGGGCACGAATCTCCTATAGAAGCTGGCCAGTCCGTGGAAGCTCCTTACTTGGCTGATGTTTTCTGGTGTTGGCCATTCTTGTATGGCTCGAATCTTCTCCTCATCAACCTGTAGGCCCTGTGAACTCACAACAAAACCTAAAAAGACAAACTTATCAGTACAAAAGGTGCACTTCTTGAGATTGGCATAAAGCTCTTCTTGTCGAAGGGTTTTAAGTACCATCTCAAGATGTGTGAGGTGTTCCCGTTGGCACTTACTATAAACCAATATATCATCAAAGTAAACCACTACAAACTTACTGATGTACGCCCTAAGAACTTGGTTCATAAGGCGCATGAAGGTGCTTGGGCATTAGTCAAGCCAAATGGCATGACTGTCCACTCGTAGAGTCCTTGCTTTGTCTTGAAAGCGGTTTTCCACTCATCACCTTCCTTCATTCTTACCTGGTGGTATCCACTTTTGAGGTCTATCTTGAAGAAAACCGTGGCTCCACTCAGCTCATCTAGCATGTCATCCAGTCGTGGTATTGGATGCCTATACTTGAC
>JAEVFF010001213.1:92605-193644 GCA_018901945.1 Pugionium dolabratum | reverse complement strand
TGTCAAGTTAATTGGTCAGTTCAAATAATCATTCTAACTAGATCATTGGTTCTCATTGAGTAAATGCTCATAAGTGAAGCATAATGCATGGAATCACGCAGTTTGGGATATATTGGATTACTTGGAAGCTTTGTCGTATGTATTTGAGTTTGAAATTTTGGGACAATATAGAAAATTGAGCTAGCATAACGTGGGCATTGGGTTCATGTCATTTTGACCTCTAAATCAAAAGATTCGGACGATTTAGTGCAGACATGTCAAGTTGAATAGTATATTCAAATGACCATTGTAAGCTGATCATTGGTGCTCATTGAGTAAAGGCTTATAAGTGAAGCATAATGCATGACATCACACAGTTTGTGATATATTAGATTACTTGGAGGCTTTTTCGTATCTATTTGATTCTGAAATTTTGCCATAATATAAAAAATTAAGCTAGCATAATGTGGGCATTGGATTAATGTCATTCTGAGCTCTAAATCAAAAGTTACGGACGATTTAGTGCATACATGTAAAGTTGATTGGCTAGTTCAACTGATCATTTTAAGAAGATCATTGGTGCTCATTGAGTAAAGGCTTTTAAGTGAAGCATATGCATGGCATCACACCGTTTGGGATAGATTTGATTACTAAGAGGCTTTGTCGTATCTATTTGAGTCTGAAACTTTTGTCATAATATAGAAAATCGAGCCAGCATAACGTAGGCATTGGATTCATGTTAGTCTGAGCTCTAAATCAAAAGTTACGAATGATTTAGTGCGAACATGACAAGTTAATTGGTCAGTTCAATTGATCTTTCTAACCTTATCATTGGGGCTCAATGAGTAGAGGGTTATAAGTGAAGCATAGTGCATGACACAACGCAGTTTGGAATAGATTGGATTACTTGGAGGCTTTGTCGTATCTATTTTACTTTGAAATTTTGTCATAGTATAGAAAATTGAGCTAGCATAATGTGGGCGTTGGGTTCATGTCATTCTGAGCTCTAAATCAATAGTTACAGACGATTTAGTGCGGACATGTCAAGTTGAATTGTCAATTCAAATGATCATTCTAAGCTGATGATTGGTGCTCATTGAGTAAAGGCTTATAAGTGAAGCATAATGCATGGCATCACACTGTTTTGGATAGATTGGATTAATTGGAAGATTTGTCGTATCTATTTGAGTATGAAATTTTGTCACAATATAGAAAATTGAGCTAGGATAACATGCGCATTGGATTCATGTCATTCTGAGCTCTAAATAAAAAATTTGGGACGATTTAGTGCAGACATGTAAAGTTGATTGGCAAGTTCAACTGATCATTCTAAGCTGATCATTGGTGCTCATTTAGTAAAGGCTTATAAGTGAAGCATAATTCATGACACACAGTTTGGGATAGATTGGATTACTTGGAGGCTTTTTCGTATCGATTTGAGTCTGAAATTTTGTCACAATATATAAAATTGAGCTAGCATAACGTCGGCATTGGATTCATGTCATTCGGAGCTCTAAATCAACTGTTACCGATTATTTAGTGTGTACATGTCAAGTTAATTACCCAGTTCTACCAATCATTCTAAGCTGATCATTGGTGCTCATTGAGTAAAGGATTATAAGTGAAGCATAATGCATGGCATCACGCTGTTTTGGATAGATCGTATTAATTGGAGGCTTTGTCGTATCTATTTGAGTCTGAAGTTTTGTCATAGTATAGAAAATTGAGCTAGCATGATGTGGGTGTTGGATTCGAGTCAATTTGAACTCTGAATCAAAAGTTACGGACGACTTAGGGTGGGCACGTCAAGTTGATTGGCCAGTTCAAATGATCATTCTATGTTGATCATTAAGGCTCATTGAGTAGCGGGTTAGAAGTGAAGAATAATGCATGACACCACGCAGTCTGAATATATTGGATTACTTGGAGGCTTTGTCGTATCTAATTGTGTCTGAAATTTTGTCATAGTATAGAAAATTGAGCTAGTATAACCTGGGTGGTTGGTTCATGTCATTCCGAGCTCTAAATAAAAAATTACAAACGATTTAGTGCGGACATGTCAAGTTGATTGGTCAATTCAAATGATCATTCTAAGCTGATCATTGGTACCATTGAGTAAAGGCTTATAAGTGAAGCATAATGCCTAACATCACGCAGTTTGTGATAGATTTGATTACTTGGAGGCTTTGTGGTATCTAGTTGAGTCTGAAACTTTGTCATAGTATAGAAAATTGAGCTAGCATAACGTCGGTGTTGGATTCATGTTATTCTCAGCTCTAAATCAAAAGTTACGAAGGATTTACTGCGAACATGTCAAGTTAATTGGTCAGTTCAAATGATCATTCTAACTAGATCATTGGTTCTCATTGAGTAAAGGTTTATAAGTGAAGCATAATGCATGGCATCACGCAGTTTGGGATATATTGGATTGCTTGGAAGCTTTTTCGTATCTATTTGAGTCTGAAATTTTGGGACAATATAGAAAATTAAGCTAGCATAACGTGGGCATTGGGTTCATGTCATTCAGAGCTCTAAATCAAAAGATACAGACGATTTGGTGCAGAAATGTCAAGTTGAATAGTCAATTCAAATGATCATTGTAAGCTGATCATTGGTGCTCATTCAGTAAAGGCTTATAAGTGAAGCATAATGGATGACATCACGCAGTTTGTGATAGACTAGATTACTTGGGGGCTTTTCCGTATCTATTTTAGTCTGAAATTTTGTCACAATATAAAAAATTGAGCTAGTATAACGTCGGCATTGGATTCATGTCATTCTGAGCTCTAAATCAAAAGTTACGGACGATTTAGTGCATACATGTAAAGTTGATTGGCAAGCTCAACTGATCATTCTAAGCTGATCATTTATCTCATTGAGTGAAGGCTTATAAGTGAAGCATAATGAATGGCATCACACATTTTGGGATAGATTTGATTACTTGGAGGCTTTGTCGTATCTATTTGAGTCTGAAACTTTGTCATAGTATAGAAAATTGAGCTAGCATAACGTGGGCGTTCAATTCATGTCATTCTGAGCAATAAATAAAAAGCTACAGACGATTTTGTGCGGACCTGTCACATTAATTGGTCAGTTCAAATGACCATTCTAAGCTGATCATTGGTGCTCATTGAGTAAAGGCTTATAAGTGAAACATAATGCAAGGCATCACGTAGTTTTGGATAGATTCGATTAATTAGAGGCTTTGTCGTATCTATTTGAGTCTGAAATTTTGTCGTAGTATAGAAAATTAATCTAGGACAATGTGGGTGTTGGATTCAAGTCAATTTGATCTCAAAATCAAAAGTTACAGACGATTTAGGACGGAAATGTCATGTTGATTCGCCAGTTCAAATGATCATTCTATGTTGGTCATTGGTACTCATTGAGTAGAGGGTTATAAGTGAAGCATAGTGCATGACACCATGCAATTTGGCATAGATTGGATTACTTGGAGGCTTTGTCGTATCTATATGAGTCTGAAATTTTGTCATAGTATAGAAAATTGAGCTAACATAATGTGGGCGTTGGATTCTTGTCATTCTAAGCTCTAAATCAAAAGTTAAGGACGATTTAGTGCAGACATGTCAAGTTGATTGGTCAATCCAAATGATCATTGGTGCTCATTGAGTAAAGGCTAATAAGTGAAGCATAATGCATGACATCACGCAGTTTGTGATAGATTAGATTATTTGGAGGCTTTCCGTATCTATTTGAGTTTGAAATTTTGTAACAATATAAAAAATTGAGCTAGCATAACGTGGGCATTGGATTAATGTCATTCTGAGCTCTAAATCAAAAGTTACGGACGATTAAGTGAAGACATGTAAAGTTAATTGGCCAGTTCAACTGATCATTCTAAGCTAATAATTGGTGCTCATTGAGTAAAGGCTTATAACTGAAGCATAATGCATTGCATCACGCAGTTTGGGATACATTGGATTATTTGGAGGCTTTGTCCTATCTATTTGAGTTTGAAGTTATGTCACAATATAGAAATTAGAGTTAGCATACATGAGCATTGGATTTATGTCATTCTGAGCTCTAAATCAAAACTTATGGATGATTTTTTGCGGACGTGTCAAGTTGATTGGCCAGTTCTGCTAATCATTCTAAAATGTTCATTGTTGCTCATTGAGTAAAGGCTTATAAGTGAAGCATAATTCATAGCATCACGTCTACACTAAATCATCCGTATCTTTTGTTTTTGAGGTCAAAATGATATGAATCCAATGCCCCACGTAATGGTAGCTCAATTTTCTATTCAATGAGAAATTTTCAGACTCAAATAGATACAACAAAGTCTCCAAGTAATCCAATATATCCCAAACTGTGTGATGCCATGCATTATGCATCACTTATAAGTCTTTACTCAATGAGCACCAATGATCAGTTTAGAATGATCATTTGAACTGACCAATCAACTTAACATGTCCGCACTAAATCGTCTGTAATGCTAGCTCAATTTTCTATACACTGACAAATTTTCAGACTGAAATAGATACCAAAAAGCTTCCAAGTAATCCAATCAATCCCAAACTGTGTGATGCCATGCATTGTGCATCACTTATTAACTTTTACTCAATGGGCACCAATGATCAGCTTAGAATGATCATTTGAGCTGACCAATCAACCTGATCTTATAAGTGAAGCATAATGCATTGCATCACGCAGTTTGGGATACATTGGATTATTTGGAGGCTTTGTCCTATCTATTTGAGTTTGAAGTTATGTCACAATATAGAAATTAGAGTTAGCATACATGGGCATTGGATTTATGTCATTCTGAGCTCTAAATCAAAACTTATGGATGATTTTTTGCGGACGTGTCAAGTTGATTGGCCAGTTCTGCTAATCATTCTAAAATGTTCATTGTTGCGCATTGAGTAAAGGCTTATAAGTGAAGCATAATTCATAGCATCACGCAATTTGGGATAGATTGGATTACTTGGAGGCTTTGTTGTATCTATTTGAGTCTGAAATTTTCTCGTAGTATAGAAAATTAAGGTAGCATAATGTGGGCGTTGGATTCATGTCACTTTGAGCTCTAAATCAAAAGTTACACACGACTTAGCGCGGACTTGTCAAGTTTATTGGCAAATGACCATTCTAAGCTGATCATTGGTGCTCATTGAGTAAACACTCATAAATGAAGCATAATGCATGGCATCACGTAGTTTGGGATAGATTGGATTAGTTGGAGGCTTTGTCGTATATATTTGAGTGTGAAAATTTGTCACAATATAAAAAATTGATCTAGTATAACGTCGGCATTGGATTCATGTCATTCTGAGCTCTAAATCAAAAGTTACGGACGATTTAGTGCAGACATGTAAAGTTCATTGGCAAGCTCAACTGATCATTCTAGGCTGATCATTGGTGCTCATTGAGTGAAGGCTTATAAGTGAAGCATAATGCATGGCATCACACAGTTCGGGATAGATTTTATTACTTGGAGGCTTTCTCGTATCTATTTGAGTATGAAACTTAGTCATAGTATAGAAAATTGAGCTAGGATAACGTGGGCGTTCGATTCATGTCATTCTGAGCAATAAATCAAAAGTTACAGACGATTTTGTGCGGACATGTCACATTAATTGGTCAGTTCAAATGACAATTCTAAGCTGATCCTTGGTGCTCATGGAGTAAAGGCTTATAAGTGATGCATAATGCATGGAATCACATAGTTTGGGATAGATTGGATTACTTGGAGTCTTTGTCGTATCTATATGAGTCTGAAATTTTGTCACAATATAGAAAATTGAGCTAGCATAACGTGGGCATTGGATTCATGTCATTCTGAACTCTAAATCAAAAGTTACAGACGATTTATGGTGGACATGTCAAGTTGGTTAGACAGTTCTTCTAATCATTCTAAGCTGATCATTTGGTGCTCATTGAGCAAAGCCTTATAAGTGAAGCATAATGCATGGCATCACACAGTTTTGGATAGATTGAATTAATTGGAGGCTTTGTCATATCTATTTGAGTCTGAAATTTTGTCATAATATAGAAAGCTGAGCTAGCATAACATGGGCATTGGATTAATGTCATTCTGAGCTCTAAATCAAAAGTTACGGACGATTAAGTGTAGACATGTAAAGTTGATTGGCCAGTTCAACTGATCATACCAAGCTAATAATTGGTGCTCATTGAGTAAAGGCTTATAAATGAAGCATAATGCATGGCATCACGCAGTTTTGGATAGACTGGATTATTTGGAGGCTTTGTCCTATCTATTTGAGTTTGAAATTATGTCACAATATAGAAATTTGAGTTAGCATACATGGGCATTGGATTTATGTCATTCTGAGCTCTAAATAATGCATGGCATCACGCAGTTTTGGATAGACTGGATTATTTGGAGGCTTTGTCCTATCTATTTGAGTTTGAAATTATGTCACAATATAGAAATTTGAGTTAGCATACATGGGCATTGGATTTATGTCATTCTGAGCTCTAAATAATGCATGGCATCACACAGTTTTGGATAGACTGGATTATTTGGAGGCTTTGTCCTATCTATTTGAGTTTGAAATTATGTCACAATATAGAAATTTGAGTTAGCATACATGGGCATTGGATTTATGTCATTCTGAGCTCTAAATCAAAACTTACGGATGATTTTGTGCGGACATGTCAAGTTGATTGGCCAGTTCTGCTAATCATTCTAAACTGTTCATTGTTCCTCATTGAGTAAAGGCTTATAAGTGAAGCATAATGCATAGCATCACACAATTTGGGATAGATGGGATTACTTGGAGGCTTTTTTGTATCTATTTGAGTCTGAAACTTTCTCATAGTATAGAAAATTGAGGTAGCATAATGTGGGCGTTGGATTCATGTCATTTTGAGCTCTAAATCAAAAGTTACACACGACTTAGTGCGGACTTGTCAAGTTTATTGGCAAATGATCATTCTAAGCTGATCATTGGTGCTCATTGAGTAAACAGTTATAAGTGAAGCATAATGCATGGCATCACGTATTTTAGGATAGATTGGATTACTTGGAGGCTTTGTCGTATATATTTGAGTGTGAAAATTTGTCACAATATAAAAAATTGATCTAGTATAACGTCGACATTGGATTCATGTCATTCTGAGCTCTAAATCAAAAGTTACGGACGATTTAGTGCAGACATGTAAAGTTGATTGGCAAGCTCAACTGATCATTCTAAGCTGATCATTGGTGCTCATTGAGTGAAGGCTTATTAGTGAAGCATAATGCATGGCATCACACAGTTTGGGATAGATTTGATTACTTGGAGGCTTTGTCGTATCTATTTGAGTATGAAACTTTGTCATAGTATAGAAAATTGAGCTAGCATAACGTGGGCGTTTGATTCATGTCATTCTGAGCAATAAATCAAAAGTTACAGACGATTTTGTGCGGACATGTCACATATATTGGTCAGTTCAAATGACCATTCTAAGCTGATCGTTGGTGCTCATTGAGTAAAGGCTTATAAGTGAAACATAATGCATGACATCACGTAGTTTGGGTTAGATTGGATTACTTAGAGGCTTTGTCGTATCTACTTGAGTCTAAAATTTCGTTATAGTATAGAAAATTGAGCTAGCATAATGTGGGCGTTGGATTCATGTCATTCTGAGACCTGAATCAAAACGTTACGAACGATTTAGTGCGGACATGTCAAGTTGATTGGTCAATTCAAATGATCATTCTAAGCTGATCCTTGGTGCTCATTGAGTGAAGGCTTATGAGTGAAGCATAATGCTTGTCATCACGCAGTTTGGGAAATATTTAATTACTTGGAGGTTTTGTCGTATCTATTTGAGTCTGAAACTTTGTCATAGAATAGAAAATTGAGCTAGCATAACGTAGGCATTCGATTCATGTCATTTTGAGCTCTAAATCAAAAGTTACAAACGATTTTGTGCAGACATGTGAAGTTAATTGGTCAGTTCAAATGACCATTCTAAGCAGATCATTGGTGCTCATTGAGTAAAGGCTTATAAGTGAACCATAATGCATGGCATCACACATTTTGGAATAGATTGGATTACTTTGAGGCTTTGTCGTATTTATTTGAGTTTGAAATTTTGCCATAATATAAAAAATTAAGCTAGCATATTGTGGGCATTGGATTAATGTCATTCTGAGCTCTAAATCAAAAGTTACGGACGATTTAGTGCATACATGTAAAGTTGATTGGCTAGTTCAACTGATCATTCTAAGAAGATCATTGGTGCTCATTGAGTAAAGGCTTATAAGTGAAGCATATGCATGGCATCACGCCGTTTGGGATAGATTTGATTACTAAGAGGCTTTGTCGTATCTATTTGAGTCTGAAAATTTTGTCATAATATAGAAAATCGAGCCAGCATAACGTAGGCATTGGATTCATGTTAGTCTGAGCTCTAAATCAAAAGTTACGAATGATTTAGTGCGAACATGACAAGTTAATTGGTCAGTTCAATTGATCATTCTAACCTTATCATTGGGGCTCAATGAGTAAAGGGTTATAAGTGAAGCATAGTGCATGACACAACGCAGTTCGGAATAGATTGGGTTACTTGGAGGCTTTGTCGTATCTATTTTACTCTGAAATTTTGTCATAGTATAGAAAATTGAGCTAGAATAATGTGGGCGTTGGGTTCATGTCATTCTGAGCTCTAAATCAATAGTTACAGACGATTTAGTGCAGACATGTCAAGTTGAATTGTCAATTCAAATGATCATTCTAAGCTGATCATTGGTGCCATTGAGTAAAGGCTTTTATAAGTGAAGCATAATGCATAACATCACGCAGTTTGTGATAGATTAGATTACTTGGAGGCTTTGTCGTATCTATTTGAGTCTGAAACTTTGTCATAGTATAGAAAATTGAGCTAGCATAACGTCGGTGTTGGATTCATGTTATTCTCAGCTCTAAATCAAAAGTTACGAACGATTTAGTGCGAACATGTAGAGTTAATTGGTCAGTTCAAATGATCATTCTAACTAGATCATTGGTTCTCATTGAGTAAAGGCTTATAAATGAAGCATAATGCATGGCATCACGTAGTTTGGGATAGATTGGATTACTTGGAGGCTTTGTCGTATCTATTTGAGTCTGAAATTTTTGTCACAATATAGAAAATTGAGCTAGCATAACGTGGGCATTGGATTCATGTCATTCTGAGCTCTAAATCAAAAGTTACAGACGATTTATGGTGGACATGTCAAGTTGGTTAGACAGTTCTTCTAATCACTCTAAGCTGATCATTTGGTGCTCATTGAGCAAAGCCTTATAAGTGAAGCATAATGCATGGCATCACGCAGTTTTGGATAGATTGGATTAATTGGAGGCTTTGTCATATCAATTTGAGTCTGAAATTTTGTCATAATATAGAAAGCTGAGCTAGCATAACATGGGCATTGGATTAATGTCATTCTGAGCTCTAAATCAAAAGTTACGGACGAATAAGTGTAGACATGTAAAGTTGATTGGCCAGTTCAACTGATCATTCCAAGCTAATAATTGGTGCTCATTGAGTAAAGGCTTATAAATGAGGCATAATGCATGGCATCACGCAGTTTGGGATAGATTGGATTATTTGGAGGCTTTGTCCTATCTATTTGAGTTTGAAATTATGTCACAATATAGAAATTTGAGTTAGCATACATGGGCATTGGATTTATGTCATTCTGAGCTCTATATCAAAACTTACGGATGATTTTTTGCGGACATGTCAAGTTGATTGGCCAGTTCTGCTAATCATTCTAAACTGTTCATTGTTCCTCATTGAGTAAAGGCTTATAAGTGAAGCATAATGCATAGCATCACACAATTTGGGATAGATGGGATTACTTGGAGGCTTTTTGTATCTATTTGAGTCTGAAACTTTCTCATAGTATAGAAAATTGAGGTAGCATAATGTGGGCGTTGGATTCATGTCATTCTGAGCTCTAAATCAAAAGTTACACACGACATAGTGCAGACTTGTCAAGTTTATTGGTCAGTTCAAATTATCATTCTAAGCTGATCATTGGTGCTCATTGAGTAAACGCTTATAAGTAAAGCATAATGCAAGGCATCACGCAATTTGGGATAGATTGGATTACTTGGAGGCTTTGTCGTATATATTTGTGTCTGAAAATTTGTTACAATATAAAAATTTGAGCTAGTATAACGTCGGCATTGGATTCATGTCATTCTGAGGTCTAAATCAAATGTTATGGACGATTTAGTGTAGACATGTAAAGTTGATTGGCAAGCTCAACAGATCATTTTAAGCTGATCATTGGTGCTCATTGAGTGAAGGCTTATAAGTGAAGCATAATGCATGGCATCACACAGTTTAGGATATATTTGATTACTTGGAGGCTTTGCCGTATCTATTTGCGTCTGAAACTTTGTCATAGTATAGAAAATTGAGCTAGCATAACTTGGGCGTTTGATTCATGTCATTCTGAGCTCTAAATCAAATGTTACAGACGATTTTGTGCGTACATGTCACGTTAATTGGTCAGTTCAAATGACCATTCTAACCTGATTATTGGTGCTCATTGAGTAAAGGCTTATAAGTGAAGCATAATGCATGGCATCACGAAGTTAGGGATATATTGGATTACTTAGAGGCTTTGTCGTATCTACTTGAGTCTAAAATTTCGTTATAGTATAGAAAATTGAGCTAGCATAATGTGGGCGTTGGATTCATGTCATTCTGAGACCTAAATCAAAACGTTACGAACGATTTAGTGCGGACATGTCAAGTTGATTGGTCAATACCAAATGATCATTCTAAGCTGATCCTTGGTGCTCATTGAGTGAAGGCTTATGAGTGAAGCATAATGCATGTCATCACGCAGTTTGGGAAATATTTAATTACTTGGAGGTTTTGTCGTATCTATTTGAGTCTGAAACTTTGTCATAGAACAGAAAATTGAGCTAGCATAACGTAGGCATTCGATTCATGTCATTATGAGCTCTAAATCAAAAGTTACAAACGATTTTGTGCAGACATGTGAAGTTAATTGGTCAGTTCAAATGACCATTCTAAGCAGATCATTGGTGCTCATTGAGTAAAGGCTTATAAGTGAACCATAATGCATGGCATCACACATTTTGGAATAGATTGGATTACTTTGAGGCTTTGTCGTATTTATTTGAGTTTGAATTTTGCCATAATATAAACAATTAAGCTAGCATAACGTGGGCAATGGATTAATGTCATTCTGAGTTCTAAAGCAAAAGTTACGGACGATTTAGTGCATACATGTAAAGTTGATTGGCTAGTTCAACTGATCATTCTAAGAAGATCATTGGTGCTCATTGAGTAAAGGCTTATAAGTGAAGCATATGCATGGCATCACGCCGTTTGGGATAGATTTGATTACTAAGAGGCTTTGTCGTATCTATTTGAGTCTGAAAATTTTGTCATAATATAGAAAATCGAGCCAGCATAACGTAGGCGTTGGATTCATGTTAGTCTGAGCTCTAAATAAAAAGTTAGGAATGATTTAGTGCGAACATGACAAGTTAATTGGTCAGTTCAATTGATCATTCTAACCTTATCATTGGGGCTCAATGAGTAGAGGGTTATAAGTGAAGCATAGTGCATGACACAACGCAGTTTGGAATAGATTGGATTACTTGGAGGCTTTGTCGTATCTATTTTACTCTGAAATTTTGTCATAGTATAGAAAATTGAGCTAGCATAATGTGGGCGTTGGGTTCATGTCATTCTGAGCTCTAAATCAATAGTTACAGACGATTTAGTGCAGACATGTCAAGTTGAATTGTCAATTCAAATGATCATTCTAAGCTGATCATTGGTGCCATTGAGTAAAGGCTTTTATAAGTGAAGCATAATGCATAACATCACGCAGTTTGTGATAGATTAGATTACTTGGAGGCTTTGTCGTATCTATTTGAGTCTGAAACTTTGTCATAGTATAGAAAATTGAGTTAGCATAACGTCGGTGTTGGATTCATGTTATTCTCAGCTCTAAATCAAAAATTACGAACGATTTAGTGCGAACATGTAGAGTTAATTGGTCAGTTCAAATGATCATTCTAACTAGATCATTGGTTCTCTTGAGTAAAGGTTTATAAGTGAAGCATAATGCATGGCATCACGCAGTTCGGGATATATTGGATTGCTTGGAAGCTTTTTTGTATCTATTTGAGTCTGAAATTTTGGGACAATATAGAAAATTGAGCTAGCATAACGTGGGCATTGGGTTCATGTCAGTCTGAGCTCTAATCAAAAGATACAGACGATTTTGTGCAGACATGTCAAGTTGAATAGTCAATTCAAATGATCATTGTAAGCTTATCATTGGTGCTCATTCAGTAAAGGCTTATAAGTGAAGCATAATGCATGACATCACGCAGTTTGTGATAGATTAGATTACTTGGAGGCTTTTTCGTATCTATTTGAGTCTAAAATTTTGTCACAATATAAAAAATTGAGCTAGTATAACGTCGGCATTGGATTCATGTCATTCTGAGCTCTAAATCAAAAGTTACGGATGATTTAGTGCATACATGTAAAGTTGATTGGCAAGCTCAACTGATCATTCTAAGCTGATGATTGGTGCTCATTGAGTGAAGGCTTATAAGTGAAGCATAATGTATGGCATCACACATTTTGGGATAGATTTGATTACTTGGAGGCTTTGTCGTATCTATTTGAGTCTGAAACGTTGTCATAGTATAAAAAATTGAGCTAGCATAACGTGGGCGTTCGATTCATGTCATTCTGAGCAATAAATAAAAAGTTACAGACGATTTTGTGTGGACATGTCACATTAATTGGTCAGTTCAAATGACCATTCTAAGCTGATCATTGGTGCTCATTGAGTAAAGGCTGATAAGTGAAGCATAATGCATGGCATCACGCAGTTTTGGATAGATTGGATTAATTGGAGGCTTTGTCATATCTATTTGACTCTGAAATTTGGTCGTAGTATAGAAAATTGAGCTAGGACAATGTGGGTGTTGGATTCAAGTCAATTTGATCTCAAAATCAAAAGTTACGGACGATTTAGGACAGAAATGTCATGTTGATTCGCCAGTTCAAATGATCATTTATGTTGATCAATTGGACTCATTGAGTAGAGGGTTATAAGTGAAGCATAGTGCATGACACACGCAGTTTGGCATAGATTGGATTACTTGGAGGCTTTGTCGTATCTATTTGAGTCTGAAATTTTGTCATAGTATAGAAAATTGAGCTAGCATAATGTGGGCGTTGGGTTCATGTCATTCTAAGCTCTAAATCAAAAGTTACAGACGATTTAGTGCAGACATGTCAAGTTGATTGGTCAATTCAAATGATCATTCTAAGCTGATCATTGGTGCTCATTGAGTAAAGGCTTATAAGTGAAGCATAATGCATGACATCACGCAGTTTGTGATAGATTAGATTATTTGGAGGCTTTTAGTATCTATTTGAGTTTGAAATTTTGTAACAATATAAAAAATTGAGCTAGCATAACGTGGGCATTGGATTAATGTCATTCTGAGCTCTAAATCAAAAGTTACGGACGATTAAGTGCAGACATGTAAAGTTGATTGGCCAGTTCAACTGATCTTTCTAAGCTAATAACTGGTGCTCATTGAGTAAAGGCTTATAAGTGAAGCATAATGCATGGCATCACGCAGTTTGGGATAGATTGGATAATTTGGAGGCTTTGTCCTATCTATTTGAGTTTGAAGTTATGTCAAAATAAAGAAATTAGAGTTAGCATACATGGGCATTGGATTTATGTCATTTTGAGCTCTAAATCAAAACTTACGGATGATTTTTTGCGGACATGTCAAGTTGATTGGCCAGTTCTGCTAATCATTCTAAACTGTTCATTGTTGCTCATTGAGTAAAGGCTTATAAGTGAAGCATAATTCATAGCATCACGCAATTTGGGATAGATTGGATTACTTGGAGGCTTTATTGTATCTATTTGAGTCTGAAATTTTCTCATAGTATAGAAAATTGAGGTAGCATAATGTGGGCGTTGGATTCATGTCATTTTGAGCTCTAAATCAAAAGTTACACACGACTAAGTGCGGACTTGTCAAGTTTATTGGCAAATGATCATTCTAAGCTGATCATTGGTGCTCATTGAGTAAACAGTTATAAGTGAAGCATAATGCATGGCATCACGTATTTTAGGATAGATTGGATTACTTGGAGGCTTTGTCGTATATATTTGAGTGTGAAAATTTGTCACAATATAAAAAATTGATCTAGTATAACGTCGGCATTGGATTCATGTCATTCTGAGCTTTAAATCAAAAGTTACGGACGATTTAGTGCAGACATGTAAAGTTGATTGGCAAGCTCAACTGATCATTCTAAGCTGATCATTGGTGCTCATTGAGTGAAGGCTTATTAGTGAAGCATAATGCATGGCATCACACAGTTTGGGATAGATTTGATTACTTGGAGGCTTTGTCGTATCTATTTGAGTATGAAACTTTGTCATAGTATAGAAAATTGAGCTAGCATAATGTGGGCGTTTGATTCATGTCATTCTGAGCAATAAATCAAAAGTTACAGACGATTTTGTGCGGACATGTCACATTAATTGGTCAGTTCAAATGACCATTCTAAGCTGATCGTTGGTGCTCATTGAGTAAAGGCTTATAAGTGAAGCATAATGCATGACATCACGTAGTTTGGGTTAGATTGGATTACTTGGAGGCTTTGTCGTATCTATTTGAGTCTGAAATTTTGTCAAAATATTGAAAATTGAGCTAGCATAACGTGGGCATTGGATTCATGTCATTCTGAGCTCTAAATCAAAAGTTACGAATGATTTAGTGCGCACATGTCAAGTTGATTGGTTAGATCAAATGATCCTTTTAAGCTGATCATTGGTGCTCATTGAATAAAGGCTTATAAGTGAAGCATAATGCATGGCATCATGCAGTTTGGTATTGATTGGATTTCTTGGAGGCTTTGTCGTATCTATTTGAGTTTGAAATTTTGTCATAGTATTGAAAACAGAGTTACCATAACGTGGGTGTTGGATTCATGTTATTCTGAGCTCTAAATCAAAAGTTACGGACGATTTAATGCGGACGTGTCAAGTTGATTGGTCAGATCAAATGATCATTCTAAGCTGATCATTGATGCTAATTGAGTAAATGCTTATCGGTTAAGAATAATGCATAACATCACCTAGTTCGGGATAGATTTGAATACTTGGAGGCTTTGTTGTATTTATTTGAGTCTGAAATTTTGTTGTAATATAGAAAATTGAGCTAGCATAACGTGGGCATTGGATTCATGTCATTCTGAGCTCTAAATCAAAAGTTACGGACAATTTAGTGCGTACTTGTCAAGTTGATTTGTCAGTTCAACAGATCATTCTAAGCTAATCATTGGTGCTCATTGAGTAAACGCTTATAAGTGAAGCATAATGCATGGCATCACGCAGTTTGGTATATATTGGATTACTTGGATGTTTTGTCGTATATATTTGAGTCTGAAATTTTGTCACAGTATAGGAAATTAATCTGGCATAACGTAGGCATTAGATTCATGTCATTTTGAGTTCTAAATCAAAAGTTACGGATGATTTTGTGTGGACATGTCAAGTTGATTGGCCAGTTCAACTAATCATTCTAAGCTGATCATTGTTGCTCATTGAGTAAAGGCTTATAAGTGAAGCATAATAAATTGCATCACGTAGTTTGCGATAGATTGGACTTCTTGGAGGCTTTGCGTATATATTTTAGTTTGAAAAGTTGCCATAGTTTGAAATTTTGTCATAGTATAGTAAATTGAGCTAGCATAACGTGGGCGTTGGATTCATGCATTCTGAGCTCTAAATCAGAAGTTACGGATGATTTAGTGCAGACATGTCAAGTTGATTGGTCAGACCAAATGATCATTTTAAGCTGATCATTGGTGCTCATTGAGTAAAAGCTTATAAGTGAAGCATAATGCATGGCATCACGTAATTTGGGATAGATTGGATTACTTGGAGCCTTTGTCGTATATATTTTAGTCGGAACGTTTGTCACAATATAGAAAATTGAGCTAGCATAACGTAGGCATTGAATTCATGCCATTCTGAGCTCTAAATCGAAAGTTATGGACGATTTTGTGCGGACATGACAAGTTAATTGGCCAGTTCATTTGATCATTCTAAGCAGATCATTCGTGCTCACTGAGTAAAGGATTATAAGTGAAGCATAATGAATGGCGTCATGCAGTTTGGGATAGATTTGATTACTTGGAGGCTTTGTTCGATTTATTTGAGTCTGAAATTCTATCACAATATAGAAAATTGAGCTAGCATAACGTGGGCATTTGATTCATGTCATTCTGAGATCTAAATCAAAAGTTACGGACGATTTAGTGAGGACTTGTCAAGTTGATTGGTCAGATCAAATGATCATTTTAAGCTGATCATTGGTGCTAATTGAGTAAAGGCTTATAATCGAAGCATAATGCATGACATCACGCTGTTTGGGATATATTGGATTACAAGGACGCTTTGTCATATATATTTGAGTCTGAAAGTTTGTCACAATATAGAAAATTGAGCTAGCATAACGTAGGCATTGGATTCACGTCATTCTAAGCTCTAAATAAAAACTTACAGACGATTTTGTGCGGAAATGTCAAGTTGATTGGCCAGTTCAACTGATCATTCTAAGCGATCATTGGTGCTCATTGAGTAAAGGCTTAAAAGTGAAGCATAATGAATTGCATCACGTAGTTTGGGATATATTTGATTTCTTGGAGGTTTTTTCATATCTATTCAAATCTGAAATTTTGTCATAGTATAGAAAACGGAGCTACCGTAACGTGGGCGTTGCATTCATCTCATTCTGAGCTCTAAATCAAAAGTTACGCACGATTTAGTGCGGACATGTCAAGTTTATTGGTCAGATCAAATGATCATTCTAAGATGATCATTGGTGCTAATTAAGTAAAGGCTTATTAGTGAAGAATAATGCGTAACATCACACAGTTTGGGATAGATTTGATTACTTGGAGGCTTTGGTGTATTTATTTGAGTCTGAAATTTTGTCACAACATAGAAAATTGAGCTAGCATAACTTGGGCATTGGATTCATGTCATTCTGAGCTCTAAATAAAAAGTCACGGACGATTTTGTGCGGAAATGTCACGTTGATTGGCCAGTTCAACTGATCATTCTAAGCAGATCATTGGTGCTCATTGAGTAAAGGCTTATAATTGAAGCATAATGAATGGCATCACGTAGTTTGGAATAGATTGGATTTCTTGTATGCTTTGTCGTATCTATTTGAATCTGAAATTTTGTCATAGTATAGAAAACGGAGGTACCATAACGTGGGCGTTGGATTCATGTCATTCTTAGCTCTAAATCAAAAGTTACGAACGATTTAGTGCGGACATGTCAAGTTGATTGGTCAGATCAAATGATCATTCTAAGCTGATCATTGGTGCTAATTGAGTAAAGGATTATCAGTGAAGAACAATACATAACATCACGTAGTTTGGGATAGATTTGATACTTGGAGGCTTTGTTGTATTTATTTTAGTATGAAATTTTGTCACAACATAGAAAATCGAGCTAGCATAACGTGGGCATTGGATTCATGTCATTCTGAGCTCTAAATCAAAAGTTATGTACGATTTAGTGCGGACATATCAAGTTGATTGGTAAGTTCAAACGATCATTCTAAGCTGATCCTTGGTGCTCATTGAGTAAAGGCTTATAAGTGAAGCATAATGCATGGCATATCACAGTTTGGGATAGATGGATTACTTAAAGGCTTTGTGGTATATATTTTAGTCTGAAATTTTATCACAATATAGAAAATTGAGCTAGCATAACGTGGGCATTGGAATCGTATAATTCTGAGCCTTATATCAAAAGTTATTGACGATTTTAGTGCGGACATGTCAAGCTGACTGTTCAGTTTAAATGATCATTCTAAGCTGATCATTGGTGCTCATTGAGTAAAGGCTTACAAGTGAAGCATAATGCATGGCATCACACAGTTTTGGATACAGTGAATTACTTGGAGGTTTTGTCGTATGTATTTGAGTCTAAAATTTCTTGACAATATAGAAAATTGAGCTAGCATAACGTGGGTATTGGATTCATGTCATTTGGAGCTCTAAATCAAAAGTTACAGATGATTTAGTGCGGACATTTCAAGTTGATTGGTAAGTTCAAATGATCATTCTGAGCTGATCAATGGTGCTCATTGAGTAAAAGCTTATATGTGAAGTATAATTCATGGCATCACGCAGTTTGGGATTGATAGTATTACTTATAAGCTTTGTCTTATATATTTGACTCTTAAATTTTGTCCCAATATAGAAAATTGAACTAGCATAACGTGGGCATTTGATTCATTCCATTCGGAGCTCTAAATCAAAATTCACGGACGATTTAGTGCGGACATGTCAAGTCGATTGGGCAGTTCGACTGATCATTCTAAGCTGATCATTGGTTCTCATTGAGTAAAGGTTTATAAGTGAAGCATAATGCATGACATCACGCATTTTTGGATAGATTGCATTACTTGTAGGCTTTGTCGTATCTATTTGAGTCTGAAAATTTTTCATAGTAGAGAAAATTGAGCTAGCATAACGTGGGCGTTGGATTCATATCATTATGAACTCTAAATAAAAGTTACGAACGATTTGGTGCAGACAAGTCAAGTTGATTGGTCAGTTCAAATGATCATTCTAAGCTGATCATTTGTGCTCACTGAGTAAAGGCTTATAAGTGAAGCATAATGCATGGCATCACGCAGTTTGAGATAGATTGGACTACTTGGAGGTTTTTTCGTATATATTTGAATCTGAAAACTTTTCATAGAATAGAAAATTGAGCTAGCATAACGTGGGTATTGTATTCATGTCATTCTGAGCTCTAAATCAAAAGTTACAAATGATTTAGTGTGGATATGTAAAAAAGATTGGCCAGATCAACAAATCATTCTAATCTGATCATTGGTGCACATTGAGTAAAGGCTTATAAGTGAAGCATAATGCACGACATTACGCAGTTTGGGATATATTGGATTACTTGGAGGCTTTATCGTATCTATATGAGTATGAAAATTTGTCATAGAATAGAAAATTGAGCTAGCATAACGTGGGCATCGGATTCATGTCATTCAGACCTCTAAATAAAAAGTTATGAAGATTTAATGCGGACATGTTAAGTTGATTGGTCAGTTCAAATGATCGTTCTAAGTTGATCATTGGTTCTCATTGAGTAAAGGCTTACAAGTGAATCATAATGCATGGCTTCACTCAGTTTGGGATAGATTCGATTACTTGGAGGCTTTGCCGTATCTATTTGTGTCTGAAATTTTGTCATAATATAGAAAATTGAGCTAGCATAATGTGGGCGTTGGATTAATGTCATTTTGAGCTCTAAATCAAAGTTACGGAGAT
The DNA here is from genome assembly GCA_018901945.1 of Pugionium dolabratum. Lineage (NCBI taxonomy): Eukaryota > Viridiplantae > Streptophyta > Magnoliopsida > Brassicales > Brassicaceae > Pugionium > Pugionium dolabratum. The sequence continues at coordinate 174,294 of JAEVFF010001213.1, read as the reverse complement.
TTAGTGCGGACATATCAAGTTGATTGGTCAGTTCAAATGATCATTTTAAGCTGATCATTGGTGTTAATTACGTAAATCCTTATAAGTGAAGCATAATACATGGTATCACACAGTTTGGGATTGATGGTGTTACTTGGAGGCTTTGTCGTATCTCTTTGAGTCTGAAATTTTGTCATAGTATAGAAAATTGAGCTAGCATAGCCTGGGCATTGGATTCATGTCCTTCTGAGCGATAAATAAAAAGTTACATAGATTTAGTGCGGACATAATAAGTTGATTGGTCTGTTCAAATGATCATTTTAAGCTGATCATTGGTGTTGATTAAGTAAAGGCTTATAACTGAAGCATAATGCATGGCATCACGCAGTTTGGGATAGACTGTATTACTTCGAAGATTTGTTGTATATATTTGGGTATGAAAGTTTGTCACATTATAGAAAACTAAGCGAGCATAACGTGGGAATTGGATTCATGTCATTCTGAGCTCTAAATAAAAAGATACGGACGATTTAGTGCGGACATGTCAAGTAGATTGGTCAGTTCAAATGATCATTCTAAGGTAATCATTGGTGCGCATTGAGTAAAGGCTTATAAGTGAAGCATAATGCATGGCATCACGCAAGTTGGGATAGATGGGATTACTTGGAGGCTTTGTCGTATATATTTGAGTATGAAAGTTTGTCACAATATAGAAAATTGAGCTAGCATAACGTAGGCATTGGATTCATGTCATTCTGAGCTCTAAATCAAAAGTTACGGACGATTTAGTGCGGACATGTCAAGTTGATTGGTCAGATCAAATGATCATTCTAAGCTGATCATTGGTGCTCATTGATTAAAGGCTATTAAGTCAAGAATAATGCATAACATCATGTAGTTTGGGATAGATTGGAGGCTTTGTTGTATCTATTTGAGTTTGAAACTTGGAGGCTTTGTTTTATCTATTTGAGTTTGAAACTTTGTCACAATATAGAAAATTGATCTAGCATAACGTGGGCATTGGATTCATGTCATTCTGAGCTCTAACTCAAAAGTTACATACAATTTAGTGCTGATATGTCAAGTTGATTGGTAAGTTCAAATGATCATTTTAAGCTAATCATTGGTGCTTATTGAGTAACGGCTTATATGTGAAGCATAATGTGAGGCATCACGCTGTATGAGATATATTGGATTAATTGGAGGCTTTGTCTTATCTATTTGAGTCTGAAATTTCATCACAATATAGGAAATTGATCTAGCATAACGTGGACATTGGATTCATGTTGTTCCAAGGTCTAAATCAAAAGTTATGAACGATTTAGTGTGGACATTTTAAGTTGATTAGCCAGTTAAAATGATCATTCTAAGATGATCATTGGTGCTCATTGAGTAAAGGCTTATAAGTGAAGCATAATGCCTGACATTGTGAGTTTGAGATAGATTGGATTACTTGGAGGCTTTGTCGTATGTATTTGAGTCTGAAAATTTGTCATAGAATAGAAAACTGAGCTAGCATAACATGGGCTTTGGATTCATGTCATTGTGAGCTATGAATAAAAAGTTACGAACGATTTAGTGTGGGCATGTCAAGTTGAGTGGTCATTTCAAATGATCATTCTAAGCAGATCATTGGTGCTCATTGAGTAATTGCTTATAAGTAAAGCATAATGCATTGCATCACGCAGTTTGGGATAGATTGCATTACTTAGAGGCTTTGTGGTATATATTTGAGTCTGAAATTTTGTCATAATATAGAAAATTGCGTTACCATAACGTGGGCATTGGATTGATGTGATTCTGAGCTCTAAATCAAAAGTTACGGACGATTTAGTGCGGACATGTCAAGTTGATTAGTCAGGTCAAATGATCATTCTAAGGTAATCATTGGTGTTCATTGAGTACAGGCTTATAAGTGAAGCATAATGCATGGTATCACGCAGTTTGATATAGATTGGATCTATTTGAGTCTTAAAATTTGTTAGTGTATAGAAAATTGAGCTAGTATAACGTGGGCATTGGATTCATGTCATTTTAACATTAAATCAAAAGTTACAGACGATTTAGTGCGGACATGTCAAGGTTATTGGTCAGTTCAAATCATCAATCTAAGGTGATTATTGGTGCTCATTGAGTAAAGACTTATAAGTGAAGCATAAAGCCTGGCATCACCCAGATTAGGATATATTGGATTAATTGGATGCTTTGTCGTATCTATTTGAGTCTGAAATTTTGCCCCAATTTAAAAAATTGAGCTAACATAACGTGGACATTGGATTCATGTCTTTCTGAGCTCTATATCAAAAGTTACGTACGATTTAGTGCGGATATGTCAAGTTGATTGTCCAGTGCAACTGATCATTCTAAACTGATCATTGGTGCTCATTGAGTAAAGACTTATAAGTGAAGCATAATGCATGACATCTCGCAGTTTGGGATAGATTGGATTACTTGGAGGCTTTGTCGTATCTATTTGAGTCTGAAAGTTTGTCATTGTATAGAAAATTGATCTAGCATAACGTGGGCATTGGATTCATGTCATTCTTAGCTATAAATAAAAAGTTACGGAAGAATTAGTGTGGACATGTCAAGTTGATTGGTCAGTTCAAATGATCATTCTAAGTTGACCATTGGTGCTCACTGAGTAAAGGCTTATAAGTGAATCATAATGCATGGCATCACTCAGTTTCGGATAGATTGGATTACATGGAGGCTTTGTTGTATCTATTTGAGCCTGAAATTTTGTCATAGTATAGAAAATTGAGCTAGCATAACGTGGCGTTGGATTCATGACAATCTGAGCTCTAAATCAAAAGTTACGGATGATTTAGTGCGGACATATCAAGTTGATTGGTCAGTTCGAATAAACATTTTAAGTTGATTGCGTAAAGGCTTATAAATGAAGCATAATACATGGCATCACGTAGTTTGGGATTTATTGTATTAATTGGAGGCTTTGTTGTATATCTTTGAGTTTGAAATTTTGTCACAGTATAGAAAATTTAGCTAGCATATCATGGGCATTGGATTCATGTCATTCTGAGCTCTAAATCAAGAGATACATACGATTTAGTGCGGACATGTCAAGTTGATTGGTTAGTTCAAATGATCACTCTAAGCTGATCATTGGTGCTCATTGAGTAAAGGCTTATAAGTGAAGCATAATGCATGGCATCACGCTGTTTGGGATAGGTTGGATTACTTCGAAGCCTTGTCGTATCTATTCGAGTTTGAAATTTGTCACAATATAGAAAATTGAGCTAGCATAACGTGGCCGTTGGATTCATGTCATTCTGAGCTCTAAATGAAAAGTTACGAATGATTTAGTGCGGACATGTCAAGTTGATTGGTTAGTTCAAATGGTCATTCTAAGCTGATCATTGGTGCTCATTGGTAAAGGCTTATAAGTTAAGCATAATGCATGGCTTATAAGTGAATCATAATGCATTGAGATTGAATTATTTGGAGTCTTTTTCATATATATTGGAGTCTGAAATTTTGTCATAATATAGAAAATTGTGCTACCATAACGTGGGCATTGGATTGATGTGATTCCGAGCTCTAAATCAAAAGTTACGAACGATTTATTGCGGACATGTCAAGTTGATTGGTCAGTTTAAATGATTATTCAAAGATGATTATTGGTGCTCATTCAGTAAAGGCTTATAAGTGAAGCATAATGCATGGCATCACCCAGTTTAGGATAGATTGAATACTTGGAGGCTTTCTCGTATCTATTTTAGTCTGAAATTTTATCACAATTTTGAAAATTGAGCTAGCATAACGTGGAAATTGGATTCGTGTCATTTTGAGCTCTAAATCACAAGTTACGGATGATTTAGTGCGGATATGTCAAGTTGATTGGCCAGTTCAACTGATCATTCTAAGCTGATCATTGATGCTCATTGAGTAAAGGCTTATAAGTGAAGTATAATGCATGGCATCATTCAGTTTGGGATAGATTGGATTATTTGGAGGCTTTGTCGTATCAATTTAAGTCTGAAATTTTGTCACAATATAGCAAATTGAGCTAGCATAACGTGGCCATTGGATTCATGTCAATCGGAACTCTAAATCAAAAGTTACAGACAATTTAGTGCAGACATGTCAAGTTGGCTTGCCAGTTCAACTGATCATTCTATGTTGATCATTGGTGGTCATTGAGTAAATGCTTTTAAGTGAAGCATTATGCATAGCATCAAGCATTTTGGGATAGATCTGATTACATGGAGGCCTTATCCTATCTATTTGATTCTGAAATTTTGTCATAGTATAGTAAATTGAGCTAGCATAACGTGGACGTTGGATTCATGTCATTCTGAGCTCTAAATCAAAAGTTACTGACGATTTAGTGTGGAAATCTCAAATTGATTGGTCAGTTCAAATGATCATTCTAAGCTGATCATTGGTGCCCATTGAGTAAAGTATTATAAATGAAGCATAATGCATGGCATCATGCAGTTAGGGATATATTGGATTATTTGGAGGCTTTGTTGTATCAATTTCAGTCTGAAATTTTGTCACAACATAGAAAATTGAGATAGCATAATGTTGGCATTGGATTCATGTCATTCGGAGCTCTAAATGAAAATTTACGGACGATTTAGTGCGGACATGTCAAGTTGATTGCGCATTTCAACTGATCATTCTAATATGATCATTGGTGCTCATTGAGTAAAGGTTTATAAGTGAAGAATACTGCATGACATCACACATTTTGGGAGAGATCTAATTACTTGGAGGCTTTGTCGTATCTATTTGAGTTTGAAATTTTGTCATAGTATAGAAAATTGATCTAGCATAACGTGGGAATAGGATTCATGTCATTCTGAGGCTCTAAATCAAAAGTTACGAAAGATTTAGTGCGGACATGTCAAGTTGATTCGTCAGTTCAAATGATCATTCTAAGTTGATCATTGGTGCTCATTGAGTAAAGGCTTATAAGTGAAGCATAATGCATGATATCATGCAGTTTGGGATAGATTGGATTATTTGGAGGCTTTGTCGTATCTATTTGAGTCTGAAATTTTGTCACAATTAAGCAAATTGAGCTAGCATAATGTGGGCATTGGATTCATGTCATTCGGAGCTCTAAAGCAAAAGTTACGGACGATTTAGTGCAAACATGTCAAGTTGATATTTCATGTCATTCTGATCTCTAAACGAAACTTTACGGAAGATTTTGTGCAGACATGTCAAGTTGATTGGTCAGTTCAAATGATCATTTTAAGCTGATCATTGGTGCTCATTGAGTAAAGACTTATAAGTGAAGCATAATGCATGACATCACTCAGTTTGGGATAGACTGGATTACTTGGAGACTTTGTCTTATCTATTTGAGTCTGGAATTTTGTTATAATATAGATAATTGAGCTAGCATAATGTGGGTGTTGGATTCATGCCATTCTGATCTCTAAATAGAAAGTTACGGAGATTTAGTGCGGACATATCAAGTTGATTGGTCAGTTCAAATGATCATTTTATGCTCACCATTGTGAGTAAAGGCTTATAAGTAAAGCATAATGCATGGCATCACGCAGTTTGGGATTGATTCGATTACTTGGAGGATTTGTTGTATATATTTGAGTATGAAATTTTTTCACAGTATAGAAAATTGAGCTAGCATAACGTGGGCATTGGATTCATGTCATTATGAGCTTTAAATCAGAAATTACGGAAGATTTAGTGCAGACATGTCAAGTTGATTTGCCAGTTCAACTGATCATTCTAAACTGATCATTGGTACTCATTGAGTAAATGCTTATAAGTGAAGCACAATGCATGGCATCACGCATTTTGGGATAGATCTGATTACTTTGAGGCTTTATCGTATCTATCTGAGTCTGAAATTTTGTCATAGTATAGAAAATTGAGCTAGCATAATATGGGCATTGAATTCATGTCATTCTCAGCTCTAAATCAAAAGATACACACGATTTAGTGTGGACATGTCAAGTTGACTGGTCAGTTGAAATGATCATTGTAAGTTGATCATTGGTGCTCATTGAGTAAATGCTTATAAGTGAAGCATAATGCATGGCATCATGCATTTTGGGATATATCTGATTACTTGGAGGCTTTGTCGTATATATTTGAGTCTGAAATTTTGTCATAGTATAGAAAATTGAGTTAGCATAACGTCAGCGTTAGATTCATGTAATTCTGAGCTCTAAATCAAAAGTTATTGACGATTTAGTGCGGATATGTCAAGTTGATTTGCCAGTTGAACTGATAATTCTAAGTTGATTAATTGTGCTCATCGAGTAAAGGCTTATAAGTGAAGCATAATGCATGACATCACGCAGTTTGGGATATATTGGATTGCTTGGAGGCTTTGTCGTATCTATTTGAGTGCAAAAATTTGTCATAGTATTGAAAATTGAGCTAGCATAACGTCAGGGTTGGATTCATGTCATTCTGAGCTCCAAATCAAAAGTTATTGACGATATAGTGCAGATATGTCAAGTTGATTGGCTAGTTGAACTGATCATTCTAAACTGATCATTGGTGCTCATTGTGTAAAGGCATATAAGTGAAGCATAATGCATGACATCACAGAGTTTGGGATAGATTGGATTACTTGGATGCTTTGCCTTATCTATTTGAGTCTGAAAATTTGTCAGAGTATAGAAAATTGATATAGCATAACGTGGGCGTCGGATTCATGTCATTCTGAGCTATAAATCAAAAGTTAAGGAAGATTTAGTGCGGACATGTCAAGTTGATTGGTTAATTCAAATGATCATCCTAAGTTGATCATTGGTGCTCATTGAGTAAAGGCTTATAAGTGAAGCATAATGCATGACATCACGCAGTTTGGGATACATTGGATTACTTGGATGATTTGTCGTATCAATTTGAGTAAGAAATTTTGTCCCAATTTAGAACATTGAGCTAGCATAACATGGGCATTGGATTCATGTCATTCAGATCTCTAAATCGAAAGATAGGGAAGGTTTTGTGTGGATATGTCAAGTTGATTGGTTAGTTCAAATGATCATTCTAAGCTGATCATTGGTGCCCATTGAGTAAAGGCTTATAAGGGAAACATAATGCATGGCATCCGGTAGTTTGGGATAAATTGGATTACTTGGAGGCTTTGTCGTATCTATTAGAGTCTGAAATTTTGTCACAATATGGAGAATTGAGCTAGCATAACGTGGCATTGGATAAATGTCAATCGGAGCTCTAAATCAAAAGTTACGTACTATTTAGTGCAAACATGTCAAGTTTATTTGCCAATTTAACTGATCATTCTAAGCTGATCATTGGGGCTCATTGTGTAAATGCTTTTAAGTGAAGCATAATTCCTGGCATCACACATTTTAGGATAGATTTTATTATTTGGAGGCTTTGTCATATCTATTTGAGTATGAAATTTTGTAATAGTATCGAAAATGGAGCTAGCATAATGTGGGCATTGGATTCATGTCATTCTGAGCTCTAAATCAAAAGTTATGGAAGATTTAGTGTGTACATGTCAAGTTGATTGGTAAGTTCAAATGATCTAAGTTGATCATTGGTGCTCATTGAGTAAAGGCTTATAAGTGAACCATAATGCATGACATCACGCATTTTGCGATAGATTAGATTACTTGGACGCTTTGTCGTATCTATTTGAGTCCGAAATTTTGTCATAGTATAGAAAATTGAGCTAGCATAACGTGGGCATTGGATTCACGTCATTTTGATCTCTAAACGAAACGTTACGGAAGATTTTGTGCAGACATGTCAAGTTGATTGGTCAGTTCAAATGATCATTTTAAGTTGATCCTTGGTGCTCATTGAGTAAAGACTTATAAGTGAAGCATAATGCATGACATCACTCAGTTTGGGATAGACTGGCTTACTTGGAGACTTTGTCTTATCTATTTGATTTTGGAATTTTGTTATAATATAGATAATTGAGCTAGCATAATGTGGACATTGGATTCATGCCATTCTGATCTCTAAATAAAAAGTTATGGAGATTTAGTGCGGACATATCAAGTTGATTGGTCAGTTCAAATGACCATTTTAAGCTCACCATTGGTGAGTAAAGGCTTATAAGTAAAGCATAATGCATGGCATCACGCAGTTTGAGATTGATTGGATTACTTGGAGGATTTGTTGTATATATTTGAGTATGAAATTTTTTCACAGTATAGAAAATTGAGCTAGCATAACGTGGGCATTGGATTCATGTCATTATGAGCTTTAAATCAGAAATTACGGACGATTTAGTGCAGACATGTCAAGTTGATTTGCCAGTTCAACTGATCATTCTAAACTGATCATTGGAACTCATTGAGTAAATGCTTATAAGTGAAGCACAATGCATGGCATCACACATTTTGGGATAGATCTGATTACTTGGAGGCTTTATCGTATCTGATTACTTGGAGGCTTTATCGTAGCTATCTGAGTCTGAAATTTTTTCATAGTATAGAAAATTGAACTAGCATAATATGGGCATTGAATTCATGTCATTCTCAGCTCTAAATCAAAAGATACAGACGATTTAGTGTGGACATGCCAAGTTGATTGGTTAGTTCAAATGATCATTCTAAGTTGATCATTGGTGCTCATTGAGAAAATGCTTATAAGTGAAGCATAATGCTTGGCATCATGCATTTTGGGATAGATTGGATTACTTGGAGGCTTTGTCTTATATATTTGAGTCTGAAATTTTGTCACAATATAGAAAAGTGAGCTAGCATAACGTAGGCATTGGATTCATCTCATTCTGATCTCTAAATCAAAACTTACGAATGATTCAGTGCGTACATGTCATGTTTATTGGTCAGTTCAAATGATCTTTCTAAACTGATCATTGGTGCTCCTTGAGTAAAGGATAATAAGTGAAGAATAATTCATGACATCACGCATATGGGATAGATTGGATTACTTGAAGGCTTTGTCGTATCTATTTGAGTTTCAAATATTCTCACAATATAGAAAATTGAGCTAGCATAACGTGGGCATTGGATTCATGTCATTCGGAGCTTTAAATCAAAAGTCACGGATGATTTAGTGCGGACATATCAAGTTGATTGGTTAGTTCAAATGATCATTTTAAGGTTATCATTGGTGCTTATTGAGTATAGGCTTATAAGTGAATCATAATGCATGACATCACGCAGTTTGAGATATATTGGATTACATGGAGGCTCCTTCGTATATATTTAAGTTTGAAATTTTGTCAAATTATAGAAAATTGAGCTAGCATAACATGGGCACTGGATTCATGTCATTCTGAGCTCTAAATCAAAAGATACGGACGATTTAATGCGAAAATGTAAAGTTTATTGGTCAGTTCAAATGTTCGTTATAATCTGATCATTGGTGCTCATGTAGAAAAGGCTTATACGTGAAGCATAATACATGGCATCACATAGTTTGGGAGAGATTGGATTATTTCTAGCCTTTGTCGTATCTATTTGAGTCTAAAATTTTGTCACAATATAGAAAATTCAGCTAGCATAACGTGGGCATTGGATTCATGTCATTCGGAGCTCTAAATCAAAAGTAACAGACGATTTAGAGGAGACATGTCAAGTTGATTGGCCAGTTCAACTTATCATTTTAAGCTGATCATTGGTGCTCATTGACTAAAGGCTTACAAGTGAAACATAATCCATGGCATCACGCAGCTTGGGATATATTGGATTACTTGGAGCCTTTGTCTTATCTATTTGAGTCTGAAATTTTGTCATTGTATAGAATATTGAGCTAGCATAACGTGGGCTTTGGATTCATATCATTATGAGCTCTATATCAAAAGTTACGGACGATTTAGTGCTGACATATCAAGTTGATTGGTCAGTTCAAATGATCATTTCAAGCTGATCATTGGTGCTCATTGAGTAAAGGTTTATAAGTGAATCACAATGCATGGAATCACGCAGTTTGGGATAGATTGGATTACTTGGTATATATTTGATCATGAAATTTTGTCAAAGTATAAAATATTGAGCTAGCATAACATGATCATTGGATTCATGTCATTCCGAGCTCTAAATCAAAAGATACGAATGATTTAGTGCATACATGTCAAGTATATTGGCCAGTTGAACTAATCAGTCTGAGCTGATCATTGGTGCTCATTGAGTAAAAGCTTATAAGTGAAGCATAATGCATGGCATCACGCAATTTGGGATCGATTGGATTACTTGGAGGCTTTGTCGTATCTATTTGAGTCTGAAATTTTGTCACAATATAGAAAATTGAGCTGGCATAACATCGGCATTGGATTCATGTCATGATGAGCTTCAAATCAAAATTACGGACGATTTAGTGCATACATGTCAAGTTGATTGGCCAGTTCAACTCATCATTCTAAGCTTATCATTGGTGCTCATTGAGTAAAGGCTTATAAGTGAAGAAAAATGCATGACATCACGCAATTTGGGATATATTGGATTTTTTGGAGGCTTTGTGGTATCTATTTGAGTATGGAATTTTGCCATAGTATAGAAAATTGAGCTAACATAATGTGGGCATTGGATTCATGTCAATCTGAGCTTTAAATCAAAAGTTACAGACAATTTAGTTTCGGAAATGTCAAGATAATTGATCATTTCAAATGATTATTCTATGCTGATCGTTGGTGCTCATTGAGTAAAGGCTTATAAGTAAAGCATAATGTTTGGCATCACACAGTTTGGGATAGATTGGATTATTTGGAGGGTTTATCAAATCTATTTGAGACTGGAATTTTGTCATTATATAGAAAATTGAGCTAGCATTACGTGGGCATAGGATTCATGTCATTCTGAGCTCTAAATAAAAAGTTACAGAGGATTTAGTGTGGACATGTCAAGTTGATTTGTCAGTTCAAATGATCATTCTAAGCTGATCATTAGTGCTAATTGAGTAAATGCTTATAGGTGAAGGATAATGCATGGCATCACGCAGTTTGGGATAGATTGGATTACTTGGAGGCTTTTTCGTATCTATTTAAGTCTGAAATTTTGTCACAATATAGAAAATTGAGCTGGCATAACGTGGGCATTGGATTCATGTCATGATAAGCTTCAAATCAAAAGTTACGGACAATTTAGTGCATACATGTCAAGTTGATTCGCCAGTTCAACTTATCATTCTAAGCTTACCATTGGTGCTCATTAAATAAAGGCTTATAAGTGAAATATGATGTAGGGCATCACGTAGTTTGGGATAAATTCAATTACTTGGAGGCTTTGTCGTATCTATTTGAGTCTGAAATTACAATATAGAAATTTGAGCTACCATAACGTGGGCTGTGGATTCATGTCATTATGTGCGGACATTTAAATCAAAAGTTACAAACGATTTAGTGCGGACATGTCAAGTTGATTGGTCAGTTCAAATGATCATTCTAAGCTGATCACGGATGCTCATTGAGTAAAGGCTTATAAGTGAAGCATAATGCATGACACCACGCTGTTTAGGATAGATTGGATTACTTGGAGGATTTGTCGTATCTCTTTGAGTCTGAAATTTTGTAACAATATAGAAAATTGAGCTGGCATAATGTGGGCAATGCATTCATGTCATGATGAGGTTTAAATCAAAAGTTACGAATCATTTAGTGCAAACATGTCAAGTATATTGGCCAGTTGAACTAAACATTCTAAGCTGATCATTGGTGCTCATTGAGTAAAACCTTATAAGTGAAGCATAATGCATGGCATCACGCAATTTGGGATCGATTGGATTACTTGGAGGCTTTGTCGTATCTATTTGAGTCTGAAATTTTGTCACAATATAGAAAATTGAGCTGGCATAACGTGGGCATTGGATTCATGTCATGATGAGCTTTAAATCAAAAGTTACGGACGATTTAGTGCATACATGTACAGTTGATTGGCCAGTTCAACTGATCATTCTAAGCTTATCATAGGTGCTCATTAAGTAAAGGCTTATAAGTGAAGTATAATGCATGACATCACACAATTTGGGATAGATTGAATTACTTGGAGGCTTTGTCATATCTATTTGAGTCTGATATTATTTTAGAATATAGAAAATTGAGCTAGCATAACGTGGGCATTGCATTCATGTCATTTTGTGCTCTAAATCAAAAGTTATGGATGATTTAGTGAGGACATGTCAAGTTTATTGGTCAGTTCAAATGATCATTCTAAGCTGATCACGGGTGCTCATTGGGTAAAGGCTTATAAGTGAAGTATAATGCATGGCATCACGTAGTTTGGGATAAATTGAATTACTTGGAGGCTTTGTCATATCGATTTGAGTATGAAATTGTTTTACAATATAGAAAATTGAGCTACCATAACGTAGGTTGTGGATTCATGTCATTCTGTGCTCTAAATCAAAAGTGATGGACGATTTAGTGAGGACATGTCAAGTTGATTGGTCAGTTCAAATGATCATTCTAAGCTGATCACGGGTGCTCATTGGGTAAAGGCTTATAAGTGAAGTATAATGCATGGCATCACGTAGTTTGGGATAAATTGAATTACTTGGAGGCTTTGTCGTATCGATTTGAGTATGAAATTGTTTTACAATATAGAAAATTGAGCTACCATAACGTGGGTTGTGGATTCATGTCATTCTGTGCTCTAAATCAAAAGTGATGGACGATTTAGTGAGGACATGTCAAGTTGATTGGTCAGTTCAAATGATCATTCTAAGCTGATCACGGGTGCTCATTGAGTAAAGGCTTATAAGTGAAGCATAATGCATGGCATCACGCCATTTAGGATAGATTGGATTACTTGGAGGATTTGTCGTATCTTTTTGAGTCTGAAATTTTGTAACAATATAGAAAATTGAGCTGGCATAATGTGGGCATTGCATTCATGTCATGATGAGGTTTAAATCAAAAGTTACGAATGATTTAGTGCATACATGTCAAGTATATTGGCCAGTTGAACTACTCATTCTAAGCTGATCATTGGTGCTCATTGAGTAAAAGATTATAAGTGAAGCATAATGCATGGAATCACGCAATTTGGGATCGATTGGATTACTTGGAGGTTTGTCGTATCTATTTGAGTTTGAAATTTTGTCATTGTATAGAAAATTGAGCTAGCATTACGTGGGCATTGGATTCATGTCATTCTTAGCTCTAAATCAAAAGTTACAGAGGATTTAGTGTGGACATGTCAAGAGTATTTGTCAGTTCAAATGATCATTCTAAGCTGATCATTAGTGCTAATTGAGTAAATGCTTATAGGTGAAGCATAATGCATGGCATCACGCAGTTTGGGATAGAGTGGATTACTTGGAGGCTTTTTCGTATCTATTTGAGTCTGAAATATTGTCACAATATAGAAAATTGAGCTGGCATAACGTGGACATTGGATTCATGTCATGATGAGCTTCAAATTAAAAGTTACGGACAATTTAGTGCATACATGTCAAGTTGATTCGCCAGTTCAACTTATCATTCTAAGCTTACCATTGGTGCTCATTAAATAAAGGCTTATAAGTGAAGTATAATGCATGGCATCACGGAGTTTGGGATAAATTGAATTACTTGGAGGCTTTGTCGTATCTATTTGAGTCTGAAATTGTTTTACAATATAGAAAATTGAGCTACCATAACGTGGGCTGTGGATTCATGTCATTCTGTGCTCTAAATCAAAAGTGATGGACGATTGAGTGAGGACATGTCAAGTTGATTGGTCAGTTCAAATGATCATTCTAAGCTGATCACGGGTGCTCATTGAGTAAAGGCTTATAAGTGAAGCATAATGCATGGCATCACGCCATTTAGGATAGATTGGATTACTTGGAGGATTTGTTGTATCTCTTTGAGTCTGAAATTTTGTAACAATATAGAAAATTGAGCTGGCATAATGTGGGCATTGCATTCATGTCATGATGAGGTTTAAATCAAAAGTTATGAATGCTTAGTGCATACATGTCAAGTATATTGGCCAGTTGAACTAACAATTCTAAGCTGATCATTGGTGCTCATTGAGTAAAAGCTTATAAGTGAAGCATAATGCATGGCATCACGCAATTTGGGATCGATTGGATTACTTGGAGGCTTTGTCGTATCTATTTGAATCTGAAATTTTATCACAATATAGAAAATTGAGCTGGCATAACGTGGGCATTGGATTCATGTCATGATGAGCTTCAAATCAAAAGTTACGGACGATTTAGTGCATACATGTCAAGTTGATTGGCCAGTTCAACTGATCATTCTAAGCTTATCATAGGTGCTCATTAAGTAAAGGCTTATAAGTGAAGTATAATGCATGACATCACACAGTTTGGGATAGATTGAATTATTTGGAGGCTTTGTCATATCTATTTGAGTCTGATATTGTTTTAGAATATAGAAAATTGAGCTAGCATAACGTGGGCAGTGGATTCATGTCATTCTGTGCTCCAAATCAAAATTTATGGACGATTTAGTGAGGACATGTCAAGTTGATTGGTCAGTTCAAATGATCATTCTAAGCTGATCATGGGTGCTCATTGGGTAAAGGCTTATAAGTGAAGTATAATGCATGGCATCACGTAGTTTAGGATAAATTGAATTACTTGGAGGCTTTGTCATATCTATTTGAGTCTGAAATTGTTTTACAATATAGAAAATTGAGCTACCATAATGTGGGTTGTGGATTCATGTCATTCTGTGCTCTAAATCAAAAGTGATGGACGATTTAGTGAGGACATATCAAGTTGATTGGTCAGTTCAATTGATCATTCTAAGCTGATCACGGGTGCTCATTGAGTAAAGGCTTATAAGTGAAGCATAATGCATGGCATCACGCCGTTTGGGATAGATTGGATTACTTGGAGGATTTGTCTTATCTCTTTGAGTCTGAAATTTTGTAACAATATAGAAAATTGAGCTGGCAAAATGTGGGCATTGCATTAAGTTTAAATCAAAACTTACGGACGATTTAGTGCATACATGTCAAGTTGATTGGCCAGTTGAACTAATAGTTTTATGCTGATCATTGGTGCTCATTGAGTAAAGGCTTATATGTGAAGCATAATGCATGACATCACGCAGTTCGGGATATATTGGATTTTTTGGAGGCTTTGTGGTATCTATTTGAGTCTGGAATTTTGGCATAGTATAGAAAATTGAGCTAGCATAACGTGTGCATTGGATTCATGTCAATCTGAGCTCTAAATCAAAAGTTATAGACAATTTAGTTTCGGAAATGTCAAGATAATTGATCATATCAAATGATCATTCTATGTTGATCATTGGTGCTCATTGAGTAAAGGCTTATAAGTGAAGCATAATGTATGGCATCACACAGTTTGGCATAGATTGGATTATTTGGAGGCTTTATCAAATCTATTTGAGTGTGAAATTTTGTCATTGTATAGAAAATTGAGCTAGCATTACATGGGCATTGGATTCATGTCATTCTGAGCTCAAAATCAAAAGTTACGACGATTTAGTGTGGACATGTCAAGTTGATTGGTCAGTTCAAATGATCATTCTAAGCTGATCATTGGTGCTAATAGGGTAAAGGCTTATACGTGAAGCATAATGAATGGCATCACGCAGTTTGGGATAGATTGAATTTCTTGGAGGCTTTTTTGTATCTATTTGAGTCTGAAATTTTGTCACAATATAGAAAATTGAACTGGCATAACGTGGGCATTGGATTCATGTCATGATGAGCTTCAAATCAAAAGTTACGTACAATTTAGTGCATACATGTCAAGTTGATTGGCCAGTTCAACTTATCATTCTAAGCTTACTATTGGTGCTCATTAAATAAAGGCTTATAAGTGAAGTATAATGCATGGCATCGCGTAGTTTGGGATAAATTGAATTACTTGGAGGATTTGTCGTATGTATTTGAGTGCTAAATTGTTTTACAATATAGAAAATTGAGCTACCCTAACGTGGGCTGTGGATTCATGTCATTCTGTGCTCTAAATCAAAAGTGATGGACGATTTAGTGAGGACATGTCAAATTGATTGGTCAGTTCAAACGAGCATTCTAAGCAGATCACGGGTGCTCATTGAGTAAAGGCTTATAAGTGAAGCATAATGCATGGCATCACGCCGTTTAGGATAGATTGGATTACTTGGATGATTTGTCGTATCTCTTTGAGTCTGAAATTTTGTAACAATATAGAAAATTGAGCTGGCATAATGTGGGCAATGCATTCATGTCATGATGAGGTTTAAATCAAAAGTTACGAATCATTTAGTGCAAACATGTCAAGTATATTGGCCAGTTGAACTAAACATTCTAAGCTGATCATTGGTGCTCATTGAGTAAAACCTTATAAGTGAAGCATAATGCATGGCATCACGCAATTTGGGATCGATTGGATTACTTGGAGGCTTTGTCGTATCTATTTGAGTCTGAAATTTTGTCACAATATAGAAAATTGAGCTAGCATAACGTGGGTAGTGGATTCATGTCATGATGAGGTTTAAATCAAAACTTATGGACGATTTAGTGCATACAAGTCAAGTTGATTGGCCAGTTGAACTAATAGTTTTAAGTTGATCATTGGTGCTCATTCAGTAAAGGCTTATATGTGAAGCATAATGCATGACATCACACATTTTGGGATAGATTGGATTTTTTGGAGGCTTTGTGGTATCTATTTGAGTCTGGAATTTTGGCATAGTATAGGAAATTGAGCTAGCATAACGTGGGCATTGGATTCATGTCAATCTGAGCTCTAAATCAAAAGTTATAGACAATTTAGTTTCGGAAATGTCAAGATAATTGATCATATCAAATGATCATTCTATGTTGATCATTGGTGCTCATTGAGTAAAGGCTTATAAGTGAAGCATAATGTATGGCATCACACAGTTTGGCATAGATTGGATTATTTGGAGGCTTTATCAAATCTATTTGAGTCTGAAGTTTTGTCATTGTATAGAAAATTGAGCTAGCATTACGTGGGTATTGGATTCATGTCATTCTGAGCTCTAAATCAAAAGTTAGAGACGATTTAGTGTGGACATGTCAAGTTGATAGGTCAGTTCAAATGATCATTCTAAGCTGATCATTGGTGCTCATAGGGTAAAGGCTTATACGTGAAGCATAATGAATGGCATCACGCAGTTTGGGATAGATTGAATTTCTTGGAGGCTTTTTCGTATCTATTTGAGTCTAAAATTTTGTCACAATATAGAAAATTGAGCTGGCATAATGTGGGCATTGGATTCATGTCATGATGAGCTTCATATCAAAATTACGGACGATTAAGTGCATACATGTCAAGTTGATTGGCCAGTTCAACTGATCAATCTAAAATTATCATTGGTGCTCATTAAGTAAAGGCTTATAAGTGAAGTATAATGCATGGCATCACACACTTTGGGATAGATTGAATTACTCGGAGGCTTTGTCATATCTATTTGAGTCTGATTATTTTACAATATAGAGAATTGAGCTAGCATAACGTGGGCAGTGGATTCATGTCATTCTGTGCTCTAAATCAAAAGTTATGGACGATTTAGTGAGGACATGTCAAGTTGATTGGTGAGTTCAAATGATCATTCTAAGCTGATCACGGGTGCTCATTGGGTAAAGGCTTATAAATGAAGTATAATGCATGGCATCACGTAGTTTGGGATAAATTGAATTACTTGGAGGCTTTGTCGTATCTATTTGAGTCTGAAATTGTTTTACAATATAGAAAATTGAGCTACCACAACGTGGGCTGTGGATTCATGTCATTCTGTGCTCTAAATCAAAAGTGATGGACTATTTAGTGAGGACATGTCAAGTTGATTGGTCAGTTCAAATTATCATTCTAAGCTGATCACGGGTGCTCATTGAGTAAAGGCTTATAAGTGAAGCATAATGCAAGGCATCACGCCATTTAGGATAGATTGGATTACTTGGAGGATTTGTCGTATCTTTTTGAGTCTGAAATTTTGTAACAATATAGAAAATTGAGCTGGCATAATGTGGGCATTGCATTCATGTCATGATGAGGTTTAAATCAAAAGTTACGAATGATTTAGTGCATACATGTCAAGTATATTGGCCAGTTGAACTACTCATTCTAAGCTGATCATTGGTGCTCATTGAGTAAAAGATTATAAGTGAAGCATAATGCATGGAATCACGCAATTTGGGATCGATTGAATTACTTGGAGGTTTGTCGTATCTATTTGAGTCTAAAATTTTGTCACAATATAGAAAATTGAGCTGGCATAACGTCGGCATTGGATTCATGTCATGATGAGCTTCAAATCAAAATTACGGACGATTTAGTGAATACATGTCAAGTTGATTGGCCAGTTCAACTGATCATTCTAAGCTTATCATTGGTGCTCATTGAGTAAAGGCTTATAAGTGAAGCAAAATGCATGACATCACGCAATTTGGGATAGATTGGATTTTTTTGGAGGCTTTGTGGTATGTATTTGAGTATGGAATTTTGCCATAGTATAGAAAATTGAGCTAGCATAATATGGGCATTGGATTCATGTCAATCTGAGCTTTAAATCAAAAGTTACAGACAATTTTGTTTCGGAAATGTCAAGATAATTGATCATTTCAAATGATCATTCTATGCTGATCATTGGTGCTCATTGAGTAAAGGCTTATAAGTGAAGCATAATGTTTGGCATCACACAGTTTGGGATAGATTGGATTATTTGGAGGGTTTATCAAATCTATTTGAGTCTGAAATTTTGTCATTGTATACAAAATTGAGCTAGCATTACGTGGGCATTGGATTCATGTCATTCTGAGCTCTAAATCAAAAGTTAGAGAGGATTTAGTGTGGACATGTCAAGTTGATTTGTCAGTTCAAATGATCAGTCTAAGCTGATCATTAGTGCTAATTGAGTAAATGCTTATAGGTGAAGCATAATGCATGGCATCACACTGTTTGGGATAGATTGGATTACTTGGAGGCTTTTTCGTATCTATTTAAATTTTCTCACAATATTGAAAATTGAGCTGGCATAACATGGGCATTGGATTCATGTCATGATGAGCTTCAAATCAAAAGTTACGGACAATTTAGTGCATACATGTCAAGTTGATTGGCCAGTTCAACTTATCATTCTAAGCTTACCATTGGTGCTCATTAAATAAAGGCTTATAAGTGAAGTACAATGCATGGCATCACGTAGTTTGGGATAAATTGAATTACTTGGAGGCTTTGTCGTATCTATTTGAGTCTGAAATTGTTTTACAATATAGAAAATTGAGCTACCATAACGTGGGTTGTGGATTCATGTCATTCTGTGCTCTAAATCAAAAGTGATGGACGATTTAGTGAGGACATGTCAAGTTGATCGGTCAGTTCAAATGATCATTCTAAGCTGATCACGGGTACTCATTGAGTAAAGGCTTATAAGTGAAGCATAATGCATGGCATCACGCCGTTTAGGATAGATTGGATTACTTGGAGGATTTGTCGTATCTCTTTGAGTCTGAAATTTTGTAACAATATAGAAATTTGAGCTGGCATAATGTGGGCAATGCATTCATGTCATGATGAGGTTTAAATCAAAAGTTACGAATGATTTAGTGCATACATGTCAAGTATATTGGCCAGTTGAACTAATCATTCTAAGCTGATCATTGGTGCTCATTGAGTAAAAGCTTATAAGTGAAGCATAATGCATGGCATCACGCAGTTTGGGATCGATTGGATTACTTGGAGGCTTTGTCGTATCTATTTGAGTCTGAACTTTTGTCACAATATAGAAAATTGAGCTGGCATAACGTCGGCATTGGATTCATGTCATGATGAGCTTCAAATCAAAATTACGGACGATTTAGTGCATACATGTCAAGTTGATTGGCCAGTTCAACTGATCATTCTAAGCTTATTATTGGTGCTCATTGAGTAAAGGCTTATAAGTGAAGTATAATGCATGGCATCACGCAGTTCGGGATAGATTGGATTTTTTGGAGGCTTTGTGGTATCTATTTGAGTCTGAAATTGTTTTACAATAAAGAAAATTGGGCTAGCATAACGTTGGCAGTGGATTCATGTCATGATGAGGTTTAAATAAAAACTTACAGACGATTTAGTGCATACATGTCAAGTTGATTGGCCAGTTGAACTAATAGTTTTAAGCTGATCATTGGTGCTCATTGAGTAAAGGCTTATATGTGAAGCATAATGCATGACATCACGCAGTTTGGGATAGATTGGATTTTTTGGAGGCTTTGTGGTATCTATTTGAGTCTGGAATTTTGGCATAGTATAGAAAATTAAGGTAGCATAACGTGGGCATTGGATTCATGTCAATCTGAGCTCTAAATCAAAAGTTATAAACAATTTAGTTTCGGAAATGTCAAGATAATTGATCATTTCAAATGATCATTCTATGTTGATCACTGGTGCTCATTGAGTAAAGGCTTATAAGTGAAGCATAATATATGGCATCACACAGTTTGGCAGAGATTGGATTATTTGGAGGCTTTATCAAATCTATTTGAGTCTGAAGTTTTGTCATTGTATAGAAAATTAGCTAGCATTACGTGGGTATTGGATTCCTGTCATTCTGAGCTCTAAATCATAAAGTTATAGACGATTTAGTGTGGACATGTCAAGTTGATTGGTCAGTTCAAATGATCATTCTAAGCTGATCATTGGTGCTCATAGGGTAAAGTCTTATACGTGAAGCATAATGAATGGCATCACACAGTTTGGGATAGATTGAATTTCTGGGAGGCTTTTTCGTATCTATTTGAGTCTGAAATTTTGTCACAATATAGAAAATTGAGCTGGCATAACGTGGGCATTGGATTCATGTCATGATGAGCTTCAAATCAATAGTTACGGACGATTTAGTGCATACATGTCAAGTTGATTGGCCAGTTCAACTGATCACTCTAAGCTTATCATTGGTGGTCATTAAGTAAAGGCTTATAAGAGAAGTATAATGCATGGCACCACACAGTTTGGGATAGATTGAAGTACTCGGAGGCTTTGTCATATCTATTTGAGTCTGATATTGTTTTAAAATATAGAAAATTGAGCTAGCATAACGTGGGCAGTGCATTCATGTCATTCTGTGCTCTAAATCGAAAGTTATGGACGATTTAGTGAGGACATGTCAAGTTGATTGGTCAGTTCAAATAATCATTCTAAGCTGATCACGGGTGCTCATTGGGTAAAGGCTTATAAGTGAAGTACAATGCATGGCATCACGTAGTTTGGGATAAATTGAAATACTTGGAGGCTTTGTCGTATCTATTTGAGTCTGAAATTGTTTTACAATATAGAAAATTGAGCTACCACACCGTGGGCTGTGGATTCATGTCATTCTGTGCTCTAAATTAAAAGTGATGGACGATTTAGTGAGGCCATGTCAAGTTAATTGGTCAGTTCAAATGATCATTCTAAGCTGATCACGGGTGCTCATTGAGTAAAGGCTTATAAGTGAAGCATAATGCATGGCATCACGCCGTTTAGGATAGATTGGATTACTTGGAGGATATATCGTATCTCTTTGAGTCTGAAATTTTGTAACAATATAGAAAATTGAGCTGGCATAATGTGGGCATTGCATTCATGTCATGATGAGGTTTAAATCAAAAGTTACGAATGATTTAGTGCATACATGTCAAGTATATTGGCCAGTTGAACTAATCATTCTAAGCTGATCAATGGTGCTCATTGAGTGAAGCATAATGCATGGCATCACACAATTTGGGATCAATTGGATTACTTGGAGGCTTTGTCGTATCTATTTGAGTCTAAAATTTTGTCACAATATAGAAAATTGAGCTGGCATAACGTCGGCATTGGATTCATGTCATGATGAGCTTCAAATCAAAATTACGGACGATTTAGTGCATACATGTCAAGTTGATTGGCCAGTTCAACTGATCATTCTAAGCTTATCATTGGTGCTCATTGAGTAAAGGCTTATAAGTGAAGCAAAATGCATGACATCACACAATTTGGGATAGATTGGATTTTTTTGGAGGCTTTGTGGTATCTATTTGAGTATGGAATTTTGCCATAGTATAGAAAATTGAGCTAGCATAATGTGGGCATTGGATTCATGTCAATCTGAGCTTTAAATCAAAAGTTACAGACAATTTAATTTCGGAAATGTCAAGATAATTGATCATTTCAAATGATCATTCTATGCAAATAATTGGTGCTCATTGAGTAAAGGCTTATAAGTAAAGCATAATGTTTGGCATCACACAGTTTGGGATAGATTGGATTATTTGCAGGGTTTATCAAATCTATTTGAGTCTGAAATTTTGTCATTGTCTAGAAAATTGAGCTAGCATTACGTGGGCATTGGATTCATGTCATTCTGAGCTCTAAATCAAAAGTTACAGAGGATTTAGTGTGGACATGTCAAATTGATTTGTCAGTTCAAATGATCATTCTAAGCTGATCATTAGTGCTTATTGAGTAAATGCTTATAGGTGAAGCATAATGCATGGCATCACATAGTTTGGGATAAATTGAATTACTTGGAGGCTTTTTCGTATCTATTTGAGTCTGAAATTTTGTCACAATATAGAAAATTGAGCTGGCATAACGTCAGCATTGGATTCATGTCATGATGAGCTTCAAATCAAAATTACGGACGATTTAGTGCATACATGTCAAGTTGATTGGCCAGTTCAACTGATCATTCTAAGCTTATCATTGGTGCTCATTGAGTAAAGGCTTATAAGTGAAGCAAAATGCATGACATCACACAATTTGGGATAGATTGGATTTTTTTGGAGGCTTTGTGGTATCTATTTGAGTATGGAATTTTGCCATAGTATAGAAAATTGAGCTAGCATAATGTGGGCATTGGTTTCATGTCAATCTGAGCTTTAAATCAAAAGTTACAGACAATTTAGTTTCGGAAATGTCAAGATAATTGATCATTTCAAATGATCATTCTATGCAAATAATTGGTGCTCATTGAGTAAAGGCTTATAAATGAAGCATAATGTTTGGCATCACACAGTTTGGGATAGATTGGATTATTTGGAGGGTTTAGCAAATCTATTTGAGTCTGAAATTTTGTCATTGTCTAGAAAATTGAGCTAGCATTACGTGGGCATTGGATTCATGTCATTCCGAGCTCTAAATCAAAAGTTACAGAGGATTTAGTGTGGACATGTCAAATTGATTTGTCAGTTAAAATGATCATTCTAAGCTGATCATTAGTGCTTATTGAGTAAATGCTTATAGGTGAAGCATAATGCATGGCATCACACAGTTTGGGATATATTGAATTACTTGGAGGCTTTTTCGTATCTATTTGAGTCTGAAATTTTGTCACAATAGAGAAAATTGAGCTGGCATAACGTCGGCATTGGATTCATGTCATGATGAGCTTCAAATCAAAATTACGGACGATTTAGTGCATACATGTCAAGTTGATTGGCCAGTTCAACTGATCATTCTAAGCTTATCATTGGTGCTCATTGAGTAAAGGCTTATAAGTGAAGCAAAATGCATGACATCACACAATTTGGGATAGATTGGATTTTTTTGGAGGCTTTGTGGTATCTATTTGAGTATGGAATTTTTCCATAGTATAGAAAATTGAGCTAGCATAATGTGGGCATTGGATTCATGTCAATCTGAGCTTTAAATCAAAAGTTACAGACAATTTAGTTTCGGAAATGTCAAGATAATTGATCATTTCAAATGATCATTCTATGCAAATAATTGGTGCTCATTGAGTAAAGGCTTATAAGTGAAGCATAATGTTTGGCATCACACAGTTTGGGATAGATTGGGTTATTTGGAGGGTTTATCAAATCTATTTGAGTCTGAAATTTTGTCATTGTCTAGAAAATTGAGCTAGCATTACGTGGGCATTGGATTCATGTCATTCTGAGCTCTAAATCAAAAGTTACAGAGGATTTAGTGTGGACATGTCAAATTGATTTGTCAGTTCAAATGATCATTCTAAGCTGATCATTAGTGCTAATTGAGTAAATGCTTATAGGTGAAGCATAATGCATGGCATCACACAGTTTGGGATAGATTGAATTACTTGGAGGCTTTTTCGTATCTATTTGAATCTGAAATTTTGTCACAATATAGAAAATTGAGCTGGCATAACGTGGGGATTGGATTCATGTCATGATGAGCTTCAAATCAAAAGTTACGGACAATTTAGTGCATACATGTCAAGTTGATTGGCCAGTTCAACTTATCATTCTAAGCTTACCATTGGTGATCATTAAATAATGGCTTATAAGTGAAGTATAATGCATGGCATCACGTAGTTTGGGATAAATTGAATTACTTGGAGGCTTTGTCGTATCTATTTGAGTCTGAAATTGTTTTACAATATAGAAAATTGAGCTACCATAACGTGGGTTGTGGATTCATGTCATCATGTGCTCTAAATCAAAAGTGATGGACGATTTAGTGAGGACATGTCAAGTTGATTGGTCAGTTCAAATGATCATTTTAAGCTGATCACGGGTGCTCGTTGAGTAAAGGCTTATAAGTGAAGCATAATGCATGGCATCACGCCGTTTAGGATAGATTGGATTACTTGGAGGATTTGTGGTATCTCTTTGAGTCTGAAATTTTGAAACAATATAGAAAATTGAGCTGGCATAATGTGGGCATTGCATTCATGTCATGATGAGGTTTAAATCAATATTTACGAATGATTTAGTGCATACATGTCAAGTATATTGGCCAGTTGAACTAATCATTCTAAGCTGATCATTGGTGCTCATTGAGTAATAGCTTATAAGTGAAGCATAATGCATGGCATCACACAGTTTGGGATCGATTGGATTACGTGGAGGCTTTGTCGTATCTATTTGAGTCTGAAATTTTGTCACAATATAGAAAATTGAGCTGGCATAACGTCGACATTGGATTCATGTCATGATGAGCTTCAAATCAAAATTACGGACGATTTAGTGCATACATGTCAAGTTGATTGGCCAGTTCAACTGATCATTCTAAGCTTACCATTGGTGCTCATTGAGTAAAGGCTTATAAGTGAAGCAAAATGCATGACATCATGCAATTTGGGATAGATTGGATTTTTTGGAGGCTTTGTGGTACCTATTTGAGTATGGAATTTCGCCATAGTATAGAAAATTGAGATGGCATAATGTGGGCATTGGATTCATGTCAATCTGAGCTTTAAAGCAAAAGTTACAGACAATTTAGTTTCGGAAATGTCAAGATAATTGATCATTTCAAATGATCATTCTATGCTGATCATTGGTGCTCATTGAGTAAAGGCTTATAAGTGAAGCATAACGTTTGGCATCACACAGTTTGGGATAGATTGGATTATTTGGAGGCTTTATCAAATCTATTTGAGTCTGAAATTTTGTCATTGTTTAGAAAACTGAGCTAGCATTAAGTGGGCATTGGATTCATGTCATTCTGAGCTCTAAATCAAAAGTTACAGAGGATTTAGTGTGGACATGTCAAGTTGATTTGTCAGTTCAAATGATCATTCTAAGCTGATCATTAGTGCTTATTGAGTAAATGCTTATATGTGAAGCATAATGCATGGCATCACGCAGTTTGGGATAGATTGGATTACTTGGAGGCCTTTTCGTATCTATTTGAGTCTGAAATTTTGTCACAATATAGAAAATTGAGCTGGCATAACGTGGGCATTGGATTCATGTCATGATGAGCTTCAAATCAAAAATTACGGACGATTTAGTGCATACATGTCAAGTTGATTCGCCAGTTCAACTTATCATTCTAAGCTTACCATTGGTGCTCATTGAGTAAAGGCTTATAAGTGAAGTATAATGCATGGCATCACGTAGTTTTGTATAAATTGAATTACTTGGAGGCTTTGTCGTATCTATTTGAGTCTGAAATTGTTTTACAATATAGAAAATTGAGCTACCATAACATGGGCTGTGGATTCATGTCATTCTGTGCTCTAAATCAAAATTTATGGACAATTTAGTGCGGACATTTCAAGTTGATTGGGCAGTTCAAGTGATCATTCTAAGCTGATCATTGGTGCTTATTGAAAAAAGGATTATAAGTGAAGCATAATGAATGTCATCACGCACTTTGGGATAGATTGGATAACTTGTAGGCTTTATCGTATCTATTTGAGTCTGAAATTTTGTCACAATATAGATAATTTAGCTGGCATAACGTGGACATTGGATTCATGTCATGATGAGCTTTAAATCAAAAGTTACGAATGATATAGTGCATATATTTCAAGTTGATTGGCAAGTTCAACTGATCACTCTAAGTTGATCATTGGTGCTCATTGAGTAAAGGCTTATAAGTGAAGCATAATGCAAGGCATCACGCTGTTCTGGATAGATTGGATTACTTGGATGCTTTGTCGTATCTATATGAGTGTGAAACTTTGTCATAGTAAGGAAAAGTAAGCTAGCATAACGTGGGCGTTAGATTCCTGTCATTCTGAGCTTTAAATCAAAAGTTACGAACGATTTAGTGCATACATGTCATGTTGATTGGCCAGTTCAACTGTTCATTTTAAGCTGAGCATTGGTGCTCATTGATTAAAGGCTTATAACTAAAGTATAATGCACGGCATCACGTAGTTTGGGATAGATTGGATTACTTGGAGGATTTGTCGTATCTATTAGAGCCTGAAATTTTGTCACAATATAGAAAATTGAGCTGGCATAACATGGGAATTGAATTCATGTCATGATGAGATTTAAATCAAAAGTTACGGACGATTTAGTGCATACATGTCAAGTTGATTGGCTAGTCGAACTAATCATTCTAAGCTGATCATTATTCCTCATTGTGTAAAGGCTTATAAGTGAAGGATAATGTACGGAATCATGCAATTTGGGATAGATTGGATTTCTTGCAGGCTTTGTCGTATCTATTTTAGTCTGAAATTTTGTCACAATATAGAAAATTGAGTTGGCATAACGTGGGCATTGGATTAATGTCATGATGAGCTTTAAATAAAAGGTTACGAACGATTTAGTGCATACATGTCAAGTTGATTGGCCAGTTCAACTGATCATTTTAAGCTGAGCATTGGTGCTCATTGATTAAAGGCTTATAAGTGAAGCATAATGCATGACATCATGCTGTTTGGGATATATTGGATTACTTGGAGGCTTTTTCGTATCTATTTCAGTTTTCAATTTTGTCACAGTGTAGAAAATTGAGCTAGCATAACGTGGGCATTGGATTCATGTCATTCTGAGCTCTAAATCAAAAGTTACCGACCTTTTAGTGCGGACAGGTCAAGTTGATCGGTCAGTTCAAATGATCATTCTAAGCTGATCATTGGTGCTCATTGGGTAAAGGCTTATAAGTGAAGCGTGATGCATAGCATCATGCAGTTTGGGATAGAGTGGATTACTTGGAGGATTTGTCGTATCTATTTGAGTATGAAATTTTGTCACAATATAGAAAATTGAGCTAGCATAACGTGGGCATTGGATTCATGTCATTATGAGCTCTAAATCAATAGTTACGGACGATTTAGTGCAGACATAACAAGTTGATTGGTCAGTTCAAATGATCATTTTTAGCTGTCATTCCTGCTCATTGGGTAAAGGCTTATAAGTGAAGCATGATGCATAGCATAACGCAGTTTGGGATAGAGTGGATTACTTGGTGGCTTTGTCGTATCTATTTGAGTCTAAAATTTTGTCACAATATAGAAAATTGAGCAAGCATAACTTGGGCATTGAATTCATGTCATTCTGAGCTCTAAATCAAAAGTTACGGATGATTTAGTGTGGACAAGTCAAGTTGATTGGCCAGTTCAACTAATCATTGTTAGCTGATCGTTGGTGCTCATTGAGTAAAGGTTTATAAGGGAAGCATTATGCAAGCCATCACGCTGTTTTGGATAGATTGGATTACTTGGATGCTTTGTCATATCTATTTGAGTCTAAAACTTTGTCATAGTATAGAAAACTAAGCTAGCATAACATGAGCGTTATTTTCATGTCATTCTGAGCGCTAAATCAAATGTTACGGACGATTTAGTGCGGACATGTCCAGTTGATTAGTCAGTTCAAATGATCATTCTAAGCTGATCATTGGTGCTCATTGAGTAAAGGTATATAAGTGAAGCATGATGCATAGTATCACGTAGTTTGGGATAGATTGGATTACTTGAGGGCTTTGTCGTATCTATTTGAGTCTGAATTTTTGTCACAATATAGAAAATTGAGCTAACATAGCGTGGGAATTGGATTCATGTCATTATGAGCTCTAAATCAATAGTTACGGACGATTTAGTGCAGACATAACAAGTTGATTGGTCCGTTTAAATGATCATTCTAAGCTGATCATTGGTGCTCATTGAGTAAAAGCTTATAAGTGAAGCATAATGCATGGCATCAAGCACTTTGGGATAGATTGCATTACTTGATGGTTTTGTCGCTTCTATTTGAGTCTTAAATTTTGTCACAATATAGAAAATTGAGCTGGCATAACGTGGACATTGGATTAATGTCATGATGAGCTTTAAATAAAAAGTTACGAACGATTTAGTGCATACATGTCATGTTGATTGGCCAGTTCAACTGATCATTTTAAGCTGAGCATTGGTGCTCATTGATTAAAGGCTTATAACTAAAGTATAATGCACGGCATCACGTAGTTTGGGATAGATTGGATTACTTGGAGGATTTGTCGTATCTATTAGAGTCTGAAATTTTGTCACAATATAGAAAATGGAGCTGGCATAACATGGGAATTGAATTCATGTCATGATGAGATTTAAATCAAAAGTTACGGACGATTTAGTGCATACATGTCAAGTTGATTGGCTAGTCGAACTAATCATTCTAAGCTGATCATTGGTCCTCATTGAGTAAAGGCTTATAAGTGAAGCATAATGTACGGCATCATGCAATTTGGGATAGATTGGATTTCTTGCAGGCTTTGTCGTATCTATTTGAGTCTGAAATTTTGTCACAATATAGAAAATTGAGTTGGCATAACGTGGGCATTGGATTAATGTCATGATGAGCTTTAAATAAAAGGTTACGAACGATTTAGTGCATACATGTCAAGTTGATTGGCCAGTTCAACTGATCATTTTAAGCTGAGCATTGGTGCTCATTGATTAAAGGCTTATAAGTGAAGCATAATGCATGACATCATGCTGTTTGGGATATATTGGATTACTTGGAGGCTTTTTCGTATCTATTTGAGTTTTCAATTTTGTCACAGTGTAGAAAATTGAGCTAGCATAACGTGGGCATTGGAGTCATGTCATTCTGAGCTCTAAATCAAAAGTTATCGACCTTTTAGTGCGGACAGGTCAAGTTGATCGGTCAGTTCAAATGATTATTCTAAGCTGATCATTGGTGTTCATTGGGTAAAGGTTTATAAGTGAAGCGTGATGCATAGCATCATGCAGTTTGGGATAGAGTCGATTACTTGGAGGATTTGTCGTATCTATTTGAGTATGAAATTTTGTCACAATATAGAAAATTGAGCTAGCATAACGTGGGCATTGGATTCATGTCATTATGAGCTCTAAATCAATAGTTACGGACGATTTAGTGCAGACATAACAAGTTGATTGGTCAGTTCAAATGATCATTCTTAGCTGTCATTCGTGCTCATTGGGTAAAGGCTTATAAGTGAAGCATGATGCACAGCATAACGCATTTTGGGATAGAGTGGATTACTTGGTGGCTTTGTCGTATCTATTTGAGTCTAAAATTTTGTCACAATATAGAAAATTGAGCTAGCATAACTTGGGCATTGAATTCATGTCATTCTGAGCTCTAAATCAAAAATTACGGACGATTTAGTGTGGACAAGTCAAGTTGATTGGCCAGTTCAACTAATCATTGTTAGCTGATCGTTGGTGCTCATTGAGTAAAGGTTTATAAGGGAAGCATAATGCAAGCCATCACACTGTTTTGGATAGATTGGATTACTTGGATGCTTTGTCATATCTATTTGAGTCTAAAACTTTGTCATAGTATAGAAAACTAAGCTAGCATAACGTGGGCGTTATTTTCATGTCATTCTGAGCTCTAAATCAAAAGTTAGGGACGATTTAGTGCGGACATGTCCAGTTGATTAGTCAGTTCAAATGATCATTCTAAGCTGATCATTGGTGCTCATTAAGTAAAGGTATGTAAGTGAAGCATGATGCATAGTATCACGTAGTTTGGGATAGATTGGATTACTTGAGGGCTTTGTCGTATCTATTTGAGTCTGAATTTTTGTCACAATATAGAAAATTGAGTTAACATAGCGTGGGCATTGGATTCATGTCATTATGAGCTCTAAATCAATAGTTACGGACGATTTAGTGCAGACATAACAAGTTGATTGGTCCGTTCAAATGATCATTCTAAGCTGATCATTGGTGCTCATTGAGTAAAAGCTTATAAGTGAAGCATAATGCATGGCATCAAGCACTTTGGGATAGATTGCATTACTTGAAGGTTTTGTCGTTTCTATTTGAGTCTTAAATTTTGTCACAATATAGAAAATTGAGCTGGCATAACGTGGGCATTGGATTCATGTCATGATGAGCTTTAAATAAAAAGTTACAGATGATATTGAGTTTGGGATACATTGAATTTCTTGGAGGATTTGTCGTAACTATTTGAGTCTGAAATTTTGTCATAGTATAAGAAATCTAGCTGGCGTAATGTGGGTGTTGGATTCATGTCATTCTGATCTTTAAACCAATAGTTACGGACAATATAGTGCGGACATGTCAAGTTGATTGGTCAGTTCAAATGGTCATTCTAACCTTATCATTGGTGCTCATTGGGTAAAGGCTTATAAGTGAAGCATGATGCATAGCATCACGCAGTTTCGGATAGATTGGACTACTTGGAGGCTTTGTCGTATCTCTTTGAGTCTGAAGTTTTGTCACAATATATAAAATGTTGAGCTAGCATAACGCAGACATTGGATTCATGTCATTCTGAGCTCTAAATTAAAAGTTACGAACGATTTACTGCGGAAATGTCAAGTATAATGCATGGCATGACGCTGTTTGGGATAGATTAGATTACTTGGAGGTTTTGTCGTATATATTTGAGTCTGAAATTTTGTCACAATATAGAAAACTGAGCTAGCATAACGTGGGAGTTGGATTCCTGTCATTCGGAACTCTAAATCAAAAGTTACGGACGATTTAGTGCAGACATGTCAAGTTAGTGGGCAGTTCAACTGATCATTCTAAGCTGATCATTGGTGCTCATTGAGTAAAAGCTTACAAGTGAAGCATAATCCATGACATCACGCAGTTTGGGATAGATTGGATTACTTGGAGGCTTTCTTGTATCTATTTGAGTCTGAAATTTTGTCATAGTATAGAAAATTGAGCTAGCATAAAATGGGTGTTGGATTCATGTCATACTCAGCTCTAAATCAAAAGTTATGGACAATTTAGTGCAGACATGTAAAGGTTATTGGTCAGTTCAAATGATAATTCTAAGCTGATCATTGGTGCTCATTGAGTAAATGCTTACAAGTGAAGCATAATGCATGACATCACGCAATTTGGGATAGATTGTATTACTTGGAGGCTTTGTCGAATCTCTTTGAGTTTTCAATTTTTTCATAGTATAGAAAATTGAGCTAGCATAACGTGAGCATTGGACTCACGTCATTCTGAGCTCTAAATCAAAAGTTACGGACGATTTAGTACGGACTTGTCAAGTTGATTGGTCAGTTCAAATGATGATTCTAAACTGATCATTGGTGCTAATTTAGTAAAGGCTTATAAGTGAAGCATAATGCATGGCATCACGCAGTTTGGGGTAGATTGATTTACTTGGAGGTTTTGTAGTATATATTTGAGTCTGAAATTTTGTCACAATATAGAAAATTGAGCTAGCATAACGTGGGCATTGGATTGTTGCCATTCTGAGCTCTAAATCAAAAGGTACAAACGATTTAGTGCGGAACTGTCAAGTTGATTGGACAGCTCAGCTGATCATTCTAAGCTGACGATTGGTGCTCATTGAGTAAAGGCTTATAAGTGAAGCATAATGCATGGCATCACGGAGTTTGGGATAGATGGGATTACTTGGAGGGTTTGTCGTATCTATTTGAGTTGGAAATTTTGTCATAGATTAGAAAATTGAGCTAGCATAACGTGCGCGTTGGATTCATATCATCTGAGCTCAAAATCAAAAGTTATGAACGATTTAGTGTAGACATGTCAAGTTGATTGGGCAGTTCAACTGATCATTTTAAACTGATCATTCGTGCTCATTCAATAAAGGCTTATAAGTGAAGCATAATGCATGACATCACGCACTTTGGGATAGATTGGATAATTTATAGGCTTTGTCGTATATATTTGAGTCTGAAATTTTGTCATAGAATAGAAAATTGAGCTACCATAATGTGGGCGATGAATTCATGTCATTCTGAGCTCTAAATCAAAAGTTATGGATGATTTAGTTTCGGACATGTCAAGTTGATTGGTCAGTTCAAATGATCATTCTAAGCTGATCAATGGTGCTCATTGAGTAAACGCTTATAAGAAAAGCATAACGCATGACATCACACAGTTTGGGATAGATTGGATTACTTGGAGGCTTTGTCAAATTTACTTGAGTCTGAAAATTTGTCATTGTATAGAAAATTGAGCTACCATTACGTCGACATTGGATTCATATTATTTTGAGCTCTAAATTAAAAGTTATAGACGATTAGTGCGGACATGTCAAGTTGATTAGTCAGTTCAAATGATCATTCTGATCTGATCATTGGTGCTCATTAAGTAAAGGCTTATAAGTGAAGCATAATGCATGGCATCACGTATTTTGGGATAGATTGGATTACTTAGAGGTTTTTTCGTATATATTTGAGTCTGAAATTTTGTCACAGTATAGAAAATTGAGCTAGCATAACATTGGCGTTGGATTCATGCCATTCTGCGCTCTAAATCAAAAGTTATAGACGATTTAGTGCGGAAATGTCAAGTTGATTGGGCAGCTCAACTGATCATTCTAAGCCGATGATTGGTGCTTATTCAGTAAAGCCTTATAAGTGAAGCATAATGCATGGCATCCCACAGTTTGGGATAGATTGGATTACTTGGAGGCTTTGTCATATCAATTTGAGTCTGAAATTTTGTCACAATATAGAATATTCAGCTAGCATAACCTGGGCATTCGATTCATGTCATTCGGAACTCTAAATCAAAAGTTACAAACGATTTAGTGCGGAAATGTCAAGTTGATTGGGCAGCTCAACTGATCATTCTAAGCTGATGATTGGTGCTCATTGAGTAAAGGCTTCTAAGTGAAGCATAATGCAAGACATCACGCAGTTTGGGATAGATTGGATTATATGAAGGAATTGTCGTATATATTTTAGTCGGAAGTTTTGTCATAGTATAGAAAATTGAGCTAGCATAACGTGTGCATTGGATTCATTTCATTTGGAACTCTAAATCAAAAGGTACTAATGATTTAGAGCGGACATGTCAAGTTAATTGGGCAGCTCAACTGATAATTCTAAGTCGATCATTGTTGCTCATTGAGTAAAGGCTTATAAATGAAGCATAATGCATGACATCACGCAGTTTGGGATAGATTGGATTACTTGGAGGCTTTGTCGTGTCTATTTGAGTCTGAAATTTGTCATAGTATAGAAAATTGAGATAGCCCAACATGGGCGTTGGATTAATGTCATTTTGAGCTCTAAATCAAAATTTACGGATGATTTAGTGCGGACATATCAAGGTTATTGGGCAATTCAACTTATCATTCTAAGCTGATCATTGGTGCTCATTCAATAAATGCTTATAAGTGAAGCATAATGCATGACATAACGCTGTTTGGGATAGATTGGATTACTTGGAAGCTTTGTCGTATCAAATTGAAAGTGAAAATTTGACATTGTATGGAAAATTGAGCTAACATTACGTGGGCATTGGATTCATGTGATTCTGAGCTATAAATTAAAAGTTACGATCGATTTAGTGCGCACATGTCAAGTTGATTGGGCAGTTCAACTAATCATTCTAAGCTGATCGTTGGTACTCATTGAGTAAAGGTTTATAAGTGAAGCATAATGCATGACATCACGCAGTTTGGGATAAATTGGATTAGTTGGAGGCTTTCTCGTATCTATTTGAGTCTGAATATTTGTCATAGTACAGAAAATTGAGCTAGCATAACGTGGGCGTTGGATTCATGTCATTCTCAGCTCTAAATCAAAAGTTATTGACGATTTAGTGCGGACAAGTCAAGTTGATTGGTAAGTTCAAATGATTATTTTAAGCTGATCATTGGTGCTCAATGAGTAAAGGCTTATAAGTAAAGCATAATGCATGGTATCATGCAGTTTGGGATAGATTGGATTAGCTGGAGGCTTTGTCGTATCTATTTGAGTCGAAATTTTGTCACATTATAGAATATTGAGCTAGCATAACGTGGGTATTGGATTCAGATCATTCGGAACTTTAAATCAAAAGTTACAGACAATATAGTGCGGAAATGTCAAGTTTATTGGGCAGCTCAACTGATCATTCTAAGCTGATGATTGGTGCTCATTAAGTAAAGGCTTATAAGCGAAACATAATGCATGACATCACACTGTCTGGGATAGATTAGATTACTTGGAGGCTTTGTTGTATATATTTTAGTCTGAAATTTTGTCACAATAAAGAAAAATAAGCTAGCATAACAGGGGCGTTGGACTCATGTCATTATGAGCTCTAAATAAAAAGTTACAGACGATTTAGTACGGACATGTCAAGCTGATTGGGCTGTTCAACTGATCATTCTAAGTTGATCATTGGTGCTCATTGAATAAAGGCTTATAAGTGAAGCATTATTTATGACATCACGCAGTTTGGGATATATTGGATTTTTTGGAGGCTTTGTGTTATCTATTTGAGTCTGGAATTTTGCCATAGAATAGAAATTTGAGCTAGCATAACGTGGGCATTTGATTCATGTCAATCTGAGCTCAAAATAAAAAGTTACAGACAATTTAGTTTTGGAAATGTCAAGATAATTGATCATTTCAAATGATCATTCTATGATGATCATTGGAGCTCATTGAGTAAAGGCTTCTAAGTGAAGCATATTGCATGGCATCACACAGTATGGGATAGATTGGATTATTTGGAGGCTTTATCAAATCTATTTGAGTCTGAAATTTTGTCATTGTATAGAAAATTGTGCTAGCATTACGTGGGCATTGGACTCAAGTCATTCTGAGCTCTAAATCAAAAGTTAAGGACGATTTAGCGCGAACATGTCAAGTTGATTGGTGAGTTCAAATGATCAGTCTAAGCTGATCATTGGTGCTCATTGAGTAAAGGCTTATAAGTGAAGCATAATGCATGGCATCACACAGTATGGGATAGATTGGATTATTTGGAGGCTTTATCATATCTATTTGAGTCTGAAATTTTGTCATTGTATAGAAAATTGAGCTAGCATTACGTGGGCATAGGACTCATGTCATTCTGAGCTCTAAATCAAAAGTTAAGGACGATTTAGTGCGAACATGTCTCGTTGATTGGTGAGTTCAAATGATCAGTCTAAGCTGATCATTGGTGCTCATTTAGTAAAGGCTTATAAGTGAATCATAATGCATGGTATCACGCAGTTTGGTATTGAATGGATTACTTAGAGGTTTTGTCGTATATATTTGAGTTGAAATTTTTTTCACAATATAGAAAATTGAGCTAGCATAACTTGGGAATTTGGATTCATGTCATTTGGATCTGTAAATCAAAAGTTACGGACGATTTAGTGCGGACATATCAAGTTGATTGGGCAGTTCAACTGATCATTCTAAGGTGATCCTGGGTGCTCATAGAGTAAAGCCTTATAAGTGAAGCATAATGCATGGCATCACACAGATTGGGATAGATTGGATTACTTGGAGGCTTTGTCGTATCAATTTGAGTCTGAAATTTTGTCACAATATAGAATATTGAGCTAGCATAACCTGGGCATTCGATTCATGTCAATCGGAATTCTAAATCAAAAGTTATAGAAAATTTAGTGCGGAAATATCAAGTTGATTGGGCAGCTCAACTGATCATTCAAAGCTGATTATTGGTGCTCATTGAGTAAAGGCTTATGAGTGAAGCATAATCCATGACATCACGCAGTTTGGGATAGATTAGATTACTTGGAGAATTTGTAGTATATATTTTAGTCTGAAATTTTGTCACAATATAGAAAATTGAGCTAGCATAACATTGGCATTGGATTCATGTCATTCTGAGCTTTAAACCAAAAGATACGGACGATTTAGTGCTTAAATGTCAAGTTGATTGGTCAATTCAAATGATCATTCTAAGCTGATCATTGGTGCTCATTGAGTAAAGGCTTATAAGTGAAGCATGATGCATGGCATCACGCAGTTTTGATAGATTGGATTACTTGGAGGCTTTGTCGTATTTATTTGAGCCTTAAATTTATAACAATATAGAAAATTGAGCTAGCATAACGTGGGCATTGGATTCATGTCATTCGGAACTCTAAATCAAAAGTTACATATGATTTAATGCGGACATGTCAAGTTGATTGGTTAGCTCAACCGATTATTCTAAGCTAATCATTGGTGCTCATTGAGTAAAGGCTGATAAGTGAAGCATAATGCATGCCATCACGTAGTTTGGCATAGATTGGATTACTTAGAGGCTTTGTCGTGTCTATTTGAGTCTGAAATTTTGCCATAGTATAGAAAATTGAGCTAGTATAACGTGGACGTTGGATTCATGTCATTTTGAGCTCTAAATCAAAAGTTACAGATGATTTAGTGCGGACATGTCAATTTGATTGGGCAGTTCAACTGATCATTCTAACCTGATCATTGGTGCTCATTCAATAAATGCTTATAAGTGATGCATAATGCATGACATAACGCAGTTTATGATAGATTGGATTACTTGGAAGCTTTGTCGTATTTAATTGAGAATGAAAATTTGTCATTGTATGGAAAATTGAGCTACCATTACGTGGGCATTGGATTCATGTCATTCTGAGCTCTAAATCAAAAGTTCCGAACGATTTAGTGCAAACATGTCAAGTTGATTGGTCAGTTCAAATGATCATTCTAAACTTATCACTGGTGCTCATTGAGTAAAGGCTTATAAGTGAAGCATGATGCATGAGATCACGCAGTTTGGGATAGATTGGATTACTTGGAGGCTTTGTCGTATCTATTTGAGTTTGAAATTTTGTCATGATATAGAAAATTGAGCTAGCATAACGGGGGCGTTGGACTCATGTCATCTTGAGCTCTAAATAAAAAGTTACGGACGATTTTTGCGGTCATGTCAAGTTGATTGGGCAGTTCAACTGATCATTCAAAGCTGATCATTGGTGCTCATTGAATAAATGCTTATAAGTGAAGCATAATGCATGACATCTCGCAGTTTGGGATAGATTGGATTTTTTGGAGGCTTTGTGGTATCTATTTGAGTATGAAATATTGCCTCAATATAGAAAATTGAGCTAGCATATTTTGGGCGTTGAATTCAAGTCAGTCTGAGCTCTAAATAAAAAGTTACGGATAATTTAGTTTCGGAAATGTCGAGATAATTGATCATTTCAAATGATCATTCTATACTGATCATTGGTGCTCATTGAGTAATGGCTTATAAGTGAAGCATAATGCATGGCATAACACAGTTTGGAATAGATTGGATTACGTGGAGGCTTTATCAAATTTATTTGAGTCTGAAATTTTGTCATTGTATAGAAAATTGAGCTAGCATTACGTGGCCATTGGATTAATGTCATTCTGAGCTCTAAATCAAAAGTTACAAACGATTTAGCGCGGACATGTCAAGTTGATTAGTCTGTTCAAATGATCATTCTAAACTTATCACAGGTGCTCATTGACTAAAAGCTTTTAAGTGAAGCATGATGCACGTCATCACGAAGTTTGGGATAGATTGAATTACTTGGAGACTTTGTCGTATCTATTTGAGCAAGAAATTTTATCACAATATAGAAAATTAAGCTAGCATAACGGGGGCGGTTGACTTATGTCATTCTAAACTCTAAATAAAAACTTACAGACGATTTAGTACGGACATGTCAAGTGTATTGGGCAGTTCAACTGATCATTCTAAGTTGATCATTGGTGCTCATTGAATAAAGGCTTATAAGTGAAGCATAATTCATGACATCATGTAGTTTTGGGATAGATTGGATTTTTGGAGGCTTTGTGGTATCTATTTGAGTCTGGAATTTTTCCATAGTGTAGAAGCTTGAGCTAGCATAACGTGGGTATTGGATCCATGTCAATCTGAGCTCTAAGTCAAAAGCTACAGACAATTTAGTTTTGAAAATGTCAAGATAATTGATCATTTCAAATGATCATTCTATGCTGATCATTGGTGCTCATTGAGTAAAGGCTTATTAGTGAAGCATAATGCATGGCATCCCAAAGTTTGGGATAGATTGGATTATTTGGAGGCTTTATCAAATCTGTTTAAGTCTGAAATTTTGTCATTGTATAGAAAATTGAGCTAGCATTACGTGGGCATTGGATTCATATCATTCTGAGCTCTAAATCAAAAGTTACAGACGATTTAGTGCGGACATGTGAAGTTGATTGGTCAGTTCAAATGATCATTCTAAGCTGATCATTGGTGCTCATTGGTTAAAGGCTTATAAGTCAAGCATAATGCATGACATCACTCAGTTTGGGATATATTGGATTTCTTGGAGGCTTTGTCGTATATATTTGAGTCTGAAATTTTGTCACAATATAGAAAATTGATCTAGCATAACATGGGCATTCGATTCATGTCATTATGATATCTAAATCAAAAGATACGGACGATTTAGTGAGGACATGTCAAGCTGTTTGGTCAGTTAAAATGATCATTTTAAGCTGATCATTGGTGCTCATTGAGTAAAGGCTTATAATAGAAGCATGATGCATGGCCTCACACAGTTCAAGATAGATTGGATTACTTGGACGTTTTGTCGTATCTATTTGAGTCTGAAATTTTGTCATAGTATAGAAAATTGAGTTAGTATAACGTGGGCGTTGGATTCATGTCATTTTGAGCTCTAAATCAAAAGTTACAGACGACTTAATGCGGATATGTCAAGTTATCTGGTTAGTTCAAATTATCATTCTTAGCTGATCATTGGTGCTCATTGAGTAAAGGCTTATATGTGAAGCATAATGCATGGCAACACGCAGTTTGGGATAGATTGGATTACTTGTAAGCTTTGACGTATCTATTTGAGTGTGAAAATATGTCATTGTATAGAAAATATTGGTAGCATTACGTGGGCATTTGATTCATGTCATTCTGAGCTCTAAATTAAAAGTTACAGACGATTTAGTGCGGACATGTCAAATTGATGGGTCAGTTCAAATGATCATTCTAAGCTGATGATTGGTGCTCATTGAGTAAAGGCTTATAAGTGAAGCATAATGCATGGTATTACACAGTTTGTGATATATTGGTTTACTTGAAACCTTTTTCGTATCTGTTTGAGTCTAAAATTTTGTCACAATATAGAAAATTGAGCTCGCATAACGTGGGCGTTGGATTCATGTCATTCTGATCTCTAAATCAAAAGTTACAGACGATTTAGTGCGGAAATTTCAAGTTGATTGGTTAGTTCAAATGATCATTGTGCTCATTGAGTAAAGGCATATAAGTGAAGCACAATGCATGGCATCACATAGTTTGGGATAGATTGCATTACTTGTAAGCTTTGTCGTAAATATTTGAGTTTGAAATTTTGTCACAATATAGAAATTGAGCTAGCATAACGTGGGAATTGGATTCATGTCATTATGAGCTCTAAATCAAAAGATACGGACAATTTAGTGTGGACACGTCAAGTTGATTGGTCAGTTCAAATGATCATTCTAAGCTGATCATTGATGCTCATTGAGTAAAAGCTTATAAGAGAAGCATGATGCATGACATCACACAGTTTGGGATAGATTGGATTACTTGGAGGCTTTGTCGTATCTATTTGAGTCTGGAAGTTTGCCACAGTATAGAAAATTGAGCTAGCATAACGTGGGCATTGGATTAATGTCATTATGAGCTCTAAATCAAAAGATACGGACGATTTAGTGCGAACATATCAAGTTGAATGGTCAGTTCCAATGATCATTCTAAGCTGATCATTGGTTCTCATTAAGTAAACGCTTACAAAAGAAGCATGATGCATGGCATCACGCAATTTGGGATAGATTGGATTACTTGGAGGCTTGTCGTATCTATTTGAGTATAGAAGTTTGTCACAATATAGAAAATTGAGGTAGCATAACGTGTTATTCGGAACTCTAAATCAAATGTTACAGACGATTTAGTGTGGACATGTCAAGTTGATTGGGCAGCTTAACTGATCATTCTAAGCTAATCATTGGTGCTCATTGAGTAAAGGCTTATAAGTGAAGCATAATGCATGACATCACGTCACTACAAGAAAACATTAACAATTCCGACGGCGTTTCCGACGGAATTAAAACCGTCGGACATTTCCGACGATTTTGCGACACACAATCGACGAAACACGGAGGGAAATAAACCCATCGCAAAAGCGTAATCGTCGGGATATCCTCTTGAAACCATCGGAACTTTACCGACGTATCTCAGGCCGTCGGTAATATTCCGATGGTTTCCCGGCGGATCTTGTGTTTTACTATCCGTCGGGAATCCGTCGGAAACGGTCATCGAAAACCATCGGAAGTATCCGACCATTGTCGGACTCCATCGGTAATCCGTCGGAAAAGTAAGAATAATCTATTAAAATTTTGTGTTTATCCATCGGTGGTCGGAAACCATCGGAAATCCATCGGTTAATGAAGATAAAATCTATTCAAAATATGTGAATATCCGGTTGTGGTCGGTAACCGTCGGAATTCCGTCGGAAATAAAGAATATTCAGAAGAATAATCTTTTTAAAATTTGTAATTATCTGTTAAATATTATAATTTATTGTTAATTTTTTTTTCATAATTAACAGGATATACATGGAACAAATACGTGTTCATTATTCAGATTACAACGAGAATGAGTTGGTCGAACTTAAAAAAGCGAATTTGCAAAATGGTTGCATTTTTATGTTAGTGTTACCACAATTATGTAATTTTCAATAATAGTTTACTATATATCTATATATATATATTTATAATTTAATACATTCTATTATTTTGTAGGTTACTACAGGTCCTTCTAGGGGCATAACGTTTCCCACGTGGTTAGTTGAGTTGGTGAGTGGTCCTACATTTACTGCAAAATCTTATCCAATGTACTGCACTTGTGGATATGCTTTTAAGAGTCATCGCGAAGGAAACTCACAAACAACTTGTAATTATGGTGTATCATCTCAATCGGGAGAAATTGTATACAATGGTATTCTTCGTGAAATATTAGAAGTTCACTATCCAGGAATGATTGATTTGAGGTGTATTGTGTTCTATTGTGATTAGTATGACCCTGTCATGGGTCAAGGTAAAGACGAATTCGGTGTTACATCTGTCCATTCACGTAAGCGACATCGAAAATATGATCCTTTTATACTTGCATCACAAGCGGACCAGGTTTGTTACATTCGATATCCTCGTGTGAGAAACAAGCAAGATCCTTAGATTACAGTGACCTCAATACATCCTAGAGGAATGGTATGTGGTATTACCGAACAAGAGCCTATGCAACAAAGCACAATTGGTAACTTAGGTTCCATAGACACTTCTCTTTAAGTTAACCTTGTTGTTGATGACACCACAAACGAAGATTACAACGTGTTTCAAGATTCAGAAGAAGAGATTGGCGAGTTTGACGACCAAAATTCAGCTAATTCGGAATATTCATCAGATTCAAATTAAATTTGTGATTTTATTTTGATATTTATGATTTTAATTTTAAATATTGTAAATAAATATTTATGATTTTATTTTTAAATCTATGTGC
This sequence comes from Pugionium dolabratum, assembly GCA_018901945.1. Taxonomy (NCBI): domain Eukaryota; kingdom Viridiplantae; phylum Streptophyta; class Magnoliopsida; order Brassicales; family Brassicaceae; genus Pugionium; species Pugionium dolabratum. The sequence goes on along the minus strand of JAEVFF010001213.1, from coordinate 132,593 downwards.
ACAAACATTTCACAATACTATAATTAAAAGCGCTTTTTTTAAAATAAAGTTATCTATATATTTTTTTTAACTTTTTTAATTAAATATTTATTTGAAATATTGATTAAAATTACCGACGGCTTCCCGACGGTGTTAGTAATTCCGTCGGAAAGTCGTTGATATTTTTATAATTAAAATCGTTTTTTCGGATTATTGACTCTAATACCCGACGCATTTCCAACGGCCATTGTAATTCCGTCGGATATCCGTCAGAAACCCATTTGCAACGTGGGCAGACCATGTGTCAATCATGCACGGCGTTATAAAAAGTCCGACGGATTTAGGCGGTAAACGAAATTAAAAACACGGGGTTTCGCGAAAATTAATTGAGTTACCCTCAAATTTCCTCCTCGTCGCAATTAACAAATCGCCGATTCCTCCTCGTCGCCGTTGCTCCTAGCCGCCGTTTTTCTCCTCGTCGCCGCCGATTCACGTCCATGTAAGTTTTTGGTAACTCCGATCTTGTTCGATTGGGTAAAAAGAAAAGTTGATGTTTCATGTGGATTTGCCTATTTCTACTTTGTCTCATGAGCCGATTTCACGCATTCTAATTAGCTTTCCATATGAAACTTTAAAATTTATGTGTTCTAAGGATTTATAAGTTATAAGTCATAAGAAGTCCACGAAATTAATTATCTACTTTGAGCTATTAGCAGTTTGTGAAGCGATTGTATTTTGTAGTTTAGACAAAACAGCAGGCATTTGATGATCTGTGCAAAATGTTGATAAACAAAAGTGACGAATAAATAAAAGATAGTAAGCATTGTGTATGTACAATTGCATCTTGCTTTTATTACTTGTGATGCAAAGGCGATGGAAGAGCCATAGAGCACTTACTTATTAAACCAAGGAATCGTCATAAGTGCTCTATCTTTTTAATATTTATTATTTTATATTTCATATACTTTAAATTTAAATTAGTTTTTGTATGTTTTTAATATTCTTAAATATTTTTTTATTTGAAACTTGAATGCACGATCACATAATTGTAAAAAAAATTCGAATTTTTAATCCTTAATCGAAATTCGTTTTACTATAAATTAGTTCTATAAATATATCCTCATATCTTTGTAACTGTTGCTGTTTAACGGGAATGATCTATACATAAATAAATTGATTTTTAGGGTATGCAAATAGGCGTCTGCTTGAGATGTTTGATTCTTCAGTATTTTGTGTTTATATATATTTCCGATAGGGCTTTTCTCTGTATCTAAAATTGAAAAAGCTTATTTATTCGCTTAAGTATACAAACATCGAACAAGTAACAAGACCGACCTTCACTTGTCTGATAATATACAAAATGAAGATAACCCATAATATATTAAATAGAAATACAATAACATCTCAACTGACTTATTATTTATGCGAAACTATCAAACTTATATTTTATTTGCAAATATATATATATATATATATAGCTTATTACATTGTTTTGACTTCAACTGCCGCCTCCTCTTCTGTCGCCGGTTTAACATAGTAAATATAGATAGATTGATAAAATGTCCTAATCATAGGTCGTATCAAGATTACCAAAGACGTGGTGAGTCGTCTACTCCAAGTTTCTTACCAACTCAAGTTCCAGAATCTGCAAATGATTCTTTCCGACCAATGACAATTCAAGAATTGGTTCAGCAGCCTGGTCGCGAACTTCTTACTTTTCTTTATCCGAGACATCAAAGAAACTCGACATGGTAAATTAATTTTCTATAAATATATTTAAAATAATTATTTTAATGTTATTCCATAATATATTTAAAATAATTACTTAAACGCTATTATAATAAAAATTCGTAGGTTTGGTATTTCAAACAATGGAATAAGCAAATCTATATTAAAGATGCTTCATTCTCTTTTGAACAAACCATATACCAAATTTTGAGATATTCCGTACGAAGAACGTCAGATTTGGTTCAGGACGTTTGCGGTACGTTATTTAAATTTTAAATATATAATTATTTTAAATAGTTTTTAATAATAATTTTTAGTAATATATACTAAAATTTTGCAGCAAGAATTTACATGGGATCCCATGAACACAAAATTGGTGGAAGAAGCTTTCGAAAAAGAGGCTGCAGTACAATTTTCCCCCCACATGAACGAATGGAAACAAAAAAGGAAAAAAGGAAAAGATAAACCAAGAGGGTTGAATGAGTCGGTTTGGAACGACTTTATTCGTTATTGGGAATCTTCCAGCGCTAAGGTCATCTCGAAAACTAATTCGGGAAACCGGAAGAGCGACCGAGGAGGCAAAGGCATTTATATTCACAATGCCGGATCGACTAGTTTTCTGAGACAAGCCGATCAATTGGTAAATTATTTATTATATTAACTATTTATTTTATTTAAAAATTTTAAAATTATTAATTTAGAATTTTTTTATTTTTAGGCACAAGAAATTGGAGCGCCTCCCGATCACTTGCAACTTCTCGAGGCCGTCCACACGAACAAAAAGACTGGTCGTATCCAAGATGGTCTCGTTAGTGAGATCACTGAAAAAGTAAAATAGATAAAAAGTGATATTCTAACCCAGCAATCTCAAGTTGGTCGTCGAATTGCCTCGTTCTGAGATTAACCGTCTCGTTCTTGATGTAAGTTTATTTTTTAAAATATATAATTAATATTATAATAACTATCATTAAATTTTCTAATAATATTTTTATTTTTACACGAAGTACCATTTTCAAAAGGTCGTCATCCAGGACTCGGGAGAGTTGCAGATACCGGTGGCGCAACATCTGTAGTTAGAAACGAGGAAAATGAGTAGCTAAAAGAAGAAATGGCGTCTATGAAAATAGAGATGAATAATCCCAAAAGTTTTGTAGAAATAATAAAAAATAAATTGCCTGATGATATTTTTTCTCCTCCTTCTCCTATTGCCCCTCCTTTGTAAATTTGTAATCTAAAACAATTTTTTAATAATATTTATATTTATAATATTATTTTTATTAATTGTATGATTATTTTTAAAAATATTTACAAATATAGATTTAATTTAATAAAATTAAAAATTTATTAATTTATTTTTTAATATTTATATTTTAAAAATATTAATTAAATATTTTTAAAATATAAATATTAAAAAAATAATTTTTTATTTTTTATATTAATTGGTGTTTTCCGACGGATTGAGCCATCGGAAATTGCCGACGACAGTTGCCATCGGAAACATGTTGAGATATCCCGACGGTTACAAACCATCGGGAAATATCATCGGACCAAAGTCCCGACGGCCGAAGTCATCGGAAATTGTCCCTCGCCAATTCATCGGTAATTCCCGATGGTGGAGCACCATCGAATATCCGTCGGTATTTTCTGACGGAACACACCCATCGAACATCCGTCGGTATTTTCTGACGGCACACTTAATCGCCAATCCGTCGGAAATTCCCGATAAATTCCCAACAGAATCTAATTTCCGACGAAATAGTCCCGACATACTATTATCATCAGAAAGTCGTCGAGAATCTGTGTTACTGACGAATATGGCCGTCGGAAATGTGCTGTTTTCTTGTAGTGTATTTCTTTCTCAAAATTTGTCACAATATAAAATATTGAGCTAGCTTAACGTGGGCATTGGATTCGTTCATTCTGAGCTCTAAATCATCAGTTATGGATGATTTAGGGCGGACATATCAAGTTTATCGGATAGTTAAAGAGATCATTCTAAACTAATTATTAGTGGTCATTGTGTAAAGGCTTACTAATCAAGCATAATGCATGGCATTATGCAGTTTTGGTTAGATTGGATTACTTGAACGCTTTTTTATTTCTATTTCTATTATAAATTTTGTCACAATATAGAAAATTGTGCTAGCTTAACGTGGACATTGGATTTGTGTCACTCTGAGCTTTAAATCAAAAGTTAGGGACGATTTAGTGTGGAAATGTCAAGTTGATCGGATAGTTAAAGTGATCATTCTAAACTGCTCATTGGTGCTCATTGAGTAAAGGCTTATAAATGAAGCATAATTCATGGTATCATGCAGTTTTTGTTAGATTGGATTACTTGAATGGTTTTTTGTATCTATTTATGTCTCAAGTTTTGTCACAATATAGAAATTTGAACTAGCTTAACATGGGCATTAGATTCGTGTCATTTTGAGCTCTAAAATAAAAGTTGGGGATGATTTAGTGCGGACATGTCAAGTTGATCGGCCAGTTAAAGTGATCATTCTATACTGGGCATTTGTGCTCATTGAGAAAAGACTTATAAATGAAGCATAATGCATGGCACCACGCAGTTTTGGTTAGATTCGATTACTTGAACGCTTTTTTATATTTATTTCTGTCTCAAATTTTGTCACAAAATAGAAAATTGAGCTAGTTTAACGTAGACATTGGGTTCGTGTCATTCTGAGCGCTAAATCCAAAGTTAGTGATGATTTGGTGTGGACATGTCAAGTTGATCGCCCAGTTAAAGTGATCATTCTAAACTGATCATTGGTGCTCATTGAGTAAAGGATTAGAAATGAAGCATAATGCATGGCATCACACACTTTTTGGTTAGATTCGATTACTTGAACGCTTTTTATATCTATTTCAGTCTCAAATTTTGTCACAATATAGAAAATTGAGCTAACTTTACATGGGCATTGGATTCGTGTCAGTCTAAGCTCTAAATCAAAAGTTTGTGATGATTTATTACGGACATGTCAAGTTGATCGGCTAGTCAAAGTGATCATTCTAAACTTATCATTGGTGCTCATTGAATAAAGGATTAGAAATGAAGCATAATGAATAGCATCATGCAGTTTTGGTTAGATTGGATTACTTGAACGCTTTTTTATATCTATTTTTGTTTCAAATTTTATCGCAATATAGAAAATTGAGCTAGCTTAACGTGGGCATTGGATTCATATTATTCTGAGCTCTAAATTAAAACTTTTGGACGATTTAGTGCAGGAATGTCAAGTTGATCGGCGGGTTAAAGTGATCATTCTAAACTGATCATTTGTATTCATTGAGTAAATGAAGCATAAATGTATGGCATCATGCTGTTTTGGTTAGATTGGATTACTTGAACGCTTTTTTGTATCTATTTTTGTCTAAAATTTTGTCACAATATTGAAAATTATGCTAGCTTAACTTTGGAATTGGATTGGTCTCATTATGAGATCTAAATCATAAGTTATGGACAATTTAGTACGGACATGTCAAGTTGATCGGTAAGTTAAAGTTATCATTCTTAACTGATCATTGGTCCTCATTGAGTAAAGGCATATAAATGAAGCATAATGCATGCCATCACGCAGTTTTTGGTAAGTTGGATTACTTGAATGCTTTTTTATATCTATTTTAGTCTCAAATTTTGTCACAATATAGAAAATTATGATAGCTTAACGTGGGCATTGGATTTGTGTCATTCTGAGCTCTAAATCAAACGTTCATGATGATTTATTGCGGACATGTCAAGTTGATCGGCTAGTTAAAGTGATCATTCAAAACTGATCATTGGTGCTCATTGAGTAAAGGCTTAGAAATGAAGCATAATGCATGATATCATGCAGTTTTGGTTAGATCGGATTACTTGAACACTTTTTCGTATCTAGTTTTATCTCAAAATTTTTCACAACATAGAAAACTGAGCTAGTTTAACTCGGGCATTGGATTCGTGTTATTCGGAGCTCTAAATCCAAAGTTACGGACGGTTTAGTGCAGACATTTCAAGTTGATCGCCTAGTTAAAGTGATCATTCTAAACTGATCATTTGTGCTTATTGAGTAAAGGCTTCGAAATGTACAATAATGTATGGCATCACGCAGTTTTGCCTATATTGGATTACTTGAACGCTTTTCCATATCTAGTGTTGTCTCAAATTTTGTCAAAACATGGAAAACTGAGCTAGTTTAACTTGGGCATTGGATTCGTGTTATTCTGAGCACTAAATCAAAATTTACGGACGATTTAGTGCGGACATGTCAAGTTTATCGCCTAGTTAAAGCGATCGTTCAAAACTGATCATTTGTGCTCATTGAGTAAAGGCTTATAAATGAAGCATAATGTAAGGCATCATGCAGTTTTGGCTAGATTGGATTCTTGAACGCTTTTTTGTATTTATTTCTGCCTCAAATTTTGTCACAATATAGAAAATTGAGCTAGCGTAACGTGGCTATTGGATTCATGTCATTATGAGCTCTAAATCATAAGTTACAGTTGATTTAGTGCGGACATGTCAAGTTGATTGGCCTGTTAAAGTGATAATTCTTAACTGATCATTGGTGCTCATTGAGTAAAGGCTTAGAAATGAAGAATAATGCATGGCATCACGCATTTTTGGTTATAGTGGATTACTTGAGCGATTTTTGTCTCAAATTTTATCACAATATAGAAAATTGAGCTACCTTAACATGGGCATTGGATTCGTGTCATTCCGAGCTCTAAATCAAAAGTTACGGACGATTTAGTATGGACATGTCAAGTCGATCGCCTACTTAAAGTGATCATTCTAAACTGATTATTGGTGTTCATTGAGTAAAGGCTTATACATGAAGCATAATGCATGACATCACGCAGTTCGGGACAGATTGGATTACTTGGACGCAATGTCTTATCTATTTCTGTCACAAATTTTGTCAAAATATAGAAAATTGAGCTAGCTTATCGTGGGCATGGGATCCGTGTCATTCTAAGCTCAAAATCAAAAGTTATGGTCGATTTAGTGACGACATGTCAAGTTGATTGGCCAGTTAAAGTGATCATTCTTAACTGATCATTGGTGCTCGTTGAGTAAATGCTTATAAATGAAACATAATGCATGGCATCACGCAGTTTTTGCTAGATTGGATTACTTTTACACTTTTTCTATCTATATTAGTTTCAAATTTTGTCAAAATATAGAAAATTGAGCTAGATTAACGTGGACATGGGATCCGTGTAATTCTAAGCTCTAAATCCAAAGTTACGGTCGATTTAGTGACGACATGTCAAGTTGATCGGCCAGTTAAAGTGATCATTCTTAACTGATCATTGGTGCCCTTTGAGTAAAGGCTTATAAATGAAACATAATGCATGGCATCACGCAGTTTTGGCTAGATTGGATTACTTTCACACTTTTTCTATCTATTTTAGTTTCAAATTTTGTGAGAATATAGAAAATTGAGCTAGATTAACGTGGGCATTAGATTTAAGCTCTAAATCAAAAGTTAGGGAAGATTTAGTGCGGATATGTCAAGTTGATCGGCCAGTTAAAGTGATCATTCTAAACTGATCATTGGTGCTCATTGAGTAAAGGCTTATATATAAAGCATATTGCATGGCATCACACAGTTTTGGTGAGACTGGAATACTTAAACGCTTTTTATAACTATTTTTGTTCGAAAGTTTGTCACAATATAGAAAATTGAGGTAGCTTAACGAAGGCATCGAATTCGTGTCATTATGAGCTTTAAATCAAAAGTTAGGGATGATTTAGGGCGGACATGTGAAGTTGATCATAAACTGATCATAATGCTTATAAATGAAACATAATGCATGGCATCACACAGTTCTTGATAGATTGGATTACTTGAATGCTTTTTTATATCTATTTCAGTCTCAAATTTTGTAACAATATAGAAAATTGAGCTAACTTAACGTGGGCATTGGATTCGTGTCATTCGGAGCTCTAAATCAAAAGTTACGAACAATTTAGTGCGGAAATGTCAAGTTGATCGCCTAGTTAAAGTGATCATTCTAAACTGATTATTTGTGCTCATTGAGTAAAGGCTTATAAATGAAGAATAATGCATGGCATCATGCAATTTTGCATAGATTGGATTATTTGAACACTTTTTTGTATCGTTTTCTTTCTCAAATTTCGTCACAATATAAAAAATTGAGCTACCGTAACGTGGGCACTGGATTCGTGTCATTCAAAGCTCTAAGTAATAAGTTACGGACGATTAAGTACGGACATGTCAAGTTGATCAGCCAATTAAAGTGATCATTCTTAACTGATCGTTGGTGCTCATTTACTAAAGGCTTATAAATGAAGCATAATGCATGACATCACGCAGCTCGGGATAGATTGAATTACTCGGATGATTTTGTCATATCTATTTTTGTCTCAAATTTTGTCACAATATACAAAATTTAGCTAGCTTAACATGGGCATTGGATTTGTGTTATTCTGAGCTCTAAATCAAAAGTTACGGACGATTTAGTGATGACATGTCAAGTCGATCGCCTACTTAAAGTGATCATTCTACACTGGTTATTGGTGTTCATTGAGTAAAGGCTTATAAATGAGGCATAATGCATGACATCACGTAGTTCGGGACAGATTGGATTACTTGGACGCATTGTCTTATCTATTTCTGTTTCAAATTTTGTCAAAATATAGAAAATTGAGCTAGCTTAACGTGGGCATGGGATCCGTGTCATTCTAAGCTCTAAATCAAAAGTTATGGTCGATTTAGTGACGACATGTCAAGTTGATCGGCCAGTTAAAGTGATCATTCCTAATTGATCAATAGTGCTCGTTGAGTAAAGCCTTATAAATGAATCATAATGCATGCCATCACGCAGTTTTGGCTAGATTGGATTAGTTTAACACTTTTTTATCTATTTTAGTCTCAAATTTTATCAAAATATAGAAAATTGAGCTAGATTAACGTGGGCATCAGATTTAAGCTCTAAATCAAAAGTTAGGGAAGCTGTAGAGCAGATATGTCAAGTTGATCGGCCAGTTAAAGTGATCATTCTAAACTGAACATTGGTGCTCATTGAGTAAAGGCTTATATATGAATCATATTGCATGGCATCACACAGTTTTGGTGAGATTGGAATACTTGAACGCTTTTTTATATCTATTTTTGTTTGAAATTTTGTCACAATTATAGAAAATTGAGCTAGTTTAACGAAGGCATCCGATTCATGTCATTATGAGCTTTAAATCAAAAGTTAGTGATTATTTAGGGCGGACATGTGAAGTTGATCATAAACTGATCATAATGCTTATAAATGAAGCATAATGCATGGCATCACGCAATTCTGGATAGATTGGATTACTTGAATGCTTTTTAATATCTATTTCAGTCTCAAATTTTGTCACAATATAGACAATTGAGCTAACTTAAAGTGGGAACTGGATTCGTGTCATTCGGAGCTGTAAATCAAAAGTTATGAACAATTTAGTGCGGAAATGTCAAGTTGATCGCCTAGTTAAAGTGATCATTCTAAACTGATTGTTGGTGCTCATTGAGTAAAGGCTTATAAATGAAGAATAATGCATGGCATCATGCAGTTTTGCATAGATTTGATTATTTGAACACTCTTTTGTATCGATTTCTTTCTCAAATTTCGTCACAATATAAAAAATTGAGCTACCTTAACGTGGGCACTGGATTCGTGTCATTCAAAGCTCTATGTAATAAGTTACGGACGATTAAGTGCGGACATGTCAAGTTTATCGGCCAATTAAAGTGATCATTCTTAACTGATCATTGGTGCTCGTTTTCTAAAGGCCTATAAATGAAGCATAATGAATGGCATCACACAGTTTTGGCTACATTGGATTATTTGAATGATTTTTTATATCTATTTCAGTCTCAAATTTTGTCGCAATATAGAAAATTGAGCTAGCTTAACGTGGGCACCAGATTCGTGTCATTCTGAGCTCTAAATCAAAAGTTATTGACGATTTAGTGCGGAAATGTCAAGTTGATCGGCCAGCTAAAGTGATCATTCTAAACTGATCATTGGTGCTCATTTAGTAAATGCTTATAAATGAAGCATAATGCATGGCATCACGCAGTTTTGGTTAGATTGGATTACTTGAATGCTTTTTATATATCTATTTCAGCCTCAAATTTAGTCAAAATATTGAAAATTGAGATAGCTTAACGTGGGCGTTGTATTCTTGTCATTGGGAACTCTAAGTCAAAAGTTAGGGATGATTTAGTGCGGACATGTAAAGTTGATCGGCTAGTTAAAGTGATCATTCTAAACTGATCATTGGTGCTCATTGAGTAAAGGCTTATAAATGAAGCATAATGCTTGGGTTCATGCAGTTTTGGTTAGATTGGATTACTTGAACGCTTTTTCGTATCTATTTTTGTCACAATATAGAAAATTGAGCTAGCTTAACGTGGACATTAGATTTGTGTTATTATGAGCTCTAAATCAAAAGTAATGGACGATTTAGTGTGGATATGTCAAGTTGATCAGCTAGTTAAAGTGATCATTCTAAACTGATCATTTGTGCTCATTGAGTAGAGACTTATAAATGAAGCATTATGCATGGTATCACGCAGTTTTGGCTAGATTGGATTACTTGAACACTTTTTCGTATCTATTTTTGTCTCAAATTTTGTCAAAAATATACAAAATTAAGCCACCTTAACGTGGCATTGGATTCGTGTCATTCGGAGCTCTAAATTAAAAGTTACGGATGATTTAGTGCGGACATGTCAAGTTGATCGGCCAGTTAAAGTGATTATTCTAAACTTATCATTGGTGCGCATTGAGTAAAGACATATAAATGAAGCATAATGCATGACATCACGCAGTTTGGATTAGATTGGATTACATGGACGCTTTGTCGTATCTAATTCTGTCTAAAATTTTTTCACAATATAAAAAATTGAGCTAGCTTAACGTGGGCGTTTAGTTCGTGTCATTTTGAGCTCTAAATCAAACGTCACGGAAAATTTAGTGTGGACATATCAAGTTGATCGCCCAGTTAAATTGTTCATTCTAAACTGAACATTAGTGTTCATTGATTAAAGGCTTATAATTGAAGCATAATGCATGACATCACGTAGTTTTGGAAAGATTGGATTACTTGGAGGACTTGTCGAAGCAATTTTAAGCTTTAAATTTATCACAATATAAAAATATTTAGGTAGCTTAACATAGGTATTGGACTCGTGTCAGTCTGAGCTCTAAATCAAAAGTTACCGATGATTTAGTGCGGACATGTCAAGTTGATCAGCTAGTTAAAGTGATCATTATAAACTGATCATTTGTTCTCATTGAGTAAAGGCTTATAAATGAAGCATAATACATAGCATCATGCAGTTTTGCATAGATTGGATTACATGAACGCTTTTTTTGTATCTATTTCGGTTTCAAATTTCATCACAATATCTAAAATTGAGCTAGCATAACGTGGGTATTGGATTTGTGTCACTCTGAGCTCTAAATCGTAAGTTACTGACGATTTATAGCGGATATTTCAAGTTGATCGGCGAGTTAAAGTTATCATTCTTAACTGATCATTGGTGCTCATTGGGTAAAGGCTTATAAATGAAGCATAACACATGGAATCATGCAGTTTTGGCTAGATTGGATTACTTGAACGCTTTTTATATCTATATCAGTTTCAAATTTTATCACAATATAAAAAATTGAGCTAGCTTAACGTGGGCGTTGGATTCATGTCATTCTGAGCTCTAAATCAAAAGTTACAGACGATTTATTGCGGACATGTCAAGTTGATCGGCCAGTTAAAGTGATCATTCTAAACTGATCCTTGGTGCTCATTTAGTAAAGGCTTATAACTGAAGCACAATGCATGACATCACGCAGTTCAGGATATATTGGATTACTTCGATGCTTTGTCCTTTCTATTTCTGTCTCAAATTTTGTCACAATGTACAGAATTGCGCTAGTTTAACATGGGCATTGGATTCGTGTAATTCTGAGCTCTAAATCAAAATTTATGTACGATTTAGTGTGGACATGTCAAGTCGATCGCCAACTTAAAGTGATCATTCTAAAGTGATTATTGGTTTTGATTGAGTAAAGGTTTATAAATGAGGCATAATGCATGACCTCATGCAGTTCGGGACATATTCGATTACTTGGACGCATTGTCTTATCTATTTCTGTCTCAAAATTTTCAAAATATAGAAAATTGAGCTAGCTTAATGTGGGCGTTGGATTCGTGTAATTCTGACCTCTAAATCAAAAGTGACGGTCGATTTAGTGCAGAAATGTCAAGTTGATCGGCCAGTCAAAGTGATTATTCTAAACTGATCATTGGTGCTCCTTAGGTAAAGGCATATAAATGAAGCAAAATGTATGGCATCACACAGTTCAGGATAGATTGGATTACATGGACGTTTTTCATATATATTTATGTTTCAACATTTGTCACAATATAGAAAATTGAGCTAGCTTAACGTGGGCGTTGGATTCATGTCATTCTGAGCTCTAAATAGAAAGTTACGAACGATTTAGTGCAGACATATCAAGTTGATCGGCCAGTTAAAGTCATCATTCTTTGTTGATCATTAATGATCATTAAGTAAAGGCTTATAAAGAAGCATAATGCATGGCATCACTCAGTTTTTGTTAGGTTGGATTACTTGAACGCATTTTTATATCTATTTTTATCTCAAATTTTGTCACAATATAGAAAATTGAGCTAGCTTAACGTAGGCATCGGATTCGTGACATTCTGAGCTTTAATTCAAAAGTTAGGGATGATTTAGTGCTAACATGTCAAGTTGATCGTCTTGTTAAATTGATCATTCTAAATTGATCATTGATGCTCATTGAATAAAGGCTTAGAAATGAAGCATAATGCAAGGCCTCCCACAGTTCTGTTTATATTGGATTACTTGAATACTTTTTCGTATTTAGTTTTGTCTCAAATTTTTTCACAATATCGAAAATTGAGCTAGCTTAACGTGGGCATTGGATTCGTGTTATTCAGAGCTCTAAATCAAAAGTTATGCGCGATTTAGTGCGGACATGTCAAGTTGATCGCCTAGTTAAAGTGATCATTCTAAACTTATCATTTGTGCTCATTGAGTAAAGGCTTATAAATGAAGCATTATGCATGGTATCACACAGTTTTGGCTAGATTGGATTACTTGAACACTTTCGTATCTATTTCTATCTCAAATTTTATCAAAATAAAGAAATTAAGCTAGCTTAACGTGGGCATTGGATTCTTGTCATTCGGAGCTCTAAATTAAAAGTTACGGATGATTTAGTTCGGACATGTAAGGTTGATCGACTAGTTAAAGTGATTATTGTAAACTTATCATTGGTGCTCATTGAGTAAAGACATATAAATGAAGCATAATGCATGACATCATGCAGTTTGGATTAGATTGGATTACATGGACGTTTTGTCGTATCTAATTCTGTCTAAAAATTTTTCACAATATAGAAAATTGATCTAGCTTAACGTGGGCGTTTGGTTCGTGTCATTTTGAGCTCTAAATCAAACGTCACAGACAATTTAGTGTGGACATATCAAATTGATCGCCCAGTTAAATTGATCATTCTAAACTGATCATTAGTGTTCAATGATTAAAGGCTTATAAATGAAGCATAATGTATGACATCACGTAGTTTTGGAAAGATTTGATTACTTGGAGGACTTGTCGAAGCAATTTTCGTTTTAAAATTTATCAGATATAAAAATATTTAGGTAGCCTAACATGGGTATTGGACTCGTGTCAGTCTGAGCTCTAAATCAAAAGCTACGGATGATTTAGTGCGGACATGTCAAGTTGATCAGCTAGTTAAAGTGATCATTCTAATCTGATCATTTGTGCTTATTAAGTAAAGGCTTATAAATGAAGCATAATGCATAGCATCATGCAGTTTTGCATAGATTGGATTACTTGAACGCTTTATTGTATCTATTTCTGTATCAAATTTCATCACAATATTGAAAATTGAGCTAGCATAACGTGGGCATTGGATTCGTGTCATTCTGAGCTCTAAATCGTAAGTTACTAACGATTTATTGCGGACATTTCAAGTTGATCGGCCAGTTAAAGTTATAATTCTTAACTGATCACTGGTGCTCATTGGGTAAAGCGTTATAAATGAAGCATAACGCATGGAATCACGCAGTGCTGGCTATATTGGATTACTTGAACAGTTTTTATATATATATTTCATTTTCAAATTTTATCACAATATAGAAAATTGAGCTAGCTTAACGTGGGCGTTGGATTCATGTCATTCTGAGCTCTAAATCAAAAGTTACAGACGATTTATTGCGGACATGTCAAGTTGATCGGCCAGTTAAAGTGATCATTCTAAACTGATCCTTGGTGCTCATTTAGTAAAGGCTTATAAATGAAGCACAATGCATGACATCACGCAGTTCAGAATATATTGGATTACTTTGATGCTTTGTCCTTTCTATTTCTGTCTCAAATTTTGTCATAATATACAGAATTGCGCTAGTTTAACATGGGCATTGGATTCGTGTAATTCTGAGCTCTAAATCAAAATTTACGTACGATTTAGTGTGGACATGTCAAGTCGATCGCCTACTTAAAGTGATCATTCTAAAGTGATTATTGGTTTTGATTGAGTAAAGGTTTATAAATGAGGCATAATGCATGACATCATGCAGTTCGGGACATATTGGATTACTTGGACGCATTGTCTTATCTATTCCTGTCTCAAATTTTTTCAAAATATAGAAAATTGAGCTAGCTTAACGTGGGCATTGGATTCGTGTAATTCTGAGCTCTAAATCAAAAGTGACGGTCGATTTAGTGCAGAAATGTCAAGTTGATCGGCCAGTCAAAGTGATTATTCTAAACTGATCATTGGTGCTCATTAGGTAAAGATATATAAATGAAGCAAAATGTATGGCATCACACAGTTCGGGATAGATTGGATTACATGGACGTTTTGCGTAAATATTTTTGTTTCAAAATTTTCCACAATATAGAAAATTGAGCTAGCTTAACGTGGGCGTTGGATTCATGTCATTCTAAGCTCTAAATCAAAAGTTACGAACGATTTAGTGCAGACATATCAAGTATATCGGCCAGTTAAAGTGATCATTCTTAGCTGATCATTAATGCTCATTAAGTAAAGGCTTATAAAAGAAGCATAATGCATGGCATCAGTCAGTTTTTGTTAGGTTGGATTACTTGAACGCATTTTTATATCTATTTTTGTCTCAAATTTTGTCACAATATAGAAAATTGAGCTAGCTTAACGTAGGCATTGGATTCGTGACATCTGAGCTTTAATTCAAAAGTTAGGGATGATTTACTGCTAACATGTCAAGTTGATCGTCTTGTTAAAGTGATCATTCTAAACTGATCATTGATGCTCATTGAATAAAGGCTTAGAAATGAAGCATAATGCAAGGCCTCCCACAGTTTTTTTATATTGGATTACTTGAATACTTTTTCATATTTATTTTGGTCTCAAATTTTTTCACAATATCGAAAATTGAGCTAGCTTAACGTGGGCATTGGATTCGTGTTATTCAGAGCTCTAAATCAAAAGTTATGCGCGATTTAGTGCGGACATGTCAAGTTGATTGCCTAGTTAAAGTGATCATTCTAAACTGATCATTTGTGCTCATTGAGTAAAGGCTTATAAATGAAGCATTATGCATGGTATCACGCAGTTTTGGCTAGATTAGATTACTTGAAAACTTCCGTATCTATTTCTATCTCAAATTTTATCAAAATTTAGAAAATTAAGCTAGCTTAACGTGGGCATTGGATTCTTGTCATTCGGAGCTCTAAATTAAAAATTACGGATGATTTAGTCCGGACATGTAAAGTTGATCGGCTAGTTAAAGTGATTATTCTAAACTTGTCATTGGTGCTCATTGAGTAAAGACATATAAATGAAGCATAATGCATGACATCATGCAGTTTGAATTATGTTGGATTACAGGGACGCTTTGTCGTATCTAATTCTGTCTTAAATTTTTTCATAATATAGAAAATTGAGCTAGCTTAACGTGGGCGTTTGGTTCGTGTCATTTTGAGCTCTAAATCAAACGTCACGGACAATTTAGTGTGGACATATCAAGTCGATCGCCCAGTTAAATTGATCATTCTAAACTGATCATTAGTGTTCAATGATTAAAGGCTTATAAATGAAGCATAATGTATGACATCACGTAGTTTTGGGAAGATTTGATTACTTGGAGGACTTGTCAAAGCAATTTTAGTCTTAAAATTTATCACAATATAAAAATATTTAGGTAGCTTAACATGGGTATTGGACTCGTGTCAGTCTGAGCTCTAAATCAAAAGCTACGGATGATTTAGTGCAGACATGTCAAATTGATCAGCTAGTTAAAGTGATCATTCTAAACTGATCATTTGTGCTTATTAAGTAAAGGCTTATAAATGAAGCATAATGCATAGCATCATGCAGTTTTGCATAGATTGGATTACTTGAACGCTCTATTGTATCTATTTTTGTTTCAAATTTCATCACAATATTGAAAATTGAGCTAGCATAACGTGTGCATTGGATTCGTGTCACTCTGAGCTCTAAATCGTAAGTTACTGACGATTTATTGCGGACATTTCAAGTTGATCGGCCTGTTAAAGTTATGATTCTTAACTGATCACTGGTGCTCATTGGGTAAATGCTTATAAATGAAGCATAACGCATGGAATCACGCAGTTCTGGCTATATTGGATTACTTGAACGCTTTTTGTATATATTTCAGTTTCAAATTTTATCACAATATAGAAAATTGAGCTAGCTTAACGTGGGTGTTGGATTCATGTCATTCCGAGCTCTAAATCAAAAGTTAGAGACGATTTCTTGCAGATATGTCAAGTTGATCGGCCAGTTAAAGTGATCATTCTAAATTGATCCTTGGTGCTCATTTATTAAAGGCTTATAAATGAAGCATAATTCAATGTATCACGCAGTTCGGTATATATTGGATTACTTGGATGCTTTGTCCTTTCTATTTCTGTCTCAAATTTTGTCACAATATACAGAATTGAGCTAGCTTAGCATGGGCATTGGATTCGTGTAATTCTAAGCTCTAAATCAAAAGTTACGTACGATTTAGTGTGGACATGTCAAGTCGATCGCCTACTTAAAGTGATCATTCTAAGCTGATTATTGGTTTTCATTGAGTAAAGGCTTATAAATGAGGCATAATGCATGACATCATGCAGTTCGGGACAGATTGGATTACTCGGACACATTGTCTTATCTATTTATGTCTCAAATTTTGTCAAAATATAGAAAATTGAGCTATCTTAACCTGGGCATTCTTAGCTGATCATTAATGCTCATTAAGTAGAGGCATATAAATGAAGCATAATGCATGGCATCACTCAATTTTTGTTAGGTTGGATTACTTGAACTCATTTTTATATCTATTTTTGTCTCAAAATTTGTCACAATATAGAAAATTGAGCTAGCTTAACGTAGGCATCGGATTCGTGACATTCTGAGCTTTAATTCAAAAGTTAGGGATGATTTAGTGGTAACATGTGAAGTTGATTGTCTTGTTAAAGTGATCATTCTTAACTGATCTTTGACGCTCATTGAATAAAGGCTTAGAAATGAAACATAATTCATGGCCTCTCACAATGTTTATATTGGATTACTTGAATGCTTTTTCGTATCTATTTTTGTCTCAAATTTGGTCACAATATCGAAAATTGAGCTAGCTTAACGTGGGCATTGGATTCGTGTTATTCAGAGCTCTAAATCAAAAGTTATGCATGATTTAGTGCGGACATGTCAAGTTGATCGCCTAGTAAAATAGATCATTCTAAACTGACCAATTGTACTCATTGAGTAAAGGCTTATAAATGAAGCATAATGCATGTCATCATCCAATTTTGCATAGATTGGATTACTTGAACGCTTTTTTGTATCGATTTCTTTCTTAAATTTCATCACAATATAGAAAATTGAGCTAGCTTAATGTGGGCATTGGATTAGTGTCATACAAAGGTCTAAGTTATAAGTTACGGACGATTTAGCGTGGACATGTCAAGTTGTTCGGCCAGTTAAAGTGATCATTATTAACTGATCTTGGTGCTCGTTGAGTAAAGGCTTATAAATGAAGCATAATACAAGGCATCACGCAGTTTTGGATAGATTGGATTACTTTAACTCTTTTTCTATCTATTTCAGTCTCAAATTTTGTCAAAATATAGAAAATTGAGCTAGATTAACGTGGGCATTAGATTTAAGCTCTAAATCAAAAGTTAGGGAAGATTTACTGTGGATATGTCGAATTGATTGGCCAGTTAAAGTGATCATTCTAAACTGATCATTGGTGCTCATTGAGTAAAGACTTATAAATGAAGCATACTGCATGGCATCACGCTGTTTTGGTTAGATTGGATTACTTGAACGCTTTTTTATATCTATTTTGTTTGAAATTTTGTCACAATGTAGAAAATTGAGCTAGCTTAACGAAGGCATCGAATTCGTGTCATTCTGAGCTTTAAATCAAAAGTTAGAGATGATTGAGTGCGGACATGTCTAGTTGATCGTCCTGTTAAAGTGATCATTATAAACTGATCACTAATGCTCATTGAATAAAGGCTAAGAAATGAAGCATAATGCATGCCCTCACGCAGTTTTGGTTCTGTTGGATTACTTGAAGGCCTTTTCGTATCCATTTTTGTTTAAAATCTTGTCACAATATAGAAAATTGAGCTAGCTTAACGTGGGTATTGGATTCGTGTTATTCTGAGATCTAAATCAAAAGTTACGGACTATTTAGTGCGGACATGTCATGTTGATCCCCTAGTTAAAGTGATCATTCTAAGCTGATTATTTGTGCTCATTGAGTAAAGGCTTATAAATGAAGCATAATGCATGGCATCATGCAATTTTGCATAGATTGGATTACTTGAACGCTTTTTGTATCGACTTTTTTCTCAAATTTTGTCACAATTTAGAAAATTGAGCTACCTTAACATGGGCACTAGATTCATGTCATTCAAAGCTGTAAGTCATAAGTTATGGACGAGTAAGTGCGGACATGTCAAGTTGATCGGCCAATTAAAGTGATCATACTTAACTGATCATTAGTGCCCGTTTTGTAAAAGATTATAAATGAAGCAGAATGCATGGTATCACGCAGTTTTTCGGTATATTGGATTATTTGAATGTTTTTTATATCTATTTCAGTCTCAAATTTTATCACAATATAGAAAATTGAGCTAGCTTAACGTGTGCACTGGATTCGTGTCATTCTGAGCTCTAAATCAAAAGTTATTGACGATTTAGTGCGGAAATGTCAAGTTGATCGGCTAGTTAAAGTGATCATTTTAAACTGATCATTGGTGCTCATTTAGTAAATGGTTATAAATGAAGCAAAATGCATGGCATCGCGCAGTTTTTGTTAGATTGGATTGCTTGAACACGTTTTTATATCTATTTATGTCTCAAAATTTTGTAAAAACATAGAAAATTTAGCTAGCTTAACATATGCATCGGTTTCGTGTCATTCTGTGCTTTAAACAAAAAGTTAGAGATGATTTAGTGCGGACATGTCATGTTGATCGTCCTGTTAAAGTGATCATTCTAAACTGATTATTGGTGCTCATTGTATAAAGGCTTATAAATGAAGCATAATGCATGGTATCACGCAGTTTTGGTTAGATTGGATTAATTGAATTCTTTTTGTATCTATTTTTGTCACAAATTTTGTCACAATATAGAAAATTGAGCTAGATTAACATAGGCTTTGGATTCGTGTCATTCTGAGTTTTAAATCAAAAGTGAGGGATGATTTAGTGCGGAAATATCAAGTTGATCGTCCTGTTAAAGTGATAATTCTAAACTGATCATTGGTGCTCACTGAGTACAGGCTTAGAAATGAAGCATAATGCATGGCATCAAGCAGTTTGGTTAGATTTGATTACTTGAACGCTTTTTCGTATCTATTTTCGTCTCAAATTTTGTCACAATATTGAAAATTGAACTAGATTAATNTGTCAAGTTGATTGGTAAGTTCAAATGATCATTCTAAGTTGATCATTGGTGCTCATTGAGTAAAGGCTTAGAAGTGAACCATAATGCATGACATCACGCAGTTAGGGATAGATTGGATTACTTGGACGCTTTGTCGTATCTATTTGAGTCCGAAATTTTCTCATAGTATAGAAAATTGAGCTAGCATAACGTGGGCATTGGATTCATGTCATTTTGATCTCTAAACGAAACGTTACGGAAGATTTTGTGCAGACATGTCAAGTTGGTTGGTCAGTTCAAATGATCATTTTTTATTGATCATTAGTGCTCATTGAGTAAAGACTTATAAGTGAAGCATAATGCATGACATCACTCAGTTTGGGATAGACTGGAGTACTTCGAGACTTTATATTATCTATTTTAGTCTGGAATTTCGTTATAATATAGATAATTGAGCTGGCATAATGTGGGCGTTGGATTCATGCCATTCTGATCTCTAAACAAAAAGTTACGGAGATTTAGTGCGGACATATCAAGTTGATTGGTCAGTTCAAATGATCATTTTAAGCTGACCATTGGTGGGTAAAGGCTTATAAGTAAAGCATAATGCATGGCATCACGCAGTTTGGGATTGATTGGATTACATGGAGGATTTGTTGTATATATTTGAGTATGAAATTTTTTCACAGTATAGAAAATTGAGCTAGCATAACCTGGGCATTGGATTCATGTCATTATGAGCTTTAAATCAGAAATTACGGACGATTTAGTGCAAACATGCCAAGTTGATTTGCCAGTTCAACTGATCATTCTAAACTGATCATTGGTACTCATTGAGTAAATGCTTATAAGTGAAGCACAATGCATGGCATCACGCATTTTGGGATAGATCTGATTACTTAGAGGCTTTTTCGTATCTATCTGAGTCTGAAATTTTGTCATAGTATAGAAAATTAAGCTAGCATTCATGTATTTCTGAGCTCTAAATCAAAAGTTATTGACGATTTAGTGCGGATATGTCAAGTTGATTTGCCAGTTGAACTGATCATTCTAAGTTGATCAATTGTGCTCACTGAGTAAAGGCTTATAAGTGAAGCATAATGCATGACATCACGCAGTTTGGGATAGATTGGATTGCTTGGAGGTTTTGTCGTATCTATTTGAGTGCAAAAATTTGTCATAGTATTGAAAATTGAGCTAGCATAACGTCGGCGTTGGATTCATGTCATTCTGAGCTCCAAATCAAAAGTTATTGACGATATAGTGCGGATATGTCAAGTTGATTGGGTAGTTGAACTGATCATTCTAAACTGATCATTGGTGCTCATTGTGTAAAGGCCTATAAGTGAAGCATAATGCATGACATCACAGAGTTTGGGATATATTGGATTACTTGGATGCTTTGTCGTATCTATTTGAGTCTGAAAATTTGTCAGAGTATAGAAAATTGATCTAGCATAACGTGGGCGTTGGATTCATGTCCTTCTGAGCTATAAATCAAAAGTTAAGGAAGATTTAGTGCGTACATGTCAAGTTGATCGGCATTCAAATGATCATCCTAAGTTGATCATTGGTGCTCATTGA
Source organism: Pugionium dolabratum (assembly GCA_018901945.1). Classification (NCBI taxonomy): domain Eukaryota; kingdom Viridiplantae; phylum Streptophyta; class Magnoliopsida; order Brassicales; family Brassicaceae; genus Pugionium; species Pugionium dolabratum. The sequence continues at coordinate 111,350 of JAEVFF010001213.1, read as the reverse complement.
GTAAAGGCTTATAAGTGAAGCATAATGCATGACATCACGCATTTTGGGATATATTGGATTACTTGGATGATTTGTCGTATCAATTTGAGTCTGAAATTTTGTCCCAATTTAGAACATTGAGCTAGCATAACATGGGCATTGGATTCATGTCATTCAGAGCTCTAAATCGAAAGTTACGTACAATTTAGTGCAAACATGTCAAGTTTATTTGCCAGTTTAACTGATCATTCTAAGCTGATCATTGGGGCTCATTGTGTAAATGCTTATAAGTGAAGCATAATTCATGGCATCACACATTTTAGGATAGATTTGATTATTTGGAGGCTTTGTCATATCTATTTGAGTCTGAAACTTTTTAGTAGTATAGAAAATGGAGCTAGCATAATGTGGGCGTTGGATTCATGTCATTCTGAGCTCTAAATCAAAAGTTACGGAAGATTTAGTGTGTACATGTCAAGTTGATTGGTAAGTTCAAATGATCATTCTAAGTTGATCATTGGTGCTCATTGAGTAAAGGCTTAGAAGTGAACCATAATGCATGACATCACGCAGTTAGGGATAGATTGGATTACTTGGACGCTTTGTCGTATCTATTTGAGTCCGAAATTTTCTCATAGTATAGAAAATTGAGCTAGCATAACGTGGGCATTGGATTCATGTCATTTTGATCTCTAAACGAAACGTTACGGAAGATTTTGTGCAGACATGTCAAGTTGGTTGGTCAGTTCAAATGATCATTTTATATTGATCATTAGTGCTCATTGAGTAAAGACTTATAAGTGAAGCATAATGCATGACATCACTCAGTTTGGGATAGACTGGAGTACTTCGAGACTTTATCTTATCTATTTTAGTCTGGAATTTCGTTATAATATAGATAATTGAGCTGGCATAATGTGGGCGTTGGATTCATGCCATTCTGATCTCTAAACAAAAAGTTACGGAGATTTAGTGCGGACATATCAAGTTGATTGGTCAGTTCAAATGATCATTTTAAGCTGACCATTGGTGGGTAAAGGCTTATAAGTAAAGCATAATGCATGGCATCACGCAGTTTGGGATTGATTGGATTACATGGAGGATTTGTTGTATATATTTGAGTATGAAATTTTTTCACAGTATAGAAAATTGAGCTAGCATAACCTGGGCATTGGATTCATGTCATTATGAGCTTTAAATCAGAAATTACGGACGATTTAGTGCAAACATGCCAAGTTGATTTGCCAGTTCAACTGATCATTCTAAACTGATCAATGCTACTCATTGAGTAAATGCTAATAAGTGAAGCACAATGCATGGCATCACGCATTTTGGGATAGATCTGATTACTTAGAGGCTTTTTCGTATCTATCTGAATCTGAAATTTTGTCATAGTATAGAAAATTGAGCTAGCATTCATGTATTTCTGAGCTCTAAATCAAAAGTTATTGACGATTTAGTGCGGATATGTCAAGTTGATTTGCCAGTTGAACTGATCATTCTAAGTTGATCAATTGTGCTCACTGAGTAAAGGCTTATAAGTGAAGCATAATGCATGACATCACGCAGTTTGGGATAGATTGGATTGCTTGGAGGTTTTGTCGTATCTATTTGAGTGCAAAAATTTGTCATAGTATTGAAAATTGAGCTAGCATAACGTCGGCGTTGGATTCATGTCATTCTGAGCTCCAAATCAAAAGTTATTGACGATATAGTGCGGATATGTCAAGTTGATTGGGTAGTTGAACTGATCATTCTAAACTGATCATTGGTGCTCATTGTGTAAAGGCCTATAAGTGAAGCATAATGCATGACATCACAGAGTTTGGGATAGATTGGATTACTTGGATGCTTTGTCGTATCTATTTGAGTCTGAAAATTTGTCAGAGTATAGAAAATTGATCTAGCATAACGTGGGCGTTGGATTCATGTCCTTCTGAGCTATAAATCAAAAGTTAAGGAAGATTTAGTCGTACATGTCAAGTTGATCGGCATTCAAATGATCATCCTAAGTTGATCATTGGTGCTCATTGAGTAAAGGCTTATAAGTGAGGCATAATGCATGACATCACGCATTTTGAGATATATTGGATTACTTGGATGATTTGTCGTATCAATTTGAGTCTGAAATTTTGTCCCAATTTAGAACATTGAGCTAGCATAACATGGGCATTGGATTCATGTCATTCAGAGCTCTAAATCGAAAGTTACGTACAATTTAGTGCAAACATGTCAAGTTTATTTGCCAGTTTAACTGATCATTCTAAGCTGATCATTGGGGCTCATTGTGTAAATGCTTATAAGTGAAGCATAATTCATGGCATCACACATTTTAGGATAGATTTGATTATTTGGAGGCTTTGTCATATCTATTTGAGTCTGAAACTTTTTAGTAGTATTGAAAATGGAGCTAGCATAATGTGGGCGTTGGATTCATGTCATTCTGAGCTCTAAATCAAAAGTTACGGAAGATTTAGTGTGTACATGTCAAGTTGATTGGTAAGTTCAAATGATCATTCTAAGTTGATCATTGGTGCTCATTGAGTAAAGGCTTATAAGTGAACCATAATGCATGACATCACGCAGTTTGGGATAGATTGGATTACTTGGACGCTTTGTCGTATCTATTTGAGTCCGAAATTTTCTCATAGTATAGAAAATTGAGCTAGCATAACGTGGGCATTGGATTCATGTCATTTTGATCTCTAAACGAAACGTTACGGAAGATTTTGTGCAGACATGTCAAGTTGATTGGTCAGTTCAAATGATCATTTTAAGTTGATCATTAGTGCTCATTGAGTAAAGACTTATAAGTGAAGCATAATGCATGACATCACTCAGTTTGGGATAGACTGGAGTACTTCGAGACTTTATCTTATCTATTTTAGTCTGGAATTTTGTTATAATATAGATAATTGAGCTGGCATAATGTGGGCGTTGGATTCATGCCATTCTGATCTCTAAACAAAAAGTTACGGAGATTTAGTGCGGACATATCAAGTTGATTGGTCAGTTCAAATGATCATTTTAAGCTGACCATTGGTGGGTAAAGGCTTATAAGTAAAGCATAATGCATGGCATCACGCAGTTTGGGATTGATTGGATTACATGGAGGATTTGTTGTATATATTTGAGTATGAAATTTTTTCACAGTATAGAAAATTGAGCTAGCATAACCTGGGCATTGGATTCATGTCATTATGAGCTTTAAATCAGAAATTACGGACGATTTAGTGCAAACATGCCAAGTTGATTTGCCAGTTCAACTGATCATTCTAAACTGATCATTGGTACTCATTGAGTAAATGCTTATAAGTGAAGCACAATGCATGGCATCACGCATTTTGGGATAGATCTGATTACTTAGAGGCTTTTTCGTATCTATCTGAGTCTGAAATTTTGTCATAGTATAGAAAATTGAGCTAGCATAATATGGGCATTGAATTCATGTCATTCTCAGCTCTAAATCAAAAGATACAGACGATTTAGTGTGGACATGCCAAGTTGATTGGTCAGTTCAAATGATCATTCTAAGTTGATCATTGGTGCTCATTGAGAAAATGCTTATAAGTGAAGCATAATGCATGGCATCATGCAGTTTGGGATAGATTGGATTACTTGGAGGCTTTGTCTTATATATTTGAGTCTGAAATTTTGTCACAATGTAGAAAAGTGAGCGAGCATAACGTAGGCATTGGATTCATCTCATTCTGAGCTCTAAATCAAAACTTACGAACGATTCAGTGCGTACATGTCAAGTTTATGGGTCAGTTCAAATGATCTTTCTAAACTGATCATTGGTGCTCCTTGAGTAAAGGATAATAAGTGAAGAATAATTCATGACATCACGCATATGGGATAGATTGGATTACTTGAAGGCTTTGTCGTATCTATTTGAGTCTGAAATATTCTCACAATATAGAAAATTGAGCTAGCATAACGTGGGCATTGGATTCATGTCATTCGGAGCTTTAAATCAAAAATCACGGATTATTTGGTGCGGACATATCAAGTTGATTGGTTAGTTCAAATGATCATTTTAAGCTGATCATTGGTGCTTATTGAGTATAGGCTTATAAGTGAATCATAATGCATGACATCACGCAGTTTGGGATAGATTGGATTACATGGAGGCTCCTTCGTATATATTTGAGTTTGAAATTTTGTCACATTATAGAAAATTGAGCTAGCGTAACATGGGCACTGGATTGATGTCATTCTGAGCTCTAAATCAAAAGATAATGATGATTTAATGCGGAAATGTAAAGTTTATTGGTCAATTCAAATGTTCGTTATAATCTGATCATTGGTGCTCATGTAGAAAAGGCTTATACGTGAAGCATAATACATGGCATCACATAGTTTGGGATAGATTGGATTATTTGGAGCATTTGTCGTATCTATTTGAGTCTAAAATTTTGTCACAATATAGAAAATTGAGCTAGCATAACGTGGGCATTGGATTCATGTCATTCGGAGCTCTAAATCAAAAGTTACAGACGATTTAGAGGAGACATGTCAAGTTGATTGGCCAGTTCAACTTATCATTTTAAGCTGATCATTGGTGCTCATTGACTAAAGGCTTACAAGTGAAACATAATCCATGGCATCACGCAGCTTGGGATAGATTGGATTACTTGGAGCCTTTGTCTTATCTATTTGAGTCTGAAATTTTGTCATTGTATAGAATATTGAGCTAGCATAACGTGGGCGTTGGATTCATATCATTATGAGGTCTATATCAAAAGTTACGTACGATTTAGTGCGGACATATCAAGTTGATTGGTCAGTTCAAATGACCATTTCAAGCTGATCATTGGTGCCCATTGAGTAAAGGTTTATAAGTGAATCACAATGCATGGCATCATGCAGTTCGGGATAGATTGGATTACTTGGAGGCTTTTCGTATATGTTTGATCATGAAATTTTGTCAAAGTATAAAAAATTGAGCTAGCATAACATGATCATTGGATTCATGTCATTCCGAGCTCTAAATCAAAAGATACGGACGATTTAGTGCAAAGATGTCAAGTTCATTGGTCAGTTTAAATGATCCTTCTAATCTGATCATTGGTGCTCATGGAGAAAAGGCTTATAAGTGAAGCAGAATGCATGGCATCACGCAATTTGGGAAAGATTGGATTATTTGGAGGGTTTTTCCTATCTATTTGAGTCTGAAATTTTGTCACAATATAAAAATTGAGCTAGCATAACGTGGGCATTGGATTCATGTCATTCGGAGGTCTAAATCAAAAGTTACGGACGATTTAGTGCAGAAATGTCAAGTTGATTGGCCAGTTCAACTGATCATTCTAAGCTCATCATTGGTACTCATTAAGTAAAGGCTTACAAGTGAAACATAATGCATGGCATCACGCAGTTTGGGTTAGATTGGATTACTTGGAGCCTTTTTCGTATCTATTGGAGTCTGAAACTTTTTCATCGTATATAAAATTTGATTGGTCAAGTAAAATGATTATTCTAAGCTGATCATTGGTGCTCATTGAGTAAAGGCTTATAAGTGAAGCATAATGCATGGCATCATGCAGTTTGGGATATATTTTATTACTTGTAGGTCTTATCGTATCTATTTGAGTCTCAAAATTTGTCATTATATAAAACATTGAGCTAGCATTACGTGGCCAATGGATTCATGTCATTCTTAGCTCTAAATCAAAAGTTACGTACGATTTAGTGTGGACATGTCAAGTTTATTGGCCATTTCAACTGATCATTCTAAGCTGATCATTGGTGCTCATTGAATAAAGGCTTATCAGTGAAGCATATTGCATGACATCACACAGTTTGGGATAGATTGGATTACTTGGAGGCTTTGTCGTATCTATTTGAATCTAAAATTTGGGCGTTGGATTTATGTCACTTTGAGCTCTATATCAAAAGTTACGGACAATTTAGTGCGGACATATCAAGCGGATAAGTCAGTTCAAATGATCATATTAAGCTGATCATTGGTGCTCATTGAGTAAAAGCTTATAAGTGAAGCATAATGCATGACATCACGCAGTTTGGGATAGATTGGATTACTTGGAGGCTTTTTCGTATATATTTGAGTCTGAAATTTTGTCACGGTATTGAAATTGAGCTAGCATAACATGGTCATTGGATTAATGTCATTATGAGCTCTAAATCAAAAGTTACGGACGATTAAGTGTGGAAATATCAAGTCATTGGTCAATTCAAATGATCATTCTAATCTGATCATTGGTGCTCTTGAGTAAAGGCCTATAAGTGAAGCATAATGCATGAGGTCATGTAGTTTGTTATATATTGGATTACTTGAAGGCTTTGTCGTATCAATTTGAGTATGAAATTTTGTCATTGTATAAACAATATATCTAGCATTACGGACGCAATGGATTCATGTCATTCTGAGCTCTAAATCAAAAGTTACGGACGATTTAGTGCGGACATGTCAAGTTGATTGGGCAGTTCAACTGATCATTCTAAGCTGATCATTGGTTCTTATTTAGTAAAGGCGTATAAGTGAAGCATAATGCACTTTGGGATATATTGGATTACTTGGAGGCTTTGTCGTATCTATTTGAGTCTGAAATTTTTTCATAGTATAGAAAATTGAGCTACCATAACGTGAGCGTTGGATTCATGCCATTCTGATATCTGTAACAAAACTTACGGATGATTTTGTGCGGACATATCAAGTTGATTGGGCAATTCAAATGATCACTTCAAGCTGATCATTGGTGCTCATTGAGTAAAAGCTTATAAGTGAATGCATGACATCACGCAGTTTGGGATAGATTGGATTACTTGGAGGCTTTTTGGTATATATTTGAGTGTGAAATTTTGTCACAGTATAGAAAATTAAGCTACCATTACATGGGCATTGGATTCATGTCAATATGAGCTCTGAATCAAAAGATACGGATGATTTAGTGCGGAAATGTCACGTTGATTGGTAAGTTCAAATGATCATTCTAAGGTGATCATTGGCGTCCATTGAGTAAAGGCCTATAAGTGAAGCATAATGTATGGCATCACGCAGTTTGGGATGGATTGGATTACTTGGAGACTTTATTGAATCTATTTGAGTCCGAACGTTTTTCATAATATAGAAAATTGATCTAGCATAAGGTGGCCATTGGATTCATGTCATTCTGAGCTCTAAATCCAATGTTATGAACGATTTAGTGCGGATATATCAAGTTGATTGGTCTGTTCAAATGGTCATTTTAAGTTGATCATTGGGCTTATTGAGTAAAGGCTTATAAGTGAAGCTAATGCATGGCATCATGCAGTTTGGGATAGATTGGATTGCTTGGTGGCTTTGTCTAATCTATTTGAGTATGAAATTTTGTCACAGTATAGAAAATTGAGCTAGCATAGCGTGGGTATTGGATTCATGTCATTTCTGAGCTCTAAATCAAAAGTTACGGATGATTTAGTGCAGACTTGTCAAGTTGATTGGTCACTTGAAATGATCATTCTAAGCTGATCATTGCGGCTCATCAAGTAAAGGCTTATTAGTGAAGCATAATGCATGACATCACGCAGTTTGGGATAAAATGGATTACTTGGGGGCTTTGTCGTATCTATTTGAGTCTGAAAATTTGTCATAGTAAAGAATATTGAACTAGCATAACATGGGCGTTCAATTCATGTCATTCTGTGCCCTAAATCAAAAGTTATGAACGATTAAGTGCGGATATGTCAAGTTTATTGGTCAGTTCAAATGATCATTCTAAGTTGATCATTGGTGCTCATTGAGTAAAGGCTTATAGGTGAAGCATACTGCATGACATCATTCTGTTTGGGATATATTGGATTACTTAAAGGATTTGTTGTATCTATTTGAGTCTTAATTTTTGTCATAGTATAGAAAATTGAGCTAGCATAACGTGAGCGTTGGATTCATGTCAATCTGAGCTCTAAATCAAAAGTTACAGAGGATTTTATGCGGACATGTCAATTTGATAGGTCAGTTAAAATGATCATTCTAAGGTGATCATTGGTGCTCATTGAGTAAAGGCTTATAAGTGAATCATAATGCATGACCTCACGCATTTTGGGATAGATTGGATTACATGGAGGCTTTGTTGTATCTCTTTGAATCTGAAAATTTGTCATTGTATAAAAAATTGAGCTAGCATTACGTGGCCAATGGATTCATGTCATTCTTAGCTCTAAATAAAAAGTTACGTACGATTTAGTGTGGACACGTCATGTTTATTGGCCATTTCAACTGATCATTCTAAGCTGATTATTGGTGCTTATTGAATAAAGGCTTATAAGTGAAGCATATTGCATGACATCACACAGTTTGGGATAGATTGGATTACTTGGAGACTTTGTCGTATCTATTTGAATCTAAAATTTTGTCAGAGTACAAAAAATTGATCCAGCATAACTTGGGCGTTGGATTTATGTCATTTTGAGCTCTATACCAAAAGTTACGGACGATTTAGTGCGGACATATCAAGCTGATAAGTCAGCTCAAATGATCACATTAAGCTGATCATTGGTACTCATTGAGTAAAAGCTTATAAGTGAAGCATAATGCATGACATCACGCAGTTTGGGATAGATTGGATTACTTGTAGGCTTTTTCGTATATATCTGAGTCCGAAATTTTGTCACGGTATTGAAATTGAGCTAGTATAACATGGTCATTGGATTAATGTCATTATGAGCTCTAAATCAATTGTTACGGACGATTTAGTGTGGAAATATCAGGCCATTGGTCAATTCAAATGATCATTCTAATCTGATCATTGGTGCTCTTGAGTAAAGGCTTATAAGTGAAGCATAATGCATGACATCATGTAGTTTGCTATATATTGGATTACTTGCAGGCTTTGTTGTATCAATTTAAGTATGAAATTTTGTCATTGTATAAACAATATAGCTAGCATTACGGACGCAATGGATTCATGTCATTCTGAGCTCTAAATCAAAAGTTACGGACGATTTAGTGCGGACATGTCAAGTTGATTGGGCAGTTCAAATGATCATTCTAAGCTGATCATTGGTTTTCATTCAGTAAAGGCGTATAAGTGAAGCATAATGCAGTTTGGGATATAATGTATTACTTGGAGGCTTTGTCGTATCTATTTGAGTCTGAAATTTTGTCATAGTATAGAAAATTGAGCTACCATAACGTGAGCGTTGGATTCATGTCATTCTGATATCTGCAACAAAACTTACGGATGATTTTGTGCGGACATATCAAGTTGATTGGTCAGTTCAAATGATCATTTCAAGCTGATCATTGGTGCTCATTGAGTAAAAGCTGATAAGTGAATGCATGACATCACGAAGTTTGGGATAGATTGGATTACTTGGAGGCTTTTTCGTATATATTTGAGTGTGAAATTTTGTCACAGTATAGAAAATTAAGCTACCATTACATGAGCATTGGATTCATGTCATTCTGAGCTCTAAATCAAAAGATACGGACGATTTAGTGCGGAAATGTCAAGTTGATTGGTAAGTTCAAATGATCATTCTAAGCTGATCATTGGTGTCCATTGAGTAAAGGCCTATAAGTGAAGCATAATTCATGGCACCACGCAGTTTGGGATAGATTGGATTAGTTGGAGGCTTTGTCGTATCTGTTTGAGTATGTAATTTTGTCACAATATAGAAAATTGAGGTAGCAGAACGTGGGCATTGGATTCATGTCATTCGGAGCTCTAAATCAAAAGTTAGGGATGATTTAGTGCAGATATGTCGTGTTGATTGGCCAGTTCAACTGATAATTCTAAGCTGATCATTGGTGCTCATTGAGTAAATTCTTAGAAGTGAAGAATAATGCATGAAATCACACAGTTTCAGATAGATTGGATTACTTGGAGGCTTTTTCTTATCTATTTGAGACTGAATTTTTTTCATGGTATAGAATATTGAGCTAGCATAACGTGGGCGTTGTATTCATGTCATTCGGAGCTCTATATCAAAAGTTTCCGACGATTTAGTGCGGACATATCAAGTTAATTGGTCAGTTCAAATGATCATTTCAAGCTGATCATTGGTGCTCATTGAGTAAAGGCTTATAAGTGAAGCATTATGTATGGCATCACGCAGTTTGGGATGGATTGGATTACTTGGAGACTTTGTTGAATCTATTTGAGTCTGAAATTTTGTCATAATATAGAAAATTGATCTAGCATAACGTGGGTGTTGGATTTATGTCATTCTGAGCCCTAAATCAAAATTTACGAACGATTAAGTGTGGATATGTCTAGTCTATTGGTCAGTTCAAATGATCATTCTAAGCTGATCATTGGTGCTCATTGAGTAAAGGCTTATAAGTGAAGCATAATGTATGACATGAAGCAGTTTGGGATATTTTGGATTACTTGGAGGTTTTGTCGTATCTATTTGAGTTTGAAATTGTATTACAATATAGAAAATTGAGCTAGCAAACGTAGGCTTTGGATTCAAGTCATTCTGAGCTCAGAATCAAAAGCTACGGATGATTTAGTGTAGACTTGTCAAGTTGATTGGTCCGTTCAAATGATCGTTCTAAGCTTATCATTGGTGCCCATTGAGTAAAGGCTTATACGTGAAGCATAATGCATGTCATCAGGCAGTTGGGATAGAATGGATTACTTGGAGGATTTGTCTTATCTATTTGAGTATGAAATTTTGTCACAATATAGAAAATTGAGCTAGCATAACGTGGGCATTGGATTCATGTCATTCCAAGCTCTAAATAAAAAGTTTCAGACGATTTATTGCGGACATGTCAAATTGATGATCCAGTTAAAATGATCATTATGAAGTGATCATTGGTGCTCATTGATTAAAACCTCATAAGTGAAACATAATGCATGGCATCACACAGTTTGTGATATATTGCATTACTTAGAGACTTTATCGTATCTATTTGAGTCTGAAATTGTGTTACAATATAGAAAATTGACCTAGGATAACGTGGGCATTGAATTCATGTCATTCTGAGCTTTGAACCCAAAGTTACGGATGATTTAGTGCGGACATGTCAAGTTGATTGGACAGTTCAAATGATCATTCTAAGCTGATCATTGGTGCTCATTGAGTAAAGGCTTATAAGTGAAGCATAATGCATGGCATCACGAATTTTGGGATAGATTGGATTACTTGGAGGCATTATCGTATCTATTTGAGTTTGGAATTATGTCACAATATAAAAAATTGAGGTGACATAACGTGGCATTGGATGCATGTCATGATGAGTTTTATATCAAAAGTTACGGACGATTTAGTGCTTACATGTCAAGTCGATTGGCCAGTTCAACTGATCATTCTAAACTAATCATTGGTGCCCATTGAGTAAAGGCTTGTAATTGAAGCATAATGGATGGCATCACACAGTTTGGGAAAGATTGGATTACTTAGATTCTTTGTCCTATCTATTTGAGTCTGAAATTTTGTCAAAATATAGAAAATTGAGTTAGCATAATGTGGGAATTGGATTCATGTCATTCCGAGCTCTAAATCAAAAGTTACGTACGATTTAGTGCGACATGACAAGTTGATCATCCAGTTAAAATAATCATTCTGAACTGATCACTGGTGCTCATTGATTAAAACCTCATAAGTGAAATATAATGCATGGCATGACACAGTTTGGGATATATTACATTACTTAGACGCCTTGTCATATGTATTTGAGTATGAAATTGTGTTGCAATATAGAAAATTGATCTAACATAACGTGGGCATTGGATTCATGTCATTCTGAGCTCTAAATCAAAAGTTACATATGATTTAGTGCGAACATGTCAAGTTGAATGGTCAGATCAAATGATCACTCTAAGCTGATCATTGGTGCTCATTGAGTAAAGGCTTATAAGTGAAGCATAATGCATGGCATCAAGCACTTTGGGATAGATTGCATTACTAGGAAGCTTTGTCATATCTATTTGAGTCTGAAATTTTGTCACAATATAGAAAATTGAGCTGGCATAACGTGGGCATTGGATTCATGTAAGGATGAGCTTTAAATCAAAAGTTATGGACGATTTAGTAAATACATGTCAAGTTGATTGGCCAGTTAAACTGATCATTCTAAGCTTATCATAAGTGCTCATTGAGTAAATGCTTATAAGTGAAGCACAATGCAAGACATCACGCAGTTTAGGATAGATTGTATTACTTGGAGGCTTTGTCCTATCTATTTGAGTCTGAAATTGTGTTACAGTATAGAAAATTGAGGTAGCATAACGTGGGCAATGGATTCAAGTCATTATGAGTTTAGAATCAAAAGTTATGGATTATTTATTGTAGACATGTCAAGTTGATTGGTCAGTTCAAAAGATCATTCTAAGCTGATCATTGGTGCTCATTGAGTAAAGGCTTATAAGTGAAGCATAATGCATGTCATCACGAAGTTGGTATAGATTAGATTACTGGGAGGCTTTGTCTTATCTATTTGAGTCTGATATTTTGTCACAATATAGAAAATTGAGCTAGCATAACATGGGCATTGGATTCATGTCATTCCGAGCTCTAAATCAAAAGTTATATACGATTTATTGCGGACATGTCAAATTGATCATCCAGTTAAAATGATCATTATGAAGTGATCATTGGTGCTCATTGATTAAAACCTCATAAGTGAAACATAATGCATGGCATCACACAGTTTGTGATATATTGCATTACTTAGAGACTTTATCGTATCTATTTGAGTCTGAAATTGTGTTACAATATAGAAAATTGACCTAGGATAACGTGGGCATTGAATTCATGTCATTCTGAGCTTTGAACCCAAAGTTACGGAAGATTTAGTGCGGACATGTAAAGTTGATTGGACAGTTCAAATGATCATTTTAAGCTGATCATTTGTGCTCATTGAGTAAAGGCTTATAAGTGAAGCATAATGCATGGCATCACGAATTTTGGGATAGATTGGATTACTTGGAGGCATTATCGTATCTATTTGAGTTTGAAATTATGTTACAATATAAAAAATTGAGGTGGCATAACGTGGCATTGGATGCATGTCATGATGAGTTTTATATCAAAAGTTACGGACGATTTCGTGCATACATGTCAAGTCGATTGGCCAGTTCAACTGATCATTCTAAACTAATCATTGGTGCTCATTGAGTAAAGGCTTGTAAGTGAAGCGTAATGGATGGCATCACACAGTTTGGGAAAGATTGGATTACTTAGAGGCTTTGCCGTATCTATTTGAGTCTGAAATTTCGTCACAATATAGAAATTTGAGTTAGCATAACGTGGGAATTGGATTCATGTCATTCCGAGCTCTAAATCAAAAGTTACGTATGATTTAGTGCGACATGACAAGTTGATCATCCAGTTAAAATAATCATTCTGAACTGATCACTGGTGCTCATTTATTAAAACCTCATAAGTGAAATATAATGCATGGCATGACACAGTTTGGGATATATTACATTACTTAGATGCCTTGTCGTATGTATTTGAGTCTGAAATTGTGTTGCAGTATAGAAAATTGATCTAGCATAACGTGGGCATTGGATTCATGTCATTCTGAGCTCCAAATCAAAAGTTACATATGATTTAGTGCGAACATGTCAAGTTGAATGGTCAGATCAAATGATCATTCTAAGCTGATCATTGGTGCTCATTGAGTAAAGGCTTATAAGTGAAGCATAATGCATGGCATCAAGCACTTTGTGATAGATTGCATTATTAGGAGGCTTTGTCGTATCGATTTGAGTCTGAAATTTTGTCACAATATAGAAAATTGAGCTGGCATAACGTGGGCATTGGATTCATGTAAGGATGAGCTTTAAATCAAAAGTTATGGACGATTTAGTGAATACATGTCAAGTTGATTGGCCAGTTAAACTGATCATTCTAAGCTTATCATAAGTGCTCATTGAGTAAATGCTTATAAGTGAAGCACAATGCAAGACATCACACAGTTTAGGATAGATTGTATTACTTGGAGGCTTTGTCCTATCTATTTGAGTCTGAAATTGTGTTACAATATAGAAAATTGAGGTAGCATAACGTGGGCAATGGATTCAAGTCATTATGAGTTTAGAATCAAAAGTTACGGATTATTTATTGTAGACATGCCAAGTTGATTGGTCAGTTCAAAAGATCATTCTAAGCTGATCATTGGTGCTCATTGAGTAAAGGCTTATAAGTGAAGCATAATGCATGTCATCACGAAGTTGGGATAGATTAGATTACTTGGAGGCTTTGTCTTATCTATTTGAGTTTGAAATTTTGTCACAATATAGAAAATTGAGCTAGCATAACATGGGCATTGGATTCATGTCATTACGAGCTCTAAATCAAAAGTTATATACGATTTATTGCGGACATGTCAAATTGATCATCCAGTTAAAATGATCATTATGAAGTGATCATTGGTGCTCATTGATTAAAACCTCATAAGTGAAACATAATGCATGGCATCACACAGTTTTGGATTTATTGCATTACTTAGAGGTGTTGTCGTATCTGTTTGAGTCTAAATTTGTGTTACAATATAAAAATTAAGCTAGGATAACGTGGGCATTGGATTCATGTCATTCTGAGCTCTGAATCAAAAGTTACAGACGATTTAGTGCGGACATGTCAAGGTTATTGGTCAGTTCAAATGATCATTCTAAGCTGATCATTGGTGCTCATTGAGTAAAGGCTTATAAGTGAAGCATAATGCATGGCATCACGCAGTTTTAGATAGATTGGATCACTAGGAGGCTTTGTCGTATCTATATAAGTTTGAAATTTTGTCACAATATAGAAAATTTAGCTGGGATAACGTGGGCATTGGATTCATGTCATGATAAATTTTAAATCAAAAGTTACGGACGATTTAGTGCATACATGTCTAGTTGATTGGCTAGTTCAACTGATCATTCTAAGCTTATCATTGTTGCTCATTGAGTAAGCTTATAAGTGAGGTATAATGCATGACATCACGCAGTTTGGGACAGATTGGATTACTTGGAGGCTTTGTCATATCTATTTGAGTTTGAAATTTTGTCACAATATAGAAAATTGAGCTAGCATAACATGGGCATTGGATTCGTGTCATTCCGAGCTATAAATCAAAAGTTACGGACGATTTAGTGCGGACATGTCAAGGTTATCATCCAGTTAAAATGATCATTATGAAGTGATCATTGGTGCTCATTGATTAAAACCTCATAAGTGAAACATAATGCATGGCATCAAACACTTTGGGATTTATTGCACTACTTAGAGGCTTTGTCGTATCTATTTGAGCTAGGATAACGTGGGCATTGGATTCATGTCATTCTGAGCTCTGAATCAAAAGTTAAAGAAGATTTAGTGCGGACATGCCAAGTTGATTAGTCAGTTAGAATGATCGTTCTAAGCTGATCATTGGTGCTCATTGAGTAAAGGCTTATAAGTGAAGCATAATGCATGGTATCACGCAGTTTTGGATAGATTGGATTACTAGGAGCCTTTGTCGTATCTATTTGAGTCTGAAATTTTGTCACAATATAGAAAATTGAGCTGGGATAACGTGGGCATTGGATTCATGTCATGATGAATTTTAAATCAAAAGTTACGGACAATTTAGTGCATACATGTCAAGTTGATTGGCCAGTTAAACTGATCATTCTAAGGTTATCATTGGTGCTCATTGAGTAAAAACTTATAAGTGAGCTATAATGCATGGCATCATGCAGTTTGGGATAGATTGGATTACTTGGAGGCTTTGTCGTATTTATTTGAGTCTGAAATTTTGTCACAATATAGAAAATTGATCTAGCATAACATGGGCATTGGATTCATGTCATTCCGAGCTCTAAAAAGATTACGGATGATTTAGTGCGGACATGTCAAGTTGATCATCCAGTTAAAATGGTCATTCTGAAGTGATCATTGGTGCTCATTGATTGAAACCTCATAAGTGAAACATAATGCATTGCATCACAAAGTTTGGGATATATTGCATTACTTAGAGGCTTTGTCGTATATATTTGAGTCTGAATTGTGTTGCAATATAGAAAATTGAGCTACCATAACGTGGGCATTAGATTCATGTCATTATGAGCTCTAAATCAAAAGTTACGGACAATTTAGTGCGGACGTGTCAAGTTGATTGTTCAGTTCAAATGATCAATCTAAGCTGATCAATGGTGCTCATTGAGTAAAGGCTTATAAGTGAAGCACGATGCATGGCATCACGCAGTTCGGAATAGATTGGATTACTTGGAAGCTTTGTCGTATCTATTTGAGTCTAGAATTTTAACACAATATATAAAATTGAGCTGCCATAATGTGGGCATTGGATTCATGTCATGATGAGCTTTAAATAATAGGTCATGGACAATTTAGTGTGGATATGTCAAGTTGATTAGTCAGTTCAAATGATTATTCTAAGCTGATCATTGGTGCTCATTGAGTAAAGGCTTATAATTGAAGCATAATGCTAGGCATCACGCGTTTTGGGATAGATTGGTTTACTTGGAGGCTTTGTCGAATCTATTTGAGTCTGAAATTGTGTTACAATATAGAAAATTTAGATAGCATAACGTGGGCATTGGATTCAAGTCATTCTAAGCTAAGAATCAAAAGTTTAGGATGATTTAGTGCAGCCATGTCAAGTTGATTGGTAAGTTCAAATGATCATTCTAAGCTGATCATTGGTGCTCATTGAGTAAAGGCTTATAAGTGAAGCATAATGCATGGCATCACTCAATTTGGGAAAGATTGGTTTACTTGGAGGCTTTGTCATATCTATTTGAGTCTGAAATTTTGTCACAATATAGAAACTTGCGCTAGCATAACGTGGTCATTGGATTCATGTCATTATGAGCACTAAATCAAAAGTTACACACGATTTAGTGCGGACATGTCAAGTTGATTAGTCAGTTAGAATAATCGTTCTAAGCTGATCATTGGTGCTCATTGAGTAAAGGCTTATAAGTGAGGCATAATGCATGGTATCACGCAGTTTTGGATAGATTGGATTACTAGGAGGCTTTTTCGTATCTATTTGAGTCTAAAATTTTGTCACAATATAGAAAATTGAGCTTGGATAACGTGGGCATTGGATTAATGTCATGATGAATTTTAAATCAAAAGTTACGGACAATGTAGTGCATACATGTCAAGTTGATTGGCCAGTTCAACTGATCATTCTAAGCTTATCATTGGTGTTCATTGAATAAAAGCTTATAAGTGAGGTATAATGCATGCTATCATGCAGTTTGGGATCGATTGGATTACTTGGAGGCTTTGTCGTATTTATTTGAGTCTGAAATTTTGTCACAATATAGAAAATTGATCTAGCATAACATGGGCATTGGATTCATGTCATTCCGAGCTCTAAAAAAATTACGGACGATTTAGTGCGGACATGTCAAGTTGATCATCCAGTTAAAATAGTCATTCTGAAGTGATCATTGGTGCTCATTGATTGAAATCTCATAAGTGAAACATAATGTATGGCATCACGCAGTTTGGGATATATTGCATTACTCAGAGGCTTTGTTGTATCTATTTGAGTTTAAAATTGTGTTACAATATAGAAAATTTAGCTAGCATAACGTGACCATTGTATTCATGTCATTCTGAACTCTAAATCAAAAGTTACGGACGATTTAGTGAGGACATGTCAAATTGATTGGTCAGTTCAAATGATCATTCTATGCTGATTATGGTGCTCATTGAGTAAAGGCTTATAAGTGAAGCATAAATGCATGGCATCACGCAGTTTGGGATAGATTGGATTACTTGGAGGCTTTGTCGTATCTATTTGAGTCTGAAATTTTGTAACAATATAGAAAAGTGAGCTGGCATAACGTGGGCATTGGATTAATGTCATGATGAGATTTAAATCAAAAGTTACGGATGATTTAGTGCATACATGTCAAGTAGATTGGCCAGTTCAACTGATCATTCTAAGCTTATCATTGGTGCTCATTGAGTAAATGATTATAAGTGAAGCATAATGCTAGGGATCACGTAGTTATGGATAGATTGGATTACTTGGAGGCTTTATCGTATCTATTTGAGTCTGAAATTTTGTCACCATATAGAAAATTGAGCTAGCATAACGTGGCCATTGGATTCATGTCATTTCGTGCTCTAAGTCAAAAGTTACGGACGATTTAGTGCGACATGTAAATTTGATCTTCCAGTTAAAATGATCATTCTGAAGTGATCATTGGTGCTCATTGATTAAAACCTCATAAGTGAAAGATAATGTCTGTCATCACACAGTTTGGGATATATTGCATTACTTAGAGGCTTTGTCGTATATATTTGAGTCTAAAATTTGTGTTGCAATATAGAAAATTGAGCTAGCATAACGTGGGCATTGGATCATGTCATTATGATCTCTAAATCAAAAGTTATGTACGATTTAGTGCGGACTTGTCAAGTTGATTGGTCAGTTCAAATGATCATTCTAAGCTGATCAATGGTGCTCATTGAGTAAAGGCTTATAAGTGAAGCATGATGTATGACATCACACAGTTTGGGATAGATTGGATTACTTGGAGGATTTGTCGTATCTATTTGTGTCTGAAATTTTGTCACAATATAGAAAATTGAGCTGGCATAACGTTGGTATTGGATTCATGTCATGATGAGCTTTAGATCAAAAGTCATAGACGATTTAGTGCGGATATGTCAAGTTTATTGGTCAGTTGAAATGATTATTCTAAGCTGATCATTGGTGCTCATTGAGTAAAGGCTTATAATTGAAGCATAATGTTAGGTATCACGCATTTTGGGATAGATTGGTTTACTTGGAGGCTTTGTCGTATCTATTTGAGTCTGAAATTTTGTCACAATATAGAAAATTGAGCTAGCA